>OX596260.1:106433-219717 GCA_951394255.1 Polyploca ridens
CGCGACGGCGGCGGCGAGCAGGCCCGCCAGCGCGACCACCGCGCCGCGCCGCACCCGCCACAGCGCCAGCGTCAGCGCCAGAGACACCGCGTACAGCTGCATGTCTGCCGCTAGGTACCTGCAACACACAACCTGTTACACACACAAAAAAGAACAAAAGGTAGCCTATGTCCTACTCACCATAGGTTATATTGGGATAATAAAGCGGTTGATAAACGTTTCATCATCACCATCATCAGCCTATTATGTCCCACTGCTGAGCACAGCAGCTCCTTACACAAATGAGAGTGAAAGGGAATGGGCAATAATCCACCTCGCGTGCCCACTGCGGATCGGTGGAGGTAGGCTAGGGGTCAACCTACTGTTGGAATTTTTCAAGCCACCTAGGAGGCATCCAACTAGCTTAACGAATATCACAATTAAGTGATAACTGGGACCAACGTCTTTACGTGCCTTCCGAAGCACGGAAACGCTCGATTTGAAATACCACTAGGCGGTCACCCATCCAGGTACCGACCCACTACGGAGGTAGCTTAACTTTGCCGATCGATTAAGAAGGGCGATAAACGTTTACTTCAGCAAAAATAAAATAAAGAACTACAATCTTTTCTCAATTATTTGACATCTTTTGTCTTTCACAATTTTTTCTATTTGATTTAATTGTATCTGCGCTAAAACTGCATCAAAAAGTGCGTCGGTCTATCGCGAAACAAACCTCGCGGAAGATTTGTTTCCTTTCATTAAAACACTTACAAATAAGTGCTTCCAAACATTGATGTTATTATACAAGTTCGCGGGCCGCATCAGGTTTTTTTAATTTGATCGAGCCGCAAGAAAACATGCAAAGGGCCGCATGTTTGACATGGCTGTCGTAAACAATATTAAACAAGTGCGAGCTGAATTTGCGTGGAGAGAGTTCCGTCTAAACTTAACATTGTCGTTGAAAAAGATGTTCTCCTATGTTATTACAATGTTGTTTGAAAATCATAGGCTTCCTACAGGTTTTCTTGAAATCTATAAGTACCTAAAGTACTATTTTATGTATTTTTTTACTATATTTTACTCTACCTCTTTCAAAACGTGCTCCTGCTGAACATTTTCCTCCTAAAGTATAGAAATTATGAACTTTCGTCCTTCAAATAGACCTCGTGACAGACCTCGTGTCTAATTAAACTGCTTGTATTGTATTTGCAGCCTGCACTCACATGCCTCGTTTGTTATAGATAATAACACTATTTTGGGAATGATTAGTTGAGTAAATACTTGGAAGTACAAGTACCTATTTAAATATTTGAATAAATTAAAATGTCGGCTGACTAAGTGATAATCGATGTCTCGCCGCGGGTATTCCCTGACCTTTTACCTATTTTTAGTTTAATGAAAATATTATGGTTTTGATATTTCGTTAGCATGTTTAATAATATGTGGGCTACGGTGACATACAGACATGTTCATGCACTGTCCTGTGTGAGAATCAAACCCATGACCTGCGGCGCAATAGGTGGAATCCAACTGGTCCGTCAATACCAGTGCACTTCGTAATGGCCGTCGTTCACACGCGTACCTCCTTGTTTGAAGTACGACTTGTAATCCATTAAGTGCTGAGTGCTAGAACTGTACCTAGCCGTGTTACTTTGACCTTGCACACATTTACCTACTAAGATCTATAATTGAAAGTTAAACATACGGCTAATTAGGATATTTGCCCAATATTACAGACACGGTCTTCGGTGCTAATGCTAATAACCTAAATAAATAATATAAATATAATATAATAAAAAAAAACGAAAAAGTTAGGTGATATCAGATAATTAAATTAGGTAAGTAAATGAGGAACTCTATTTCAGCTCCACTTTTGCGGCTAAGTTACATACGGCATTCAAGTCAATGTCCTTAATTTATTCATATTGAAGACATTTGGCAAAAAAGTAGACAAATATATGTCCACAACACTGCTGAGTTTCTTGCCGGTTCTTCTTAATAGAAGGCTGACTTCCAAGCTGGCAGTAACATCAGTAGCCTTGACCTTCATAAGTACCCTACTAGGGCCTAAATTAAGCTTTTACTTTGGCTTACTACTAGGTGGATCGACGGCCCAAATGGGCCCACGCCCGCCGCGCTGCCTCCAGTAATGACTACTCACCAGGTCTGTATGAGACACTTGTCGTCAGCATAGAGCACGTTGTTGAGGTAGAGCAGATGCGTCCACCACTTGCGGCGGCAGGTGTCCGCCTCGGCGCTGACGAGCGGCGCCCACATGGGGCCGCGCCCGCCGCGCTGCCACCAGCTCGCCGCGAACCACACCACCACGTAGTAGCTCGGGCTTATCCTTAACATATTTAAGTAAACTATTGGACTAGCACTTGGTGGAGCTTGGTGAAAATTATACTAGTGAAGGATATGTGATTATCAGTTTCAGAAATAAATAATGGCGAATAATCATGGGAGATCATTTTGAGAGAGGTAGAGCATAGCGTTTATTCGCTCAAAGAGCAGCTCGACTGGGGAAGTACCTCCACCTTACAGAATACCGCAGCCAAATAACTTATGTTGTGTAAAGTTGTGTTCCTGCGCGTGAGTAAGGTCGCCAGAGCTCATAGGGGAGGGGGGAAAGGTCGGTAACGCGTAAGCGATACTTCTTGTGTTGCAAGCGTCCATGTGGCTACGGTAACCGCTTACCATCAGGCGGCCGTATGCTTGTTTACCGATTTAGTGGTATAAAAAGAAAAAAAAAAAAATAAGAGATGCTTCACTCATAGCCATCCCAAACTAAAAAAAGCTTGTACTATAGCAACCACTAAAATACATATCTAAATACATTAAAACAAAACTATACTAAATAACTTAAACTAAATAATAAAATACTAATAACTAAAACATAAGAAAGCTACAAAAAATTATAACTACAAAAAAACCTTATAAATAGGCTAGCCTATCAAGGTCGCTGCCAAGTGGTAGCGTGCCCAGAATGCTGGCGGCATTACCTTCTGTATAGCTACTAATACGTTGAGCGAGGTATTCGCCAGCCCTCTGGTCACGGGACGCCTCGATTATATCTCAATATCTAAGTAATATTCTTGGCCATTAAGGCCAAGAATATTAAGTGTATTCCGAACCGGTGGTAAATTCAACTGTATGTACCAATTTAACGTTCATAAGTGCCTTGCTAGGGCCTAAACTGAATAAATGACTTTTTGATTTTGACTTTTTGATTTTGGCCTTGGTCTACTCTTTCATTATTTCAATAGATATAAAACAGTCTTGAATCATCGAAGTATTCAAACCTGATGATCCTATTGAACATGGTCTGAAAGAAGGTTGAGCAGTAGTGCAGGGTCTCCCCGCGGCGGCGCTGCAGCAGCAGCTTGTGCGCCAGCAGGAACGACGACATCAGGAAGAAGATCTGTACCACCAGCGTGCTGTTCGCCATCATCACAACGTCCACCGCGCGGCGCGTCTGAACAAAAATACCATGGAATAAGACATACTACTTACAGAAGGCTCACTCCCTAATAAAATATGTGTTTAGATAAGAAAATAGACCTACAAACACCTCTCTTTCTATCGCATGGCTATATCCTTTTGGATGCGGCAATAGATCGGTAGCTGCCGACAGCTCCGGCACAAGGCGCGCGACGTGAGGTATATTATCGTTACTAATACGCAGAAAGACCGAGGCCTGACAGTATTAAGTTTACGGGACGCTACGAAATCCTGGCCATTCCAGGAGAATTATTTTTTAGATGGCTTTCTGCCCCACAGTTTCTCCTATCTAGACCTCACCCTCCTTGCTTACATATGGATTCAGGACAAGCATAAATATTGCACACAAATATCTGTTCTGGGTGAGAATGGATGACCATGACATGTAGCCCGATTCTAGTAACAAGACGTCAACGACTTTTACAATTGAATGGTAATTGAAACTGCTTTTCGTATTCTCGTAACACATAATGCACGGTTCAAGAACGATCATATAGGAGTTCAAGTAACGTATCGTTTCAAGCGTATTCCGGTAATTAAATCGAACTCGATAATCGAAAAAGTAACGATTTAATATTTTTTTCTCAAATAAAGGTTAATTGGTAAATCAATTAGGAGTAATATAACAATTTTTTTCCCACATTTAGGTAATTGCTTGCTTGTCGTTGAGTTTCAATCCTATTGAGTTATCGTTCGATTGAAGTAGCACGGGAATACGAAATTAAAACTAAAATGTTAGTTGGACGATTTCTAAACTCTAGCGACTTTTGGATCGTTTCGTATTACGAGAATCGGGCTACTGGTGGAGTACCTTACCAACCACCCAACAGGTTCGTCAACCCTAGGTATATGTTCACCTTCTCGACGGTCCTGGTGTCGGCGAGGTACGTGTGCGTGGTGATCCAGCACACGTGCTCGACGATGACGCACATCATGCAGAGCACGCGCAGCCCGTCGAACGCGCGCAGGTCCGTCTCCGAGGAGGAGGGCGGCGCCGCCACGAGCGCGCGCCACGACCCCCCCACAGACCACGACAGCGCCCAGCTTGCACCTGCGTGCGACACACAACATACTTAAATAAATAAAATAAATAAATAAATATCCTGGGACATTCCTCACACACGGTCATCTGATCCCAAACTAAGCAGAGCTTGTACTATGGAAACCAGATAACTGATATAATACATATACTACTTTTTGTTTGTAAATACATACTTAGTATACATAATTGACCTCGCGAATTTAACCACAGCCCCCCTAGACAAGATGGTTGTCGACAATCGTCATCGTTAGTAAACGATCAACCTTTGTATGGGATTGACATAAGAGATTGTTAAAAATCACGTGATATTTCGATTTGAAATGTCAATCACAAAGGTTACGATTGTCGATAACCATCTTGTCTACTGGCCCAGACCAGATAGCTTTTAGACGCCTTATCTACAAAGTTTTGCTAAAGAACATTATCCTGGGACATCCTGAGACATTCCTCACACACGGTCAAACTAAGCAGAGCTTGTACTACGGAAACCAGATACCTAACTGATATAATACATATACTACTTTTTGTTTGTAAATACATACTTAATATACATAATTACACCCAGACTCAGGACATACAGACATGTTCATGCACACAAATGCATGTCCTGTGTGGGAATCGAACCCACGACCTGCGGCGCGTAAGGTGAATCACTGCGCCCACTGACCCGTCTTATCGTAAAAGTTTATGGAATCTTTGCGAAGTATTGCGGGACTTGCGGGGCGCCTCTTATGCAGATATCGCTATACACTTGGTGATCGCGGATATTGCGGAGTCTAAAGGTCTGTGTGGCGACCGAGCTTTGCTCGAAAACGCGGAAAAACTCGATTTCCCAGAGATGAGACCTAGCTAGATCGATTTTTCGCCCTCAAAAACCTACCTATAGCAAATTTCATCAAAATCGTTGGAGAGATAATTATTACTCGTTTAACAGTATGATTTGATTTCTCATAATTATATACTTATATTTTTGAAATTTTTATACATTTGGAATAATAATTCCATTGAATTACCTCCATTTAAAAGTACCTACTAAGCACCCTTCTTTCTACTAAGTAGCTGCACTAGTTTTGCACCATTCACGGATATAACAAACTGCCATAGATTAGACATCAACGGGAGTCATACAAAACAATTTTTAGGTTGAATATTTATGTGTCAATAAATAATAATATATAATTTCCTTGAGTCTACCGCTGCTACCAATTAACGCCAAGGTTCCTAACAGACTGGTAGCTTTTCCTTTTTATATAGCCACGCTAATGCGTCGGCGGAAAAAGCTCCCTGTTCCCTAGTCTCCGGAAACCTCGAACAATTTTGATGACACAGTGCGAGTAAATCGGCGAGTTTCAGATCACCACGGTTGTTCCATGGTCTCGACCGCAAAAGGCATAAAAAGATAATTTGGTCCAATCGGCATTTTTTGAATTTTAAATTAATATCTATGTAATTTCACCGCACCAGGAAACAATAACTTTCATAAACAAAAGTAAGTAATTAAAATCCTGTTCAAACACAACCATACCGTTAGGAAAGTCAATAAATAATGTTAAAACCGCAATCACCCGAGCGGAGCCGCACCAGGCCACCCGCTAATGGCTATGCAAATATCATATGGTGCGTCCATGCTACGCGAACCGAGCACGAGCCGAGCCACGAACGAACAGGATTCGTTCGTTGTTCGCGTAGCGTGGACGGACTTGCGAGCCTCGAACGAGCATTTGTCTCGTGCTCGACTGCGCTCCGCCCGATTGTCAGTTTTTTCACGTACACAGGGATTCGCATCCCGCTCGTTGTAACGTCCACACTTGATACCGCGAGCGTTGAACGAATCTGTTAGTTCGTGGCTCGGCTCGTACTCGCTCCGCGTAGCATGGACGCACCATTACAACGAGAACGTTGCGTATTGTCAAAATGTTCGTTATATAACAACACGTGCGCGAATCGAGACGCAATCTTAGTAATTCGGCCGAGCGTTCTGCAATTCGGTAGTTTTATTTTATTGATTTAATCTTGATTTCATTATAAGACTAGTTAATACTATATGTATTATGTCACATACATATTTTGTTTGTGACATAATTATATATACCGGTCTTTTGGAACCTAATTTCGGTTCATACTGCACGACAACTTTTACTATGGGCGCAAATAAACCCGTTTTTTACTTTAATTCTGAATGTTCATCGTTTGACGCATATAAAGCCATTTATTCAGTTTGGTGCCCTAAATTAGTGTATTTAGGTTGAAGCTGCTGATGATACCACTGGTTCGGAATTCATCTTTCAGAAGCACCGGAACCAAGTCAATATTTTTTTAAATAGGGACTAGATAGACATGCAGACATGCTAACTAGCTGTTACGTTACAGAGTCGTTTTTTTATACTACTAAGTCGGTAAACATGCGTACGGCCCGCCTGATGGTAAGCGGTTACCGCAGCCATATGGACGCTTACAACACAAGAAGCATCGCTCACGCGTTACAGACCTTTCTCCCTCCCCAATGAGCTCTGGCGACCTTACTCACGCGCAGGAACACAACATAAAGTTATTTGTCTGCGGTATTCCGTAAGGTGGAGGTACTTCCCCAGTCGAGATGCTCTTTGAGCGAATGAACACTACACTCTACCTCTCTTTAACCTACTTCTACCTCTCTTTTTTTATTGTACCGTACTAAGAGTTCCCGAGAGAGACAGCCCTTCATAGCTCATTCACTGTGCGCCTTTGACAGTTAACCACAGATTACTATATTAGTAGCTTGCAGTTAACTTACGGGCCTATGGCCTACATCATTTATATTACGGGCAAAGCGCTTTCAATACACACATACCAGCAAACGTTTGCATTTATTATATTAGTAGCAGTGTTAATATTCGTTTGATTATAGCAATATATCTGTCACCGTAATATTGTGAACACCGTTAGTTTATAAAATATATCTAGCGAGATTATAAACTGTCGATAAATTGTGAACTGTACCATACTGCTGACAATATAACGCATTCATTTTCGATAGTTTATAATCTATCCATGACAAACCGTCATATTGTGAACTAGAATTGCGCTTACACTGCAAACGCTAACTGAACCCTACGAGATAGATCAAAATAATGTACTACACAGTATTGTACATCTTAAAAAGGTCTAAAAATAATATTCGAACTAAAGTTTTTTGCAATAGCATACTTTCGCACTAACATATTTCGAACTTATGAATATTCGAGCTAGAGTTTTTTGCAATAGCATACATTCGAACCAACGTTTTTCGAAATCACGAGCATTCGTAGTACAGTCGATCGATGTTTCAAATTTCGAAGTTCTGAATGAAATACAGTCACATTTGGCATGCAGAAAACCTATGATTATTTGTATGGTATGGACAAGGACAGTCATTCTGGAAACGCGGAAGGAATTACTTTGAATCTAAATACTTATAGTATAAAGGTATAATTTTTTTTTGTTTTTTTAATAATGTAGGTAAATAGGATCAAATCTCAAAAGGTCGTATAAATATTATACATATTACTTTGATAGCTCGCTAGTCAGTGCTATAATTATAATTTAATACAACGAGGATGATGTAATCTGTAGTCCACTTCCACCATGTCGGTCAAGTGTGAGACGCATTATTCATATTATTTTTAATATTGTTTATTTTGCTAACAGTGTTATATAAACTAGAATATATGTAAACATTAAAATAAGGTCAAATTAGGATTACATAGATTTTGTGCATAATATTATACGAGCGTATGTTTGTTTCAATGACGTTGTTTGTAGTTCCATTTAAGATTTGTACCACTTAGGTAGCAAAACGAGCATACATAATATCTTCATACCTAGAACACGGTTGTAGAGAGCTTATGAAGAGTAGCTATACTGATAGCGAAAGAGACAGCATTAGGTGACACCATTTATCCCGTCAAACTGGCAGCACAACGCCACCTCATTATAACATTAATGTTATTTGTCATAGACTTACCTTTCCTGGCATGATCAGGTAACGTAATATCAAGCACGGTGGAGACTGCGGCGAGAGCGAGGAGCACGGCCACGAGACCAGCGAACGCGCGCTCGCTCGTACTCAGCGAGCGGTCCTCGTCCTGTCCTGCTCCCACTGCCCCGCCCCCGTGGCAGTAATCTAGCTTGTAGAGGTGAGCTGACAGGTTGTACGAGGACATTGTGGTTGCGTTCACGCATGATGCGAACCTGAGGACATACATTAAGTAAGGACCTGTGTTTGACCATAATCATGGTCAGTGATGATGTAGCGAAAGCACACAAAGTCAAGAAAGAACTGGCTCTCAAGTGCAGCTCCCAGAATAATTTGGTAGGTTGCTTGGCGACTTACAACTCACGATGTTTTGCTTCACCGAAAGGTTAAGCTCATCATAGGAGTCGAATCTACGACCTTCGGTATTCGAGGTTACTATCACTGAGCTATTATCGTCTCAATTACTAGAAGTGTGTTAGGTCACCATTAAAACCCGACTTATATAAGTGCTAGCGAAGGTCCATTTGAATGATTGATGATTTTGATATCATCATCATCATCATCATCAGCCTATAATGTCCCACTGCTGAGCACAGGCCTCCTTTCACAAATCAGGGTGAAAGGGAATGGGCTGATACTCCACCACGCGTGCCCACTGCGGATCGGAGGAGGGGATCTGTTGGAATTTTTCAAGCCCCCTAGGAGGCATCCAACTAGCTTAACGACTATCACAATTAAGTGATAACCGGGATCAACGGCTTTACGTGCCTTCCGAAGCACGGAAACGCTCAATTTGAAATACCACTAGGCGGTCACCCATCTAGCTACCGACCACGACGGTGGTAGCTTAACTTTGCTGATCGATTAAGAACGGCTTATCATGCTACACCACGAGCGCTTCATGATTTTGATATGTGTGCATGTAATCTTCTCGCTGGTGATGGAGTCTATACATAATTGTTAGGGTACGTACCAGGAGGGCAGCATGTCCGTGGAGTCGAGCGCCGGCTGCGGCGGCCGGTGGCGCGCGCAGCTGGCGGTCACGCACACGCCGCGGTGCAGCCGCGTGTGGTTGAAGTTGTCCACCCAGTTCGCTGAGTAACGCTACCGGAAAAATAACTTACATTACTAACTTTAGAATAAGTGTGTACTTCTGTGGTAGATGGTAATAGGTACATAGTACAGTCATATTAAGGGTGACACCTCGGAATGATAGATAATAAGCTTGAAATTCGTATACACCTTCAATTTGTCCTCAAAAGTCTCATAAAATCTAGTGTTTGCATCGTAAATTATTCAATACCACAAAAGATTTACGATTATCTCAGTATTTATAGCTCCAATGATGCATAAAAGAGACAAATTTTGTCCTTAAAATTTTTTCATACTCTTCAACTGTTTTTGAGATAGATGGCGGAGAACATCGATATATTATCTTGAATCGGAGAGCAAGCAGCGCTCCAGCCATACATTCTGTAATGCAAGGTCAACCGTCAATCTCAATGAATACCTTTAAATGATTAAATCATAAAATAATCCTTAACAGTGATTTATGAGTTAATACATTGTATTTAACAACATTTTACATAATATATCTAATATATTTAATTCAATAAATCATGCAGAAAATCGGGGTTGCAATTCACATTAGCTCGTGGCTAGTGTAATGGACAAGCTTACCTCAATGCTGTTTCATTGCAACGCGACCCCGAGGCACAGAGTGCATTTGACCCGGAAATTCCAGATATTGTATAACATTTCTGCCGTTACATAAAATTCAAAAACCAGTTGTTCTGAATTTTACTGCAGTCAAGGGACTGGTAAAATATGTAGGGCAGGAGCCCCGGTTTTGGCCAGTACCCCGGTTGTGGCCACTTGCAATTTTGAAAGTCAATAAATAAGGCGTTGAAGACTGAATCTTTTTTTATCTAAAGTAAATAAAATCTTTGATGATTATCGCTTATGACGAGCAATTGTAGTAGCGCCGTAAGTGTACAGGAACTTTTTTGTGACACTAAAAGCAAAAACAATAATTTCTGTTAATATCTTAACAGAAACCATTAAACCATACCTTGGTAATTAATCGATAAATATCTTGCTTGATTTTTTATTTGTTGCTTGGATTCTTATAGAAGCATACTAAATGAATGTCTAGGAACTTGATTTTGTCAGATATTTTGACAGTTAATTAATTCTTCTACTTGGAAACTTAGGTGGAAATGGATGGCCACAACTGGATCAGTAATGATTTTACACCTTTCATCTTTAAAAATTTATAGTAAATAAAATATTTCTCTCGATACACACTTCTGAAAACCTAAAAGATAAATTAACTGCTTTATTAATTGAACTAATCAACACGATACTCATTTTTGAATATAAGACGAATTTTTTTATATAGAAAAATCCTTAAAGTGGCCACAACCGGGGCTCTTGCCCTACCTAATAAGTAACAAAATAGTCGACGACTGCAGTAAATATTCAAAACTATGACGATTCGTTTTGAACATTTTGTATCGACTGCAGTCGCACATTTTAATTAAAAAATATTCCATATGTATGCTATCGAATAAGATAATTTCGAATCATCTCTCTTGAACAATTACATAAAGATATGAAAGCATAATTATTATTCTTTGTCTTGATCAAAGAGAATTAAGGCGCCGTGGGTTCATAGATTAGCAAAAATGCGTATCTTTGTTTCGGTTTTTCGTAAAGAAAATGCAATAGTTTTAGTTCGAAAAAAATATATGTAAAAGTTGACAATATTTCCTAAACTCCAGCGAGCTCCAAAACACGATTGCAATAATTTTACCAGATAGAAAAAAATCGTAAAGTTACCCCTTTTTATTACATTTATTGCATTTTATGGCTATTAATAATCAGAATTTTGATTAGAAAATGATACAAAAATAATAGTCATCATATGATCTATCGCAGTACGTTTTGTTTTTTCTATTTTATTTCTTTACTTTTGCACAAATCCAAAATACCTACAAAATGCGTCATCTCGCGGTCAGCGGTGGCCCATTCAGTCGCGCTCGAGCGCTTGTGGAGGTCGGACCTATGCCAAATTTTTCGGCGAGTGGTTAAACCTGTTTTCATAACACTTCGATACACCATTTTTGAACATTAACTGTGCGTATTGATAGCAAACATTAGTGATCAATCATAGATGTTTGATTGTTAATTGCAGTGTATCCCAAATGGTGGTTCGCGGAACCCTAGGGTTCCGTGGAAGAGTAAAAGGGGTTCCGCGTTTCGTCCGCGAGTTAAAACGTTTGTAGAAAAAAGTCGCAACTAAAAAATTAATGTTTTATAATACTTATAAATAATTATAAGAAATAATGTTACCTACTTATAATTATTTATAAGTAGGTAACATTATTTTTTATTTATAATTTGATCTTTCTTTTCAAGTGAAACATGAAAATATTCAAATGACAAGGTACGCACAGCTACAGATCAAGCTATAAATTTCCAATATAAGCTGACCTCTCATTGTACGGAAATCCTATACAATGCGAGATCAGCTTATACTGGAATTGTATAGCTTGATATGTAGCCGTGTGTACAATCAATTTTGTTATTTATCACATAGGGGATCCGTCGAAAAAATTATAATCAATTAGGGTTCCGTGGCCAAAAAAAATGGGAACCGCTTTATTGTATACCTATATAGTTAAATTGTGTGTGATTCAATAAGATAAATAAGAAGAAAAGAAGATCTGAAATGGTAAAACGAAACTTTATGAAAAGGATTTCAAAGATGTAAGTATAAAACAACTTTTTAATTAAATTATGTAGTAAAAACTGTTGTGTGAAAAAATAAAATAATATTGTGATTTATCAAAGATTAGAGTAGGTGCTTTTAAAATAATGAAATAACTTTTAGGTTACGTACTACCAGTGCGCAATAAATTGAGACCTGTGGGGCGATTACGTAACTAAATTTCAATCATTTTCGAATTGAAATCGGGTCAATATAGCGGTTTTCTGATAACTTTTTTAATTTCTGATAACTGCAAATACAAACAATGGTTCATTAGAAATGGAACCATTTCCGATTTTGTAATATTTCTACCGATTCAGAGGTTATTTCAATCTGAATTTCATTGAAATAAAGTTACGTAATCCACGTACTGAGCACAGTGAAGTCACAGTCGCGCCATAGCGCACGCGTTGTAGACTTGTTTTACACAAGCCTATCCAGTATAAGCTGATCTCGCATTGTATAGGATTTCGGTACAATAAGAGGTCAGCTTATATTGGATCTGCAGCCTTGCGTAGAAGACGGGCGCCATCGGGGAACAGGGGAAGCGGGCAGGTGAACGCGGGTTTCATCGCGAACGGGTAGTAGGTTCCTACGTTTTATTATAAATGTTCCCAGAAAATTAGTAACTAACATCCCTTCCCATCCCTTCTTTGAATTTTTTTTTCTTTTATTTTTAATTGGAAAAATACCGAAAATTCGTTCTAAGTATTACTTCCGTGTAGTTTTATGATTTCTTTTATTGTAAAAATACCACTAGGAATAATATTTTTGTGACTTAGTTATTAATTAGTTAGAACGAATTTTCGGTTATTTCTGAATTCCGGAATTAGACAATAATAGCAGAAAAATTAATATAGGCACAAAGAAGTGTTATGTACTTTTAGAGCATGTAATATCGGAAGGTTTTCAATTCCGATATTGATTTCCGATCTCAATATCGGAATTCCGATATTAATATCGAAATCTGACATTTTCATTGCAAATATTCCTTATAAACTATATATATCTATCCATTAGGGCATGTAATATCGGAAGGTTTTCAATTCCGATATTGGATTTTAATATCGGAATTAGACATTTTATTATAAATTGCATATATGCCTTATAAAATGTATTATAAAGTGTTTTTTGTTTGGTTAAACTGGCTAATCTGTGGAACTACCGGTCGGATTCGTTTTTTTTTTTCACTTAAAGGAAGTTAGGTTATCCGCGAGTATTATAGGATACTTTTGATCCCGGGAACGCGGTTGAAACCTCGGGGGACAACTAGTCCGTTATAAAGTATGGATTGAAAACATATCTGCTCTGTCTAGCACGCTTGTCAGAGTGGTCGTGGTATCAATAGATACTGTACATGGTGAGTCTTCAACGCCAATGTTTTCCTTGACTAGGGTTACAGCTTTCGCGATGCTTTTCCATTTTTTGCGGTTCGTAGCATTGCGAGTACACCCTTGGACAACAAGTCGAGTGTTTCTGCAGATGTAACCAAAGAACTTGAGAATTCGAAGCTGCACAGTCGACGAAAGCCTATCTGTTATAAGGGGTGGGGCGATGGCGGCTTGCGCCTAGCTCTAGTCTGTGCACGTGCCTAGTAACCATACTTTGCGGTAATTTTATTTCAAATTGAATAAGGTATTTCTCAACATATTTACAGTATTTAATGGAACTAAGTCCATTTTTGGGGAATATATATTTTGTACTACCGCTCCTGGGTCGCTTGTCGCCGACCAAAACAACAACCTATATATGTGCAGTTTATAAGGAATATATGCAATTTATAATGAAAATGTCTAATTCCGAAAATATTAGGTCGTTACATATGAAATTAGCGTTTTGTACGGGAGGAATATAAAGTCATTTTTTTTGTAAAATATTTTTAATTAATCAAAGTATGCACCGTTGTTATCTATGCACTTTTGCCATCTCATAGGTAGTTCATTGATCGCTTTACTAAAAAAACCATGGGGGCGAGAATCAATAAACTCTTTGATGGTGGTTTGGACTGCCGCATCGGAGTTGAATTTTTTTCCTTGTAAGAAGTTGTCCAAATTCCGGAAAAAATGGTAATCTGTTGGAGAAAGGTCCGGGGAGTACGGTGGATGTCGCAGACATTCCAATTGTAGCTCATCTAACTTAGTGGTCATCTAAGTTTGTTATGCAGTGTGTGATCTTGCGTTGTCGTGAAGCAGCAGTGGCCTAGAGCGATTGACCAATCTCGGTTGTTTAGCAGCTAGTTCTTCCTTCATGGTTTGCAGTTGCTGACAATAGATATGTGCCGTAATCGTTTGGCCAGATTTTAGAAAGCTGTAGTGAACGACACCGGTGCTAGTCCACCAAACACTCACAAGTAACTTTTTCTGAGTCAATTTTCGTTTATGGAAGGATTTGGCTGGGTCTCTAGGATTCAGCCTTTGCGACGAGCGCTTCCGATTATCGTACAGTAATTCACTTTTCATCACAAGTAATGATTCGATTTAAAATCCCTTCATTATTGTGTTGGTTGAGCAAAGTAACACAGCAGTCGACGCGTGTTTGCAAGTTCGATTCACTCAATTCATGAGGTACTCATCGTTCAAGTTTTTTTACTTTCCCGGTTTACTTCAAGTGGATTAATACAGTTTTATCACTGAAGTGCTTTATGATGGATCCGCTTCCACAATAGCCTTTAATTCTACATTTTCCACTTTGGTGTCCGGCCGTCCACAGGGTTGGTTCTGAAGGTCGAAATTTCCAGAACGAAAACGTTGAAACCAAAACGTTTCGCACGTACCGTGCTTTTTTTGCGACACCAGCGCCGTACACATAATTAATCCTTCGAGCTGTTTCTGCAGCACTGGTGCCACGGTAAAATTCGTACCTACTCGTAAATATACCGATATTTCATGTTTTCCATTGTGCGGTAATAAGCGACGCCAAAGGAAAAAATAATGAGGAAAAAACAAATGAATGACTGTTTTCAAGACTCAAATGTACCAGCTAAATGAATTTATAAATTTGAATTTGGAATTCTTAACCAAAGAGGAGATATTTCAGATCAAATTGGTCAGTACGACAAAACACTTATTTCATATGTAAGGACCTAATAATATCGGAAATCTGATATTGAGATTCAATATCGGAATTGAAAAACTTCCGATATTACATGCCCTAGCCAACACTAACGTCACTAACTAATTTATTGTGAATAAATGATTTGATCTGAAACGCTTTAAAAAAAAAAGTGTAGAACTTATTCTGCAAATGATTTTAAAAACTTCTACGTCTCTTTAGCTATTCAGAAAGGTATAACATCTATTATGTATGTTTATAAAATCTTAAAATAATGTTATTTGAATAGGCCCAAGTGGTAGTACCAAAATAACGGAACTTCGAACTTTAAAATTCAATATCTCCATCCGTCTCCAAGTTTCGGATACCATATTATAGAATCAAATTCATCAGAATATTCAGTACTACTTTTCCTGTAACCTTGTATATTCTTTTTCATCTTTTTTTTCAGAACAATAGTCGCAATTGTCCAACTTCGACAAAGAGGTCGATCGAAGAATCCAACTCGGCTGGGCAGCGTTCGGAAAGCTACGGCATATCTTCACGTCCAGAATACCTCAGAGTCTGAAGACAAAGGTTTTCAATCAGTGTGTGTTATCAGTGATGACATACGGGTCAGAGACGTGGTGTTTTACTGCAAGCCCGGAAATAAGCTAAAGAGTCACTCAGCGATCAGTGTTCCGAGCTATGCTCGGAATTTCTCTATGTGACAGGGTCCGCAATAAGGACATTCGTACGAGAATGAAAACGACGGATATAGCTCGTAGAATTAGTAAGCTGAAGTGGCAATGGGCGGGCCACATCGCTCGAAGAGCCGATAACTGCTGGGAAAGAATGGTTCTCGAGTGGCGACCACGTACTGGAAAGCGCCGAGCGGGACGCCCCTTCACCAGGTGGACCGATGACCTGGTCAGAGTCGCTGAGCACCGCTGGATGCAAGCGGCCCAAAGCCATTCCAAGGGGAGGCCTATGTTCAGCAGTGGACATCCATAGGCTGATATGATGATGATGATGAGTCGCAAATGAGTACATTGTTGATACTGAGCCTCAATTTACGAGAGACCAATACTAACCAGCTCAGCGACGAACAGTTGCGTTAATATATTGTATTCTATACAACAGTTACAAAATATAGTCACCATGGCTCCTTATTTATATATGTTTGCTTTTCCTTTTAATCTTGTTTCAGTATTAGGCCGGATGGATATGTCACCATATGTTTGTGAAACCGTTAGTTAATAATATACGAGTACCTAGCGCGGTTATAAACTCCCCGATAATTTGTACAGTGTATCATACTGCTTACAATATAACGTATTAATTTCCGATAGTTTATAATCTATCCATGACAAACCGTCATATTGTAAACTGGCATCATACTTGAATGTATCGGAACGTACCTTGCGCGCTGATTGGTTAAACGACATGTGTCCCGCGCCACCATCTTTGGCGACACGTAACGTAATTGAATGTATTTATTGTTTCTTAAAAAAAAATTGATTGACTTATTTAATTTTGATCTCAAACATTTAAATGTACATTTCTTTTATTTAACTCCTATATTTGTTTTCTAACTCTATGAATACAGACCGAACTAACGTAGTAATACGTAGTAGAACTACGTAGTTCAACCGAACCGAACCGTCTTGAACCGTCACTGGACGGTTCACAATATGACGGTTTGACAACGTTAAATTATAAACGATTGAAAATGAATAAGTTATATTGTAAGCAGTATGGTACAGTTCACAATACATCAAGAGTTTATAATCTCGCTAGGTAGATTATAAAGTAACGGTTTTCACAAAAATACGGTGACAGATACAAGACGTACACGAGTTTGGAGTTTTGCCTTTTTTTGCCATTTAATTGACGACATTACCTTAGGTTAATTTCTTAATTTTTACAAAATATTGCGAAATTGCCGTTTTGCATGAAAAAATTTTAACGAATTTTTTTCATGTATTTTTTATTTGTATTAATCGAAGTAATCACCCATGCAATCAATGCATCTTTGCCAACGCAGTGGCAGTTTATTGATGCCCTTCTTAAAGAAATCAGCCGGACGGGAGGCAACAAATTCTTCAAAGGCATTTTGTACTGCCTCTCGGGTATTGAATTTTTTTCCCGCCAAGAAGTTATCCAAATTTTGGAAAAAGTAGTAGTCTGTAGGCGCAAGGTCTGGTGAGTAGGGCGGATGACGAAAAACTTCCAACCCCAGTTCTTGCAACTTGGAGACCGTCTGCTGTGCAGTATGAGGTCGCGCGTTATCGTGCAGGAGCAGCGGAGACGAGCGATTGACCAATGCTGGTTGGAGATGTGCCAGCTTCTCCATAATTGTGTTCAGTTCTTCACAGTACACATGTGCAGTAATGCTCACCCCATTTGGTAAGAAGCTGTGATGAATCACACCGGCGCTAGACCACCAAACAGTGACCATTACTTTTCTAGGGGTAAGTTTTCGTTTAGGGCATTGTTTAGGTGCTGAACCAGGATCCAATCAACTTGCTGAGCGCTTGCGGTTATCAAACAGAATCCATTTTTCATCGCAGGTAACAATGCGGTTCAAAATTCCTTCATTTGTGTGTCTGTTGAGCAGTGCAAGGCACGTTTCGACGCGTACTTCGCGCTGGCGATCATTGAGTTTGTGGGGCACCCATTTGTCAAGCTTTTTTACCTTTCCAATTTGACGCAAATGGACCAATATTGTTTTGACGCTAACGTCGAAAGCTGCTGCTAGCAGCCGTCGATTGTGTATCATCAGCTTCCACAATCAATTACACTTTAATTCGTCATTGTCGACCAAAGTCTTCGGACGACCGCGAAGTTCATTTTTCAGGTCGAAATTTCCAGAACGGAAGCGAGCAAACCAATAACAGGTGGTGCGTTGGTTTGTAGTGTTAGCTCCGTAAACGTCGTTGATGTTGCGTGCCGCTTGTGCCGCGTTGCTGCCATGACGGTACTCATATTCCATAATTACTCGAATTTTTAACGTATCCATGATGACGAAAAAGATTGAAATGCGATGAAAATCTAACTAATCAATAAACAAATGACTACTTTTGGAAAAAGAATTCCATGTTTTTAAAATAAAATTAATTTGATATTAGAATTCTTAGCCAAACAAAAATTATTTTGATTTGAAATGGCCAGTACTGCAGAACGGCAATTTCATATGTAAAGACCTATTATTAATTGGATATTTTTTATTGTTAAAAATGTACTTGATCCCCAGACACTTCTGATGGGTGTAGTTGAGTTTCTGAAGTAAAGATATACATTTTTTATTTTATAATTTCTTGATGATTATAACAAGTTTATTAAAAAAAGTTGTTTTTATTTTAAAACTCAATTCCGTAACTAAATCTGAAATTGGTTCCGGAATTGAACGCATAGACCAATATTGAATTTCACAACCGGGGGTAAAAAACCATTGCAATATTGTTGAGATACGTATCAAATAGTTCACATTATCCGGAAACCCGAACAAATTTTTCATATACTAAAAGCGGAAGAGATTTTTTGTTTGTTTGTTTAAACCGGCTAATCACTAGAACTACCAGTTGGATTCGAAAAACTCTCACTAATAGGAAGCTATATTATTCCCATGTATTATATGCAGGCCCTGCTTTACCTATAGTGCAGGGTGTGCAGCGCACGCGGACGCAGGGTCTCAGGGGGCGCCGAGCGCTACTCGTGACATCGTGACTAATAGAGAAAAGATTTGTGTCTTTGTTTATAATGAATAAACTCAAAAACTAATGGACCGATTTTAAATCCTTCACTAGTGGTATATTATCATTTATCACTGAGTGACATAGGATATATATATTTTTTTATTTAATTTAATTTCCAAAAGACCGTAGTTGAAACTGCAGAACGCAAATATAGTCATTTATATTTGCGTTCTGCACACGAATTTCCGATCACTCTGGTGAGAATATAACTGTTAGTATTCCATTTTGTTCGCGCGCCCACTTGAGGGCGCCAGGGTATTGCTTGCACCCGGGCGCTGTATAGGCTAGAGCCGGCCCTGATTATAGGCTACTTTTTATCCCGGGAGGAGCAATTTTTCAGATGTTTCAATTCCGTAATATTGTATTCCGTTAATATCGTAATTCCGATATTCATTAATAATTTATATCATATATTTAGGATTTCCGGACTTATATTAAATATTAAGCACGGAACCATGGCTCCAACCCCTCAAAATATATCTCGATAGACAATAGTTTTGCTAGTTTTTTTCTCTTCTTATTTCAAATCATCTAGAAACGAAAAACCATTCACAAGGTGCTAATTCCGAAACTAGGTATCTAGTATCGGAACTCAGTTCCGGAATTGAAAACTTTCCGATATTGCATGCCCTATTTCGAACAACATAAATATCATTGACTTTGTCAAAGAAACGAATATTACGTACCTATTTTGCAATTATTTATGTAAGTAGATTTTATAATAGATTTTAAGTGATACTATTTTATACTAAGTACCTACTTATTTCATTAAAACCTAGACACAAGACATCAAATCTATGGCCGTGTCTGATTCGACATTTCTTGTAATACGTATGTTAGTACTATTATTTATTCTGTGGTATGGTCTCATATAACAATCAATGCGACTGAATTTCACATAATCATTTCTTATAAGACACAAGAATCGTTCTCAGAATGCGTAATAGGACTATAAGTAAGTAATACAATAGTAAGACAATCAAAAGCATGAATTGAAATTTCCGGAACTGTAACAACCAGAATAAGGATTCCGGCAGAATAAGGACGCCGGGCGGACTGCGCGGGTAGTACGCGGGGCGCCCCGAATTGAGCGCCGTCTTCACCGCTGCTTCACCCCCTCAAATGTGCGAAAAGTGTCTACACACAGCGCCTTAACACATTTCTCCAGTGAACTCTATCAAAAATCAATAAACAAAACAACAGTTGTTACATAAAAGGCATCGCTCGACCTACAATTTCAAGGTAAGCCGCACTAACATCAACATTATGAGTTAAAACCATCTCTGGCGCAGGTCGTTGACCGCCGCCCCCCCCTCTCCCCACTGCTCCGCTTGATGCAACTCTCCTTTCACCGTCCCTTGTATAACGAGCATCTATTTACTCTGTTTCAGCGGAAATATTGATAATTAAACTAAATTAATTGCTTGTAGGATGACTAGGGTGTTAGGTAATGAAAGTTATGTATTAGCCTGTGAGATAAGTCGATTAGATTTCAATGTTCCTGTACATATTCAGGTAGTTCTTAGCTATTCGATAGCTCAGTCGTGGGTTCGAATCCGGGCTCAAGGTGAAAAACGGGCTGATGGTAGGTGTACCTAGAATCTGGTTAGAATTTTCCTTGAACTGACTGTCTCCAAGTATCTACCGATGTATTGCAGAAGCTGGACACGAATGCCAATTCTCCTCTAGGCTTTGTGTGTTTACCACCTTCGGCCACATCATCACTGGCCATGGTGAGATTAATTACTTAGCTATTAAAAATACAAAAGGTTATCTAGTTTTGAAAACATCGCGGGGAGAAAAAGTTAAACTACGTACTTATGACATCATCGTCATCATCATCAGCCTATAATGTCCCACTGCTGAGCACAGGCCTCTTTTCACAAATGAGGAGAAAGGGAATGGGCCATACTCCACCACGCGTGTCAACTGCGGATCGGTGGAGGTAGGCTAGTGGTCAACCTACTGTTGGAATTTTTCAAGCCGCCAAGGAGGCATCCAACTAGCTTAACGACTATCACAATTAAGTGATAACCGGGACCAACGGCCTTACGTACCGTCCGAAGCACGGAAACGCTCTATTTGAAATACCACTAGGCGGTCACCTATCCAGGTAACTTTGCCGCCTGATCAAGAACGGCTAATCATGCTAACCACGAGCGCTTCGTCGTAACGTATGACATGTTTTCTGTGAAATCACGATGTCTCGGAACAAAAACCAAAACAGTGTCACGATTTTTTTATCCACTAAGGTAGCAAACAAAGATTCGGTCCAGCTGGTTGAGAGAGGTAGAGCATAGCGTAATATTCGCTCTAAAAGCAGCTCGACTGGGGAAGTACCTCCACCTTACAGAATACCGCAGCCAAATAACTTTATGTTCTGTAAAGTTGTGTTCCTGCGCGTGAGTAAGGTCGTCAGGGCTCATAGGGGAGGGAGGAAAGGTCGGTAACGCGTGAGCGATGCTTCGTGTGTTGCAAGCGTCCATATGGTTACGGTAACCGCTTACCATCAGGCGGGCCGTATGCTTGTTTACCGACTTAGTTGTATAAAAAAAAAAAAAAAAAGCTATATATGCTTGCAATATCAGGGGAAACACTCACGCGTTGCCAACCCTGCATTATCTCTTCACACTCTCTAGCAGATGCTGTTCTTCCTGCAGTTTACTGTGTCCAATGTACATGTTCACCTCCAGGAGTAGTGCAATTACCTGCATTATATCGAAGAGCGGGTGGAACCCATCGGCTGCGAGGTGAAAGCTGCCGAGGCAGTAGATGCCGCGCGTGGCCACGCAGCGCAGGTAGTCCTCCAGCTCGAACAGCCGCGGCATCGAGTAGTACTGCTCCTCTGCAACATGTACATACACTTGTAGCGGGAGTACAGTACTGGTTAGATACAGGAATTCAGTGGTAGTGATTTCGGATGCCGAGACGAGGGCCCCGGGTTAAAAACCTACACTGAGCTTGAGTGAAGGAAAACATCGTGAGGAAACCATAGCACGGCGGTAGATTTGTAGTACCCATCTGGCTAGATACCACCAGATACTCAAATTGAAAATCTGTCGCCAAGCTCCTATCGGTGTGTTCCGACAGCTGCACTTGAGAGCGAGTACCTTCTAGGCTTTGTGTGTGCACCACCTTCGGCCACATCATTACTGACCAAGGCGAGATTGCGGACAAACACAGACCCATACACAAATATGAAAAAAAAAAGTTCGTATTTCAATTTTAGAATCGTAACCTATTCTTCTATTTTCTTCGGAAATGATTTTGGACTTTTATTGTTTCAAAACATTAAAACAAAGCTATACTAAACAACTTAAACTTCTACGTAGTATATTATTAAATCTGTGCTTAAACTATTTAATTAGTATAGTATATTATTAAAGTAATAAAATACTAATAACTAAATAACAATGTTATATTCGCACCAAGAATATGCGTGTCTATTCAATGATCGCTCGCAAACGACTATGCTGTAATGGCTGAAAATAATAAAAACTTAGAATACCTAAAGAAAAATCATATTTTTTTAAGGTTTCTGAAGTTTTCAGAGTTTCTCAAACCTGTTTACAATGAAGTGTGCCAGCTACAGTGACATGGTTCCGATCCAATGGATTAATTTGTATAATTTTTTTGAGTGTCTGTGTTTTGTTTTTTGTGTTTTCATAGTTTGTTTGTTTTCAATTCATTAAGTTTGCACCTGTCTATTCATAAGATAAAAAACAATGTTAATTAATATCTAGCCGTAGAAACTATTTTGGCAATTGTGTTACTATTTATTTCTTTTAATAAATAAATCAAATAAATAAAAATGAATAAATGAGTAACAAATTTCAAACAAACACATAATATTAGTAGCACTAGTAACATAACACTTACAAGAAAAATAATTCTTGTAAGTAGCTTCTAATATTAGTTTAGTCCAAGCGCAGTTGACAAATATACAAGCAAACAACATAACTATACACTGATTTATCAACAATCAATGTATAGTTTGTAATGTTAGTTTAGTTTGTGCACAATAAGTGCTGAGTGGATAATCCTTGCTAAGTTTACACTTCAAGGAATATACAAAAGAGTATTTACATTCCAAGTGATTGCTATTTACTTAGAATAAAAGGTTAGAATTCAAGTAGGTACTATGTTTCAATATTTGCAGATATTTAATTACATTATTTGTACATCTTCCTTATTCTGTAGGTATATTCTTGAGGAAGGTTTATTGTGTCATTGCGCTGTGACTCGATGTCGAATAATGGCCAGTAGACGAGATGGTTGTCGACAATTGTTGTCGTTAGTAAACGATCAACCTTTGTATGGGATCGACATGTCAAATCGAGATATCACGTGATTTTTAACAATCTCTAATGTCAATCCCATACAAAGGTTGATCGTTTACTAACGATAACGATTGTCGACAACCATCTTGTCTAGGGGGGCTGGTCAGATAATGGGAGCCAAATTAATGAAATTATAACTTCCTAGCTGTCCCCCGCGGTTTCACCCGCGTTTCCGGGATAAAAAGTAGCCTATGTCCTTTTTCATACTATAGGCTATATGTATGCCAAATAAAGTATGCCAATTGAGTAGTTGAGGCGTGAAGGCGTAACAAACAAACTCACTTTCGCATTTATAATATTAGTAAGGATAAGGATAGTAAGGATGCGATCCGATGGTTATCCCGATCAAAATCAAAAGGTCATTTATTCAGTTTAGGCCCTGGTAAGGCACTGTAATGTTGCACTTCTACCGTAAACGGCATGTTATTTTTCTATTTTCTACTCATTTTTTTAAATGTCACACACAATAGTCCAAATTGGTCTAGTGCAATTAATAAATTGGTTAATCGTAATAAGCCCCGATTTATCAATCACTATGTGGTGTTGAACTATTGAGCAACCGCCAGAAACCAGCCGCACCGGTACCTACTCTATTGGAACACGTTTACTTGACTCTGACTTCTGTTACTTTGAATGTATACTACTGAAATATTGGATTCATGCTACAGTATCAGTATTTCGTTTTCATAGAATAAAGAATGAGTTTGGGATCAGATAGTCGTGTAATGAATCCCCTAGGTACAAGGATATTAATTAATTTATTTGCCTGTACCCAGAGCTTTGAAAAGCCTCTTTTTTGGCGCCGGCTTGCGCACATGCAATCGGATGAATAGTTATAAATGAACGTCAAACATAATTTATTCAGCTATATCTATAGTTTTCCGGCCCGCGATTTCACTCACGACCCCTATTTTACCTCCTTACGGATAGAATTTCCAAAAATCTTTCTTAGTGGTTGCTAAATAAGGCACTTACAAGTTACAATTGTAATATAGATTATTTCGATAAGCCTCGAGTATTATAATATATACACAATTTCACATTTATATTGCAGGTTGGGACATCAGTAAATATCATGTTTCCCTAAATGTAATTTCCCCACAGAACAGTTATTTATCTATTCCGTGAATTTCCCAAACCCCGAGTCATGGATCAAGTTCAACGCGGTGCATCTATGCATATGCAATGCAAGAGTCCGCATTACAATACTAATGGTGTCCACCGAATACTGACATATTTTAATACATGTGTCACTTGTGTTTAGTATTGTTTTATATCGTTTATGGTTCTTATGTAAGTGAACCTATACTATAACTTGATATTTTTTAGGTCAGTGTTAAAAACGTCAATATATTTACAACAACTATGTATAAAATATGCCCATGGATTTCCACTGCTGAACATAGGCCTCCCCATTGATTTCCACTTCGAACGGTTCTGGGCCGCTTGCATCCAGCGGCGCCCAGTGACTCTGACTAGGTCGTCGGTCCCCCTGGTGGGAGGTCGTCCCGCTTTCCAGTAGATGGTCGCCAATCGAGAACCTTTCTTCCCCATCGGTTATCGGCTCTTCGAGCGATGTGGCCCGCCTATTGCCTCTTCAGCTTACTAACTCTACGAGCTATGACCGTCGTTTTCGTTCTCCTACGAATGTCCTCATTTCGGACCCTGTCAATATCTATATACAGAAAATTTCCTCGAGTGCGGTGCTCCAGCAGGCTTTCCTCTTTGGATAGCCAATATAATTTATGTTTTGTGTTATAATGTTACCAACTCGAACTCTAGACAGGATGGTCTGTCTCGACCAATGTTTTATGAATTATGCCTATTACTTACTCGCATTATATTCTTGTCTAGATTTTTTGGTTGTCATTTTACATTGCGTCATAACGCGAATAGAAAGTACCTACACATACTTATGCGCATCTCCAACGCGAGGGGCAAATTTAAAACCTAATATAAAATCCTATACAAACAAAATCGTTGATTTTGGCGCTAGCCTCAAGCTACAGCAAATATTTGAAGTAACTATGGTTTAAAATACTTGGGATTTTCCAATCCTTACTCTTTCATAAGTCTAACGATTTAACTAGTACTAACGTACATTAACGCCATGTCAGTAGTTTTTCCTTGTTTTGAAATTGGTCACACACCAAATAGCGAGCAGTTTTGTTTCATTAATTTCGGCGATATCACCGCCTGTAGATATTTGTTTGTAATAAATTGAATAAAAACTATGAATTATGAAACATTATTACCTATTATGCAAATAAAAGCAAGATACGTAAGATTGTTTTGTAGTGAAAATGTCGCAAAGGTCATGTGCTCGTATGTTACAATAAACTTGAACTTTCGGTGAAGATGACGAGTGTGAAAACTATACCACATATTTTGTAAATAGGGTATAGGATTTTCTTTTAATTATTATTTTACTATTTAACTGTTGTAAATATTATCATAGATTATTTGTTATCTGTATATGTATATAGGGTGACTGGTAATTAGTAACGCACAGCCTAAACCGCTGGCCCTGGAGACATGAAATTTGGAGAGTGTGTTATTTTTGAAGAGTAGGTATCCACTAAGAAAGGGTTTTTGGAAATTCCACCCCAAGCAGGTAAAACAGGGATGAAAGTTTGTATGAAAGTCCGTCAGTTTCAAAATTTGTGTCTCAGCTTTTATAATAATTCCACCCCCGAGGGGATTAAAAACAGGATGAAGTTGTGTATGGGAACTCACTGGACTGATATAAATCAACGCACTGCCTAAGCCGTTGGCCTAGAGACATGAAATTTGGAGGGTGTATTCTTTGTAAAGTATAGGTATAAACTAAGAAAGGGTTTTTCGAAATTGGGAAATTCACCCCCTATGTGGGAGAAACGGGGGGTCGAATTTTCTGTGAAACTTTTTATTCTCGGGGACGATTGACTCGAACATTGGTACACACGGCTACAGATCAAGCTATACATTTCTAGTATAAGCTGACCTCCCACTGTACGGAAATCCTATAGAATGCGAGATCAGCTTATACTGGAAATGTATAGCTTGAGCTGTAGCCGTGTGTACACATACTCTTCTTTCACAAAATTATGAGACACGTGTATCACAGTGTTTCCATAACCATCCCCAAAATCCAAAGACGTGTCTGTTATATCAACGCACAGCGAAAATCGCTGGTCCAACCGCTGGCCCTAGAGACATGGAATCTTTTCATACACGCTTCGAGTACTCTCATCCCAGAGATTAGTTTTACAGAGAACTTCGTGGTTATTGCTTTGTTTGTTCACAGAATAATGTGTTTATATTTAATTCAAGACCGTGGTAAGGAAATTACTTTCAGTAAGGTAGGTGGGTATGTAAATAATAGTTCAGGTGATTCCTGTATACAGGTCGTTGTTTTGGTCAGCGACGAGCGACTCAGGGTCGATAATACAAATGATACTGGTGCTAAAAAAAATATAAAAAAAATACTTATTTTTTTTAAATAATAAACATAAAAAAATAAAAATTTTGAAAATCATGTAATAAGCTAAAGTTTAGACATAATACTCAACGGGAGTACGAGGGAGTAAAGGGGTGGGGCGATGGCGGCTTGCGCCTAGCTCTAGTCTGGGCACGTGCCTAGTAACCATACTTTGCGGTAATTTTATTTCAAATTGAATAAGGTATTTCTCAACATATTTACAGTATTTAATGGAATTAAGTCAATTTTTGGGGAATATATATTTTGTACTACAGCTCCTGGGTCGCTTGTCGCCGACCAAAACAACACCCTGTATGTAACAAAGGTCCTAGCTACCGGCCGGTCAGCGACCACGCGGCGGCGGCGGATTTGCACACAGTCACGAGTGATAGTTAGCTTGATTGAATAACTTACTTTACTGTGTTTGAACTTGTACACAATGCATTTTAATGTTTAGCCTAGTCATTTGGTTAGTAACGCTTAACAACAACAATTGAATTTGAAAGTGAATTCAAAACGCTTCGTAAGTCGGCTACATAAAGTAGAGTAGGAGAGATTCCTTTGCAGTTTACAGCCTAGATTTAGATTTTAGAATAGCTGGATAAGCCTCGGATAACCAAATACAATATGACCATTGGAAATTTGGCCTTAGTGAGTAACTGGAAAGATTCCTCATGGCTAAGAGTTTGGAAAGATGCAATATCTCAAATATCTAGACTAGACATGTTCAGATTACGCTTATTCCTGCGGTCACTAATAAATAAATAACAGATTACCTAGTTATAGCGCTATAGTTTATTTCTGAAGGATTTAAAATTAACGCCATTTGACATTATTCTTTTGAAAAGTTTTACAAGTTTTCGTTTTTTTTTTTTTCATAGACATGTTGTTGTTTTGACGCAGCTGCTTTATTAGGTCCGATATTTGTGAAGTTTATCACCATTATATTATGTTATTAGATCTAGTTTTAGTAGTTTCAGTATGTACAGAACTCTACCTTTTCTTTGGTCTATCTATAATTTTCGCTAACATGGCTTCCATTGTCAGAAATATATAAAAGCAAATGAGTAATTGTTGCCGGAGTTAATCTCCAACATCCATTGAATATAAGTGTATAGGTAAAGTTTGTTTGTTAATTTGTTATGTAGAGGGTGGTCTCCATTATGCACCCTGAAATCTATTCCGCAGGGAAGAATTAGTTACAACACTTGTTTTTAAAAAAAAAACACTTTCCGAAGAAATAGTTATCAGATTTAGCAATTAGTTACATAAGATTTGTTGACATGACACACATTCACATTGCAGTAATTTGCAAAATACAAACTATACTTATTCCATAAAATTAAAGATGCTTTCAGATGGTTCGACGAACTAACTTCCATCTATCTATCTATACTAAATATATAATAAAGCGGAAGAATTCTTTTTTGATTGTTGTTTAAACGGGGTTATCTCTGGAACCTAACAGTCGGATACGAAAAATTCTTAATTAGAAGCTAAATTATTCCCGATTATTATAAGCATATTGCCCCGGGAACGCGGGATAAAACGTGGGGTGCAGCTTGTTTGTTTATATGCGGAGATCTTACCCTTCTTTAACTAATAGGAAGCTACATTCAAGGGCGGATCCAGCCTTCAGGTCAGGGGGGGGTCACACACTTATATCCAGCTTGGATGGGTTTCAAAATACACAATACTATAGCTGTTACCCGCAGATTCACTGAAACGGCTGAGCCCCAGGGGAGGTCATGACCCCCATGACCCCCCCCTGGATCCGCCCTTGGCTACATTATTCCAGAGTGCTATAGGCTACTTCTATCCCCGGATAACAGATTTCCCCCCTGGCCAACGTGCGTGAAACCGTGGGATGGAAGTTATTTTCAAAATCACCAAAACCAATCTATTTTCCCCAATCACTTAAACAACAAATCACTTTAAAAACCGTACCACTGAGATCATAAAGGACTCCATCGTCAGCGACGGCGGCTACAGCGGCGGTGAAGGCGAGAAGCGCGCACAGCGGCGCAAGAACGGACGCGCGCGCCGGCGACATGGTACCCACTGTCCGCATCAATACTGCCGTGCGGCCGAACAGTGTCTGCGCCGCGGGCCCACCGATTGCATAACCAATGTTTGCAATTGCAGTGCAGACCTTTCCTTTTTACTGTAGGGTTGGCGCTTATGATTTGATTTCATCTTCAGCTCCAAATGACCGCCGAAGATAATCGATATTTTGATGGAACACGGGATTACCTAAGATCCTAGTCGCAGCAGCACTAGATGTAAACGTCAAAGTCAAGAAGGTGCGCAACCAGCTTTTTATATAATTTTGTAAATACTCGTCTAATTTCATGTCAAAACACTTAGAGAGAGGAAAATTGGGCTTACAATGCATACCTAATAAAAACTTTTTAACAAAAAAATTAAACCACCGAAAAAAATGAAAAGCAAAAAATAATTTTGAATATAACTTGAATTTTATAAGGTTTTGCAGTTAAAAAGTTTTTATTTTATTATTTTTTGTGTCTATAATCTACTAATTACTAGGTACATGCTTAATTTTTGATATCTTTTGATGTAATACACAACTCAGCATTAAAATCTGTGAGTGAACAATAAATCACCCCTATTTTCCCACCCTTAGGGTAGGAAAATTTATATGGGACCAACTTCGAGGTATACCCTATCCAATAAAAAAAGAATTATCAAAATCGGACTACTCTGTATAAAGTTATGCCTCCTCCGTTTTTTCATCGGTTAAAAATAGTCTCAATCAAATTACTTATATTAAAATGTTTGCGTCAGCCCTAATTTAACAAAATACTAAAATATTGTTGATAGAATACCGGCGAAATGATAATCGATGACGCATAGCGATGATGGTTGTCGGTCACCATTGCACTCGTGTCGCAGTCAGCTTGCGTCATCGGTACATTTACAACAAGCCCGTCTTTTTCGGCTAAATACAATAACATTTATGTGATTCTGCAAAAGTAGGGCACGTTGAATTCTTTTGGTCATATTATGCGGAAATAATGATTACGCAAAGAATTAAATAAAAATTAATGAGACAATTTAGGAAAGCGAAGCAAGCAAGTAAGATTAAATTAAGGAATATGCCATTTTGTTAATTTCAATGCATAATTGTACCTTAGAAACATTTTAGCATTATCATTATCAGTATAGACATAGAGTAAATAATATACCTACTACGTACAAGTATAGAGATAGAGTCCACACGTCTTTCAAGTATTTCTTCGCTTCACTTCTATTAGAACTTTTGTCACATGTCACTTACAGCATTCTTGCTTACCTACAGCTTGTCATGGTGAGGTTACGGTAAGACAAGCGTATCTAAAGCAACTAAAGAATGCGGCCAACGCTCTTATTTTTTGAAGATCTACTGAAGATATTATCTAATTGGTATCTTCAGAACATTTTAGCTTCATTAGTGCCTTCATAGGGCCTAAATGGACTTTTTTTTATACCACTAAGTGGCAAACGAGCATACGGGCCGCCTGATGGTAAGCGGTTACCGTAGCCTGATGGTAAGCGGTTACCGTAGCCTATGGACGCTTGCAACACCATGGGTACCAGGGATATCACTCGCGCGTTGCCGACCCTGCAGAAATCTCTTCACACCCTTTTTGAAGAACCCCATGCGCCATTGGGAAATCCACGGCGGGGAGCTCATTCCACAGTCCGCGCGTCCGCGGAAGAAAACTCCTTAGAGCCCGCACAGTTCGAAACAATTCTGGTTTCAATGTGTGAGGATGGACTCCCCGTCGATGGCGAGAGTTGCGATGGCGGAAGGTAGCCGTAGGCATCAAGTCGAACTATTCCTTAGAACACTGTCCGTTGTACAAGCGGTAGAACACACATAAGGAGGCAAAGTCTCTCCTCAGACTGAGGGGCTCTTAGCCGCTTATGAGCTCGGGATCATCAACAATTCTTATGGCACGTCGCTGAACCGAGTCTAAAGGCCCAAGCTGGTATCCAGGTGCTCCCGCCCATATAACTCCATATGCGGCCGGACCTGCGACTTATAAAGACTTAATGGCTTTGACTTTGAATTATTACTAAATATTGCTCTGATTTGGAGGTACATAAGATAATAGATAGATAAAAGTACAGCATGGGGTTCTTCAAAAAGGGTGCGAAGAGATTTCTTCAGGGTCGGCAACGCGCGAGTGATGCCCCTGGTGTTGCAAGCGTCCATAGGCTACGGTAACTGCTTACCATCAGGCGGGCAGCATGCTTGTTTGCCACCTTAGTGGCAAAAAAAAAACCTGACATAAAACAGGATGGTTTTCATCTCGAGTAAACTATACGGGATGGAAACTAGTATCAATTAATTTCAGCCATTGCACACAAAGTCTGATTCAACATAAAACCGCTACTAGTTGATAATGTTCTGTTAACAATTAGTTGAGTGATAATTGTGTCGCTACAGTCAGTGAACCCCGCTGCGTCATACATATTACCGCTTCTCGTGGTGTAGTTTGATTAGGTGAAACTACCGCCTAGTGGTATTTCAACTCGATCGTTTTTCGTGCTTCATAATGCACGTTAAGCAGTTGGTCCCTTAATTCTGATAGTCAATAAGCAAGTTGGACACTCCTAGACGACTTGAAAACTCCAACAGTAGGTTGACCACTAGCCTACCTCCATCGATCCGCAAAGGGAACGAGTGTTGTAGTATCTGCCCATTCACTTTCTACCTCATTTGTGAAAGGAGGGCCGCACTCACCGTAGCTTATAGACGCTTTGCATCACCAGGAGCGAGTGTCCCGCTTTACTGACCCTTTCTTTACTTCCTTCTTGAATAGGCCTTATGAGGAGTATCTTTGCTGGCAGCAGGTTACTACTTGGCAGGTCTCGTGTACTAAGCTGCCAGCACAGCGCCTACTCGTCGAGGTCCGTTGACCTTACCCGCCACAGGAACATGTAAGATCCCCGTAAACACGCGTAAAGTCACGTTGCAGAGGCTAGTTAAACACATTATTTGTGAGGCAAATGATGTGAGTTTCCGTTTGTAATCGATAGCCGGTCGAATAGAGCGAGCTCTCACAGTAACAGGGCCAGTAGACAAGATGGTTGTCGACAATCGTCATCGTTAGTAAACGATCAACCTTTGTATGGGATTGACATTTCAAATCTAATTAACACGTGATTTTTAACAATCTCTTATGCGAATCCCATACAAAGGTTGATCGTTTACTAACGGTAAAGTATGTGGGACGCCTTCCGTCCGCTCCGTTCGGCCCTCATAACGTTTACTAGCCTGTCCACCGCGGCTTCGCCCGCGTTCCCAGGATTAAACGTAGCCCTCCTATGTAGGGACATAGGGCTATGGACTGGGCTCTATGCTCGATCGGGGCTATTTACAAATATTTCAGGACAATGAGTTGTGCCGTTGAGGCGTCAATAGGTAACAAACAATTCACATTCTTTGCCTGTCAAAAAAAAGAAATGAAAAGTTGCCAATATAGCTATCTAATATGGGTTTCTTACCGGTTCTTCTCAGTTAAAGGCTAACAATGAACCGGTAGTTCTGCAGTAGCGTCGACTTTGATTAATACCTCCTAAAATAAAGTGCCTCAGGATTATAATGCGAAAAAGTCGCGTCCTTATTTCATCGATTTGTGTAGTAGTAGTTCCAACAGAGTTGTGAAAATGATTGCATTTCGATTGGATTCTGCGCTTTTTACATAAAAGTGATAAATACAGTCAGCGTCAAAAGTTACATGATCACTTTAGTACCGTGTCACATTAAACAATTTACAGTTTACATACAAGTTGTCAAAAGAATATCAACAGATTATTTTGAAAGGGTACTAAAATGCCAATCTACTTTTGACGCTGACCGTCCCAATGGTGTCCATTGACATACGTTTATGAAATACATAATATTTAAAAATATTACATAACAAAATCAAAGCAGCTATAGCTAGAAGGTAAGGTACTCTTTTAGTATATTAATCATATTATTGGTATCAATTTTAATAATACTCATTAATGGCGGTTTCCACTGCTAGCGGGACGGACGCTACTTCGTATTTTTCTAATTAATTGTAATACTGCATGTATCTAATCAAATCTAATGTAAGAAAATAACGGACGATATGACTGTGATCACAATGCGAATGTTTGTATTATTAATACACTAACCCCCTTATTCATAATCGCTTTCTAACTAAATCAGTGTAATAGTGTGCCCCGTCTCACTCTTTCGATCACCAAATGTCACCTGTCAGATAAAGACTTCGGAATTTTAGCTAATCAACGTATAAGGGGGTTAGTATCTACTTATTGGTATTATATTTAATATTTATACATGAATGTTAAATATTTACTAAAAATATAACTGGCTAAAATGATAGCTTCATTAGGTATTATATCAGGTAGGTAGGCTTTATTAGGTACAGTGTCATGGGATTTTATTATATTAAGCCTCTTAGATATAGGATAAGCCAATCATGCTATCGTTTAACTCATATGACACCCTGCATGATTCCTAGTGGTATAATTTCAGATTTTGGGACCAAATCAGGAATAACTTTAAGGTAAATATTTCAACATAATTGAAATATAGGTACATTTCTTCGATTAGGTACTTACGGAGATAATTAATTAAGTATTTATTCAAAAGCTATCTTCTGCCAAAGTATTTAATCATGGACTGGCCAGCTAGATATAGGGGAAAGACTAGAGGTAGCGGCTCAGGTTTAGGAACCCTTCGGTATACCCATAGTGTGATGTGATAAGCATTAATTTCAAGCGTCACCCGCTCGCAGTGACTCCGCACCGCACCTCGCGGACCGGTTCAGCGGCGCAGGCGTATTGCGGCAGCGCGCATTATTTACATCACCGCGCGCCTCGCTCGCTCCGCTGACACACTGCCCCCAACCGATATATTAGCTGTTTTTAACACTATTAGACTTTCGTCACCAGCCGGTATTAGAGAATCTAATCAATCATCTACTGTTATTATAATTGCGACATTAACATGGCCAAAACTGGAACTAATAGTAACACCTATGCTGTTCTGTCTGTATGATAGAATGAGAATCACATCTTAAGTAAAGTCTCAACAATAGATTATAAACATTGAGCTTTGATTGATGTTATTTTAGCATAATTTATTTTGTATTTCATAGTACATCAAATCTCACATTGCACTATATTTATATCCATTACTGCGGATATATTGCCGAGTGAAGAGTAAAACTGTTTTATGATTAAACTATGACTTTTCGCAAACACGTGAAGTGATAACGGTCACTCTTCACTTTTCCGAATCTAACAGTTCAGTCATAAATCACAAACCCGCTGAAAAGCTCAAAATTGGGAGTGCAGACTTGCAGAGTAGTCACATCAAACCGGCGCCTGAGAGCGAATCACAAGCTCTTAAAACAATATTATTATAACCGTATTCGTCTTTCTTCGACATCCGGCGTCAAAACGGGACAAAAGACAAATAAGGTTATTTTAACCTTGTTTTAAGAGCTTGTGGTAGGCCCCCTGGTCAAACCGCAGGGCTTCCTGTTGCGCTGTTTCTGTGGAAGCTAATTTAATGTTATAATATTTAAAACGCCTGATTAATAATGAAAAGCAAATAATTGCAACAAAGAGATTTCAAATAAATTTACTATCAGGCTTATTTTACTTCAACATAATTGTTTACAAAATATTAAGATGATAAAAACATTTTGATTAATTTTGGGTGACGTTGGTATTTGTTGAGTAAGTAGGTAGATAATTGATCAATAGAATAACAAGCAGGTCCTATTGGATGAAATCCGTATTATATTACGACTAGCTTTCCTCCCCGGGGTTTCACCCGAGCCCCCTACTTTGACTGCTTAGGGATGGAATTTCCAAAATCTTTGTCTTCCAAACCAATGTTTATTTTAATTTCTATCCAAAATTTAGGTAAAATATACGTAATTTTGGATAGCTAGTATTTTTTTACTTTTCTTTTCCTGGCTGAAGATGGTAAATAAGGTGGCAGTAACCCCCTTAAGCTAATCTTTTTTGTTCCTTTTAATTACTTTTAAATTTTGTTATCCATATCTGTTTAAATTGTTTACTGTACTGTATGTATCACACCACACATATTGTCCTAGTGTGATGATAGTGGGATGCAAGGCTCACTAATTTTATGCTTTGCTTGTCTGTTTTAAATAAATGATTATTATTATTAGTCTGACAGTTACTAGAACACACTCGTGAGTGCTTGGCTCTAGCCAGCTAGATGGGCAAGTACCTACTATCTACATGAGTAACTATACATAAACAGGAATTCTCACATTGCAATAAGTTTAACCACAAACTATCATCAAGTACCGAACGAGGCGACTATCAAGCAAGTAATGTTTATATCAAGTCGTTATATCACACAAGTTCATATCTCAATGAGAAAATAAGACAAAACTTGTGGAGTGGTGCGTTGTGTTGTGTTCCGACTGGTGCCTTTCCCTTGCAAGGTCGAGAAGGTACGCATCAGGGTATGGGTGAGCATTGTCTGTAGTTGAGAGTATCTATACAGGGTGTTGTTTTGGTCGACGACAAGCGACCCAGGAGCTGTAGTACAAAATATATATTCTCCAAAAATGGACTTAATTCCAGTAAATACTGTAAATATGTTGAGAAATACCTTATTCAATTTGAAATAAAATTACCGCAAAGTATGGTTACTAGGCACGTGCACAGACTAGAGCTAGGCGCAAGCCGCCATCGCCCCACCCCTTTACTCCCTCGTACTGCCGTTGAGTATTATGTCTACACTTTAGCTTATGACATGATTTTCAAAATTTAAATTTTCTTATTTTTATTATTAAAAAAAATAAAGTATTTTTTTTATATTTTTTTAGCACCAGTATCATTTGTATTATCGACCCTGAGTCGCTCGTCGCTGACCAAAACAACGACCTGTATATCGATCTTATCTTATATATCTTCTTTACATAAAATGATACATTAGAGGTAGTGCATCGCGTTTTTTCGCTGAACGAACAGCTCGACTAAGTATGTTTACCTAAGACTTGTCCAACTAGGTAGGTCCAACTCCGACAAAGAGGTCAATCGAAGAATCCTACTTGACTGGGCAGCGTTCGGGAAGTTCAGGCACATCTTCACGTCCAAAATACCTCAGAGTCTGAAGACAAAGGTCTTCAATCAGTACGTGTTACTAGTGATGACATACGGAACAGAGACGTGGTATTTTACTGCTCGCCGAATAAATAAGCTCAGAGTCACTCAGTGCGCTATGGAACGCAGCTATGCTCGGAATCTTGCCGGAGTCTTCTCAGTTTAAGTGTATTCCGAACCGGTGGTAAATTCAACTGTATGTACCAATTTAACGTTCATAAGTGCCTTACTAGGGCCTAAACTGAATAAATGACTTTTTGATTTTGAATCTCTCTACACTGATAGGGTTCGAAACGAGGACGAGAAGTCGAGAATGTAGGAGAACGAAAACTACCGATATAGCTCGTAGAGTTAGTAAGCTGAAGTGGTAATGGGAAGGCCACATCGCTCGAACCGATAGCCGATGGGGAAGAAAGGTTCTCGAGTGGCGATCACGTACTGGAAAGCGCCGAGCGGGACGACCTCCCACCAGTGGCTCGATTCTCGTAACAAAACTTCAACGATGTCGTAGCGACATCAACTATTTAAATTGTGTTTCGTGAAATATTCTGTATAAAAAATATTCAATAGTCTATACGCCTCAATAATTAGTCTATAGGATCGTTTAACAATCTTTCATTTGACGTTATAATAGTAAAAAACACAGTTTAAATGTTGAAGTCGCTACGATACCGTTGAAGTTTTGTTACGAGAATCGAGCCACAGGTGGATCGACGATCTGGTCAAAATCGCTGGGCGCCGCTGGATGCAAGCGGCCCATAACCGTTCAAAGTGGAACTTAATGGGGGAGGCCTATGTTCCGTAGTAAACATTCCTAGGCTGATATGATGATGATGATGATGACCCTTACACGGACAAATCGGCGAGCAAGCTCTCGACCGGGGCTATGATTATGTAACCTGAGGGCGCCCCAGTTGGGGCACGAACCTCAGCTCAGGGCCGTTACCGGGGGGAGGGGACGGACTTTGCGGACAAGTGCGAGTTGAACTCGCTTGGAGAGATGAATATTGCTGTCTGGCCCGTCAAATATATATAAGTAGGCACGTCAATTGTTGCAAAGACTTTTTAAAATATTGCCTTCCTTTAGCACTACCGCAGTCGGGTAAAAATTCAAAACTTTTGTGTTTTAATGTCCTTTAGAGCATTTGTTTTTTGAATCTTCATCAACATTTTAGGCTTTTCGGTACCGAAAGTACTAAAGACCCGTCAAATGTACACTGTATGCATGTGTGTATCGAATTTCGATTTAATCGGTTCAATAGCTACAGAGCAAATTGTCTGTGACAGACAAACAGACAGTATCAAGAGTGATCTTATGATTTTTCATTCGGACACGGAAACCTAAAAATAGTGCAAAAACTAACGGAAACAATTATTTCCATATTTATATTGAATAAAACATCACTTTAAACAACAAACATTTAAATTATTTTTTGTTTGTTAATAATAAATAATTATAACTTAGAGTAAAACACTGCTCATGCAAAAAATATACCTGATCTAATTCAGTCTTCTTAATAAATATACTTCTTAGGTAAGTATAATAGGTACTTAATAGTTATTAATCGGCAGATACTCCACCACGCGTGCCCACTGCGGATCGGTGGAGGTAGGCTAGTGGTCAATCTACTGTTGGAGTTTTCAAGCCGCCTAGTAGACCTCTATCTAGATTATCTTCACTGAACTATCAAAATTAAGTGATAACTGGGACCAACGGCTTTCCGTGCCTTCCGAAGCACGGAAACGCTCGATATGAAATACCACTAGACGGTCACCCATCCAGGTACCGACCCCTACGGTGGTAGCTTAGCTTTGCCGATCAATTAAAAACGGCTGAATTTGCTTGACCCTTCCCCCTACCCAATGAGCTCAGGCGACCTTACTCACGCGCTGGAACACAACATAATGTACAATTGACTCTTTGGCTGCGGTATTCTGTAAGGTGGAGGTTCTATAAAAGAGAATTTCCGATAAAAGCCGCGAGGATCAGCGGGACGATTACGCAACTAAATTTCAATCATTTTCGAATTGAAATCGGTTCAATATAGCGGTTTTCTGATAACTTTTTTACGTTCTGATAACTGCAAATACAAACAGTGGTTCATTAGAAATGGAACCATTTCCGATTTTGTAATATTTGTACCGATTCAGAGGTTATTTCAATCTGAATTTCATTGAAATTAAGTTAGGTAATCGCCCTACAGGTGTATGTATAGGATTATGAGTGTACACTGTGCAAGGACACGCAATTGTTGTCAGTGCGTTTAGAATGTAATTATTATGTAATGAATCTAATCTTGTTTTGAAAAGAGTAATTGCTGAGTTTATTGCCGGCTCTTCTCAGCAAATGCAACCTTCCGAACCTGTATTAGAGTATTAGAGTCAGACTTTTCATAAGTGCCTGCGAAGGTCTATTTGAATAAATGATTTTGAAATTGAATTTGAATTTCAAGTTGAGATTTGTTCAGACTCAAGGCATGTCAACTCCAGAATTAAACAACTGCTAATTGTTTAATGGACAAAAATATGATGTAAAATAAGTAAATCACTAAAAGGAAAACAAAACATAATAACTAAAGAGCATGACAATAGATGGCGGAAACTTACTAGTAGCTAAATATATTTTTAATTAAATATTTAAAAATAACCTGTATTAACAAAGCTATTAGTTTCCCTTAAGAGTGCGTATAAAGCAAAATAACAATCTTAGAATTGAAATTTACCCAAGTAAATAATTTAAATGAAAAAATATTTTTATATGGGTATTTTCATTATATACGCGAGGGTTCTGTGTGAACAAAAACATAATGGAATGAAAATTCCTCGATAGAAAAAAAAAACAAAGATACCTCTAATAATAATGAATTTTCGTTTTTATTCGTTCATGGTGTATCTAATTAAGACAAAAAATCGATAAATAATATCACTAACATAACACCTAGGGCTGCTACTAAGGATTCTTTAAAATATTCTATACTTTACGAGTTATTTAGATAAGAAGCGCTTAGTTAATTTTTGTTCCGCGAAACACGCTATCTCCGTCTCATGCCACGCGAAGATTAGACATAAGTTTGTTTCATCTGACATTGCCATATTTTTCTTGCTTTGTATGCACTCTTAAGTATATAAATAAATAAATAAATAATCAGTCAATTTTATTTCCGTAATAACTGAATTTATTTACGAACCGTAATAAAAAAGCAGATCACGCGTCAAACGTTCTACCTCAGAGTATATAAATACTACGTACAAGTTCTACAATACTTTTCCGCTTACATTTTCAATCTATTTGGGTATATCATGCATACAAACTGTGTATTTAGAGACACCACAATGTTGGCTAAATGTTTTATCAGTATCAATAATTTATAGGCTGTATAATAATGAGTGCCATCTATATTACCCGTTCCTACATTGGCTGTAGTATCAAAATAATCTGGGGGCACAGAAGTGCCCCCCGCCAAGACAGCTAAGCGAAGCGAAAGGGCACTACCTTCCTTTTCTCGAAGCGCTTCGTCGTTTTTTTGAACCCTCATAACTTGGGTTTGGCTTATACCAGATAAACAAAATTCTCAGGACATGAGGATCGCTGGCTAACGTCGCCGCATGAGTCATCGTAGCATGCAGACTCGCCTTAGGCTCGAGTGCATGCGTCATCGGTGTTTCGTGCGTGTTTGATATTATCAAAGTGTTCGTGTTGGACTTAAGTTGGACTTTGTTCGACTACTCCGCGCCGAATCCCCCTGTGTTTCATGGTAAACACAGGTGGCATTCGGTCCCTCACACTGTGAGGCGGGGAACTCCATCTTCATGCTACCTGGCGTCGAGCGATAAAACGCCCCGCCCATTCCAACAACGCTGACTTAGCCCCTCTACTCTTCCGCTGCGATGCCTAGACGTCGCAACGCCAACCCGGATGGCTCCACGCCCAACGTGTCTGAGCCTCCGACGCTTCCACCTCGCCGAGTGTTTCATTCACCTCCGGCGAGCCCCGAGTACCAGCCCACCGCCACCGCTTCAACAAGCGAGGCAGTGACCCCTGAGCTTCCGGACAACTTCTACGATGTTCTGCGTAGTTCGCTCGCAGGTGAACTCCTGCCTGCGCCCGCCGATTTCCGTGTTGCCACAACCTCAACCGACGCCCCCAAGCGCTCAAAAAGACGTCCTTCTAGTAGCAGTGACACCTCTACAGAAGTGAGAAACAAAGACAAGCGGCTTTGCTGGAAGGCTACGCCTGAAAGCGACTCGCCTGCCTACTCCACTCCAGCCACATCTCCGGGACCGATTCCCGTGACGAGTAGCCGGAACCAGATGCTGAGAGCGAGTGAGAGGGGAAATCCCCCCCCAGCTCGACCCTCCCCCGCCGACGCCCGACATGAGAGAGAGGGACGGTTGGATATATATCCCGTTCCCTCCTTTTCGCCTGCGACCGACAGCACCTCCTTCGCAGAGATTGCTAGTCGGCCGCCATCACCACTGTCGTCAACACCGACCCAGTCCGCCGCAGGAGCGAGCGCATCGCGCGCCGCCGCACCAGCGACCGCGACGAAACCATCTCCGCCGGGCCCGCACTTCCCGCCGCTCGTTGTTGAGCACCTACCAAACTGGGCGCACCACCTGCAGCAGTTGAAGTCGCTGCTCGGCCACACGCCGAACGCGCGCCCCTATGGGACAGGGGTGCGGTTCATGCCGCTCGGGGACCTGGAGTACACCACTACATACAGGTACCTCGACAATCTAGGCAAAACCGAGCGAATAGCATGGTTTGCCTACTCGCTGCCGGCCTCTGTCGAAGTGAAGGTGGCCATTAGAGGCCTCCCCATCGCCACGCCCACTCAGGACATCCACAAGGAGCTCAGCGACCTTGGTTTCTCCCCCGGGTACATTAAAGAGATCCGGGGACGCAGAGGTCGCCCCGGCTGCATTTATTTTGTGCAGCTGCGCCGTACTGAGAACATCAGGGACCTCTTTAACATCAAAGAGCTGTCCTGCATGCCAGGTGTTAGCATCGAAGCGTGGCGGGGCAAGAGCGGGCCGGCTCAATGCCACCGCTGCCAACAGTTCCGCCACAGCTCCCACCACTGCCATCGTACCCTAGCCTGCGTCAGATGTGGCGAGGAGCACTTCGCTAAGGAGTGCCCCCGCCCCCTTGAAGAGCCTGCCACCTGCGCCAACTGCAGGGGGCCACATCCCGCCAACAAGACCGCGTGCCCCGTCAAGAGACGCGAGGCGCGCCACCTGAAGGCGGGGACAGTTGCCCTAACAAGGGCGCACCGTCCGACACCGAGAGCGCCGGCATCAAACGCCGGCGCTCCCCTCACCAACGAAGCCCGCACCCCGCATCTAGCCGGGAAAAAGCGGCGGCGCCGTGGCAGGCGCCGCGGCAAGAAGGCCCCGGAGGAGGCAGCGCAAGCGCCCCCCGCGGCTCTCAAGAAGCCGGCCCCCCAGAGGGCCCCCAAGCCTGCGACAGTCGCCCCCCCCCCGCACCCGCGGGGCCGAGGGCGCGGCTCCCGCAGCCCACAGCCTCGCCGACAGCGACCCCCCAGAGCACCTCAGCGGTCATCGAGGCCGCCCTGGTCGTTCTGGGCGAGGTCCTTGAGGCCTTACGCTACGGCGACAACCCCGTGCCGACGATCCTCAAGGGAATCGCCCACCTTGCCTCAATGGCGAGCAGCCTGCCCCTCGAGCGCGCGGCACCAACAACATCCGAGCCATAACTTCCTCAGCACAAAGAAGTAAGACCTGCGACCGCCGTTGCTGATCGCTGGCTGGGCCTCCCCAACGGGTCTCACCCGGCCGGCTAGATCGCGCGGCGGATAGAAGTTGAACAGAAATACGAAGCACCCATATGTCATCGCGACAGCCCCAAAGCCCCACGTGTGTTTACACGTGGCGTTAGAAGCCTCAACATAGGGGCCACCCGGCCCCGCTATTGATTCCCCGCCCCGCGAGGGGTTGAGAGAAGACTCTACTAGGTCAGGACATGAAGTCAATAGTAAACTATGGCTTGGCCGTTTCAATACTACAAAAAATATGAATATACATTTTTCCCATGTGACGGTAGCGAAACGGCCAAGCCACATATTTTGACTACGGTGTGTAGAGTTTGTGAAGTTAGGGCTTGTAGAGTAAGTGCATGTAGAGTTATAAGCTTGGCTCTACATGAGATCTGATAACTTTTTGACAGTACGAGCCATATGTCTTGGCGGCTACATTTTACATAAAAATGTTTTTGGTGGGATAAACATTATCGATATACTCGTAGAAGACTCGTAGTAAGCATGTTTATTTAAAAGTAAGCAATGATGCGATGATAGCTCAGTGGTAGTGACGTCGGATACCGAGACGAAGGTCCCGGGTTCAAATCCTACATTGAGCTTGAGCTTTCGGTGAAGGAAAACATCGTGAGGAAACCATAGCACAGTGGTAGGGTACTTTGTAGTACCCGCCTGGCTGGCTACCACTCTCAAGTTGAAAATCTGTCGCCAAGCACCTTTCAGTGTGTCCCGACAGCTGCACTTGGAAGCCAGCTCCTTCTGGGCTTTGTGTGCTTACAAACTTCGGCCACATCATCACTTACCATGGTGAGGTTGCGGTCAAACACAGGCCTATAAACAGTAAAAAAAAAAAGCAAAATGCCCCTTCCCCTTCGCTATCAGCAAAGCTTAACTATATAAACTTAATATGGGTGTGAAGATTTTTACTGTGTCGGCAATTCGCGTGTGTGACTGAGCGTCCATAGGCTACGGTAACCGCTTACTATCTGGCGGGGCGTATGCTTGTTTGCTACCTTAGTAGTATAACAACATAACCTACATACTTACAGTAGGTAGGTAGAGGTAGATATATTTTTGATCATAAAATCGTTAATTTGTGCTCGGTGTAAATTTTATTTAATTGGTTAAATACTTGTTCTGATAAAGGAAAAATCCATTGGAATATAAGCCCAGAAAAAATATAACTAGACACAGACACAGTTTATAAAACTGGTACAGGCGACCAAAAAAACTATCAGTAGTATATTTTTATACAGGGTGTTGTTTTGGTCGGCGACAAGCGACCCAGGAGCGGTAGTACAAAATATATATTCCCCAAAAATGGATTTAATTCCATTAAATACTGTAAATATTTTGAGAAATACCTTATTCAATTTGAAATAAAATTACCGCAAAGTATGCTTACTAGGCACGTGCACTGACTAGAGCTAGGCACAAGCCGCCATCGCCCCACCCCTTTACTCCCTCGCACTCCCGTTGAGTATTATGTCTACAATTTAGCTTATTACATGATTTTCAAAAAAAAAAAAATTTATTTTTATTAATAAAAAAAAATAAAGTATTTTTTTATATTTTTTTTAGCACCAGTATCTATTGTATGATCGACCCTGAGTCGCTCGTCGCTGACCAAAACAACGACCTGTATAAACATATTCATACTTCGACCGATACACATTCATTCATTGATACATTCGACTGGGGAAGTACCTTACAGAATACCGCAGTCAAATAACTTTAAGCACTACCCGCTCATTGGGAAGGTGGGAAAGGTCGGTAACGCGTGAGCGATGCTTCTTGTGTTGCAAGCGTCCATGTGGCTGCGGTAACCGCTTACCATCAGGCGGGCCGTATGCTTGTTAACCGACTTAGTCGTATAAAAAAACATTTAATTCAAGCTTAGGTAATGTTTTAATACCTCTTTTCTAAAAAAAAAAACTATAAAACACGCTTTAAAAAGCCCTGCACTAAAAAGTGTTAAATGTATCTATCACGTAAGGGCCCCCAACTAGCAAATTGCTCTTGGAAATCGGTCTTTGTAATGCAATTAATCTTGAAGAAACCATAAAAACGTTATGGATAAAGCTTTAATACTTCTGCTTTGGTATTCTGAAACGTTTTTGACAGCAACCGACGACGACTCCGTTGTGACGGTTAGTCCGAAAAAGAACAGAATTGCACTACTGAAAGCATTGAAAATTACTTTTAAAAGATCATCCTAAAAACTACTTAAAATAATCTTTAAAGCGTTTTTAATATGACCCATACAAGACTTCAGTGACGTCTAGTCTTGTATTAGTAGAATATGAGATTTATAAGTTATCGTAAATACTCAAGTATTAATAACGCTTTACATGAGACCAAACAACGCTTTATAAAATGCTTAAATAGGATTCGCATAAGACACATGGTCCTAGAAGTGCAAAATATTGAGCTAACTGTATTTATTACTTATTTGCGCACTTTATAAGACTTTTACTGGATTTTTACTTTAACTTTGTCTTTAAATAGGATTTTTTGCTAGAAATCCCGAGCATATTTCACATTTTGCTTTTTTGTGACCATTTTGTTATTTGACAAAAATAGGAGATCATCGTTAAACTTATTAAATATTAAAATGGAAGATTTAAGAATGAAGTGGAGGCTTCCGAGAAAAGTAAAAAATAAAAAAATATGAAGTCTATCAGAAAAATACCAGTTTACTCCTTGACTCCCAAAGAATAAGTAATAGAGTCAGGGTTCTGTACAATTTGAATACGGGGAATCAATTCATAAAAATCAGTGAACTAAATCCTTGGATTCCAGGCATCAACTGTGGCCAATATTGTGGAACATTTTCGAAATGCCAGATAACCAATGATGGTGGCAATATAATATGAAGGACCATGTGTCTGAAATAAAAAACCTAGAAAGTGGCCTAAACATAACAACAAAATCTGGAAAATCAATAAAAGAACCAATAAAATTAAGATCATTTATTTTCATCTTCGGCTTCTTGAACAATATATCCCTTCTCATTGTTATAGGTACAATTAGGTATCGGTATCCAGTTTTCGTTTAGGTCGTGTTCTTATTTTTTTGTTGTGCTTTTTTCTTCGGCCATAGCAATATCTAATTTTTTACCCATTGATGAAGTACGGCTGTTAAAAATGGCTTACCATTTTCTATTACTTTAGCCCAGTAAACTGAAACAATTAAAGCAGTTAACAATTAATATACGCATACCTATTAACAAAACGCGTAGGTACTATAAAACCTGAGTGATAGTAGTGAGAGATGAGTGGAGATTTTGAGATGGCATATTTTCGAAACCTAAGTTTGATTAGTCATGCTGAACAACTTTTAATATGGGACAAACACAGAATTCTCTAAAAAAAAAATTTGTAAAAAAAAATTTTGTAAAAAAAAAAATTGAGAATTCACTATTGGTCCCATAGTAGAAGTTGTTCAGCATGACTAACCCAACATAGGTTTCTAAAATATGCCATCTCGACATCTCCACCTGTTGTAACCAAAGGTTTTGCCTACTATTTCAGTAATGTGATGGACCCTAAATATTATCAAAATGGTTTCATATCATAAAAAAAAGTAAATATTAAAGTGTCAATAAAGCATAGTTACAGACTTTAAGTCTTGAAATGGTCTTGGTTTAGTAAGTACCTAAAAAGCATTATTTTCGTAAATATTAAAAATACCAAAAAAGCAAGGGGCATTGGAAAAATGCTGCAAATTCATATAAACATAGTCGAAAAACTTACCTTCGTTTGAGTATTAGCAATAATTAAACTAATGTAACACACACACAATATAGCAATTTAACACTCGGGCTATGACTTGTCAATTTATTTTATATTTTATTATAATTGTCTTCATTACATCAGCAATTAAGCTGTAATCTGACTTTTGGTTTTATTTGATACTTAAATTAGCACGGTAAAAGATTTGTAGCATAAATTATGACGTTCTCAAGATAAAATCAAGCTCATTTAGCATTTTGTATGACTTTAAACAGACCAATTTAGGATTCTTAATCTTAGATTTTGTGCCCAAACCCGGTCTTGTAGAGCTTTTGGAAACCATTTTAGGAGCAATCGATAATGCATTTAGTCTTGACGAAAACGTCATAGTGTCTAATTTAAGACTTGATTTTGCTGGTTGGGGGCCTACTAAGTGTAAGCTATTTTGTCTAATATTTGAATGAAAAAGCGTGTATTTATCTACATTAAATGCCCGTTGTAAATAACTTATTTAATTATATAAGGGTTATTATATATTTCTTTGGGAAAGTTGTTTGTTGTCATGAGTACAATCATGTGTCTAAGTATCGTTTACTAATTACCAGTCAACCTATATAACATGTATTGTATATATTATAAATAAACCTTCCTAGAAACATTATCTTACTGATAGTGGAAACCGAATCAAAATCCGGTACGTGGTTTAGAAGCAGTTAGCGGATAAACAGACAGACAGACGCGGAGAGCGACTTTGTTGTTACCCGACTGACCCGGAAGGAGGGTTATATATAGTGTTGCCAGGTGTCCCGATTTGCGCGGGACGTCCCGATTTTCAGGGGTCTGGTGACACGTCCCGATTAACCCTTGATCGGGACGCCAAATGTCCCGATTTTTCACTAACCTCATGAGTCTTTATTTGATAAATTTGACAGGAAAAGTGAATATAACTAAGCTGCTACTACATAAAAATATTTTTGCTTTCATTTTTTCTCACCAATTCAGACTTTCACTACTGTCCCGATTTGAAACCCAAAATCCCTATTATTTTATCCTTACGTTCCGAAATTTGACACACGGGACCTGGCAACACTAGTTATATACTATGTAGTGATGTTTTATTTTTATTTATTTGACTCTCATAACAGATAAGTACATAAAAAATTCAAAGCGGAGCGCAAAATTATGAACTACGCTCAAACGACCATTGGGTGACCTACATAACTTGATATATGATTAGTTCCCATAAATACTTAAATTATCCATGATTTGTCAAATATTTCCGCGCGCGAAAACTGACGAATAAGCGGCTCTTTATTCATAAGCCTTGGCCTTCTGAGTGCCGGATCATTAAATAATAAAGCAATAAACATTTGTAGCTGTTACCGCATCTACGATAATGTTTATAATGTGTTTTATTGCTTGTGAATTTAAATATTTACCCCCCTTATTCATAATAAAGTTATCAAACGTTGATTAGCTAATATTCCGAAGTCTTTATCTGACAGGTGACATTTGGTGATCGAAAGAGTGAGACGGGGCACACTATTACACTGATTTAGTTAAAAGGCGATTATGCATCATTATAACGCGGAGTCGAGGAATATCATCTGAGGTGGAGTTTTCCATAATTTGTTTTATTTTTTCCAGAGTTTGGGAGTTGTTAGCTCTAAAATCGCGGGAAAATATTAGATTCCTCGACAGCACGCGTGCAAATCCGGGGCGGAAGTTTAGTCTTGTATACCGTATTATATATAATAATAATAATAAATAATAATAATAAAGCCTTTTATTCATTCCCATGCATTACATTAAACAATATAAAAAAAAATAAAGAAATTGATTAACATTTAAGTAATACATTTCACTAATTAAATTTGAATAAATAAATTAAATTACATTACATAAATTACAATTAAAATTAATAATTAAATACATAATCAATTACTAGGAACCCCAGTGTGGGTAAAGGCCTCCTCCAGGCGTAGCCATTCTTGCCTATCTTTAGCGGTGTGTAGCCATCGCGTGCCGGCCACTGCGCGAATATCGTCCACCCATCGCTTGAGCGGGCGGCCCTTGCGGCGCACACCGTATTGTGGTCCTCGCCACTCTGTAACCTTCCTTGTCCATCTGCCATCTTCGCATCGGGCTGTGTCCTGCCCACTTCCATTTTAATTTCTTTACCTGTTCAATAGCGTCTCTTATTTTCGTTTTCTTTCTTATATGTACACTCTTTATTTTATCTTTAAGTTTTATTTTCAGAAGGCTGCGTTCCATTGATTTTTGACATAAAGAGATTTTGTTTATACTATTTTCAGTAAGGCTCCAGGTTTGACAAGCGTAGGTGAGGGAAGGCAGGACACAGGAGTCCATCAACTTTTGCTTAAGGGATAAAGGCATGTTTGATTTAAAAATATGCTTCAATGACCAGTATCTTTTCCATGCAATAGCTATTCTTCTATCAATTTCTTCTTTATCTATCTCTCTAAACGAGACAAGCTTTCCCAGATACACATAATCATCCACATACTCAATACTTTTATCTTGTATTTTTAGCTGGAGCTTAGCTCCGTTGGTCATTAATTTGGTCTTCTCTATATTCATCTCCAAGCCAACCTTGGTACTACGAACGTGTAGATTATTGAGCATATCTTGCAAGTCTGTGGCATTATTGGCCAGCAGCAGGATATCATCCGCAAACCTCAAGTGACTCAGACGTTTGTCTCCTATTTGTATACCCTTATATTTCCAATCAACATCGTGCAGAATCAATTCCAGCACTGCGATGAAGATTTTTGGTGATACCGGATCTCCCTGCCGGACTCCTCTACCAATTTCAAAGAAAGGCCCTTTTCTGTCTAGGCTCACTCTACTTTTACAGTTTTCATAGATATTACTTATTATATTAATATACGTATCTTCGATACCATGATATTGTAAAGCTCTTTGTATCGAGGAATGCGAGATAGAGTCGAAGGCTTTTTGGTAATCTACAAAGGCCACATACAGGGTAGAGTTGAATTCTTTGTATTTTTCTATTATTTGACTTAGCACCTGAATGTGGTCCATTGTAGAGTAGTTTGGTCTAAATCCGGCTTGTTCAATCGGTTGCTTAGCATCTATTTTTGGTCCAATTCTTTGTAATATGCAATGGGAGAAAAGCTTATACAGACTTGACAAAAGGCTGATTGGTCTATAATTCGATACGTCTGATGGATCTCCTTTTTTGTAAATAAGAATAATTTCCGACTCTTTCCATTGCTTTGGTAAAATTTTTTCTTTTAGGATATTATTAAATAGAGTACATACCATCCCGGCCAACGGTTTCTCTCCCACTTTTATTGCTTCATTTATAATAGAATCTGGTCCCGGGCTTTTATTGTTATTAAGTTGTCTGATCGCTCTTATTATCTCTATTAACGAAAATTCTTCCACGATTGTTTCATCTTTTTTTTGTCTGACTTGATTAATGTCATTGTAGGAATCATCTCTTCGTTTATATAAATCTCTGTAATAATTAGTCGCTATTTGTATTAATTGTTTCCTTCTTTCAAATGTTTTATCGTTATATTTCAATTTAGGTATCCACATTTTGTGTTGTATGGTTTTCTGAGCCCTTTTTATTCCCCCAGTTCTTTGTAGCCAATTTTCGTATATGTTTATAGGATTCATATTCTGAGTGTAATCTTTTAGCAATTATCTTATACAACTCGCTTAAGTGTAACTTGTCCTGCTTGGTTTTATTTGATTTATGTTGTAACTCATATCTTTTATTAATTAACTCTCTGGTATCCTCTTTGATCTTAAAATTATTTTTATTTTTTCCACAGTTTACTCTGGTTTCCAATAAGCTATCTACAATAGTATTTTCTATCATATTGTAGAGACTCTGAATAGTATGTTCTTTTTCTACCATTGTATTTAGTTTTTCCATTAAAATTTCTATGTACTTATTTTGATCTTTTTTAGATTGTAGTGTGGAGCTTCCTTTTTTAAACGATTTTCGACTTTTCTTGTGTTTAGCAAGTTCTATGGTACCTCTTAGTAATCTATGGTCTGAAGGGAATGTAATTTTTTTCAATATCTCAATGTTTGTAAAGTAATGTCTTTTGTTTGTCAGGATATAATCAATTTCGTTTCTTGTGTGTCCATCTGGAGACATCCATGTCCATCTGCTATTTATATTTTTTTTATACATAGTATTTATTATAGTAAGTTCCTTTTCTAATGCAAATTGGATAAGTTTATCACCTCTTAAGTTTTTAATGCCTGATCCAAAGTTTCCCAGCGTTGAATTCAACGGTTCTATTGAAATCCCAATCTTTGCGTTAAAATCTCCAAGGGCAATAAGGTTTTCGCAAGTCCTGTTCATGATATTTTCTAGATCTGAATAAAATGCGGTTATTTCATCTTCATGTGCTTTCTCCGTCGGTGCATAGACCTGTAATATTGAGAAGTTAGTTGTTTCAAGTTGTATGTTTAATAAGGCGATTCTATCTGAGATACCTTTAAATTCAATAATATTTGATTTTAATTCATTTTTAACTATAAAACCGACTCCTCGCTGACCTTGTTTTTCTCCATTATAGTAAAATATGCACCATTCTCTTTCCTCTATTCCATAGCCTATTCTTCGAATCTCTGAGAGACCTATTATATCCCATTTTACGAAACTCAATGCGTGTTTTAACTCTATCATCCGGTTTTCATCTTTCAGCGATCTTACATTGTATGTACATATGTAGTACGGATGTCTTGTATTATTACTTGATTTATGCTCTGGAGGGTTGTAGTCATAATCTCCCTCGGTGACTAGCCGTGGTGGGAGATGTGTTTGGAGAGGGGTTCCTTCTTTTATTTGCTATATTCTTTCGTTATTTACTTCTGCTGTATCATGTGTAGAATGCTGTTGACTAGTGGACGGTGCATCCTTTGTTTTGTATCTATTTAGATAACTCGCTATATTTTGGTTGTTAGACTTGTATTGTTTTTTTATGGTTTTTGTGTTATTCCCATCTAGCTTTTCATTTTCTTTAATTTTTGTATCTGGGCTTTGAGAAGCTTCACGTTTCTTTTCTCTAACTACCAATCTATCATATTTAATGTAGGCTATTTTTCCTTTCTGTTCAGCGGCTTCCTTTTCCTTTTGCAAGTCTTTCCGTATTCTTAGTACTTTATAGGGGTATTCAACTTTAATATAGTACAGATTTTCCTCTTTTAAATTAATTTTATTTTTCAGGATTTTAATTTTCTTTCCAAGTGTCGTTAGTCCGAATGCTATGGGTCTAGGCTTATTTTCTTTCTTTCCAATTCTCCTTGCAAATTCTAATTCCGAATCTTGGATCTCAACTTTGATTTTATTTCTCAGAAAAGTAAGTAATTTTTTTTCTAGGTCGAAGTAACAATTTTCGTCTTCTTCGAGTCCATATAATACTAAATTTCTTTCTTTACTCTGTTTTTCCAGTTCATATATTCTTTTTTCTTGTTCGCCTAATTGTTTTTTCACCTTACCCATATCCGTATTCAGAACCTCGAAATGGTAGTTTATATTGGAGTTAATGGATTCTTCCATAGCAGAAAATCTGTTTTCGACGTTAGAGAGCTTTGAATTAAAATCATTTCTCATGTCTATTATTGCTTCGGTGAGTTTTTGTAAATCCATTTTTCACTTGATGGTTCTTATTTTGGTAGCTTCCTCTAGTCAACGTTGGGTGGCGCTACCGGTATCCTATCGATGGATCCTCTATTCGCCGATAGGTGGCGTTATCTCGTCTCTAATCAACAGTTCTTCTATTCCCCGATAGATGTCGTTACTAGTCTTATTTCGTTAAATGATGATTCATATAATTTCAATTATGTGTATTTTGTAGGTTATCCTTTTGAAAATTATGAATTTTGACTTGCCTTCTTATAATCCCAGGGTTAAATATATTAGTCTGTGTTCACTTCACAATTTTCTTATACTCTGGAAATCCAATTCTTGAGGAAATATGATATTTTTTCGATGTAGTGATCCCTTTTATTATGTTAGTTTTTAGCACTGTAAGTTATATTTTTCACTGTGTTTTATGTTTTCTTGTATGATATAAGTCACTATGTAGATTATTATATATGATCAAATACTTATTACTTAATATTTTAATTACAAATTCAATAAGAAACACGGAGCCGACGTACACAGTGGCACAGCAGCGCCCTCTCCGTATTCTATTTATTATATATCTCGTATTATATATAATAAATAGAAAAGTTACACGATTCACGACAATCCCTAATCTATATAAATATTTTAAATATGTGAAGATAAAATTTTGTCGCGCACAGGGGAGTGTGACATTGGCAAAGACAGCAATAATGTATTTATTTATTCAAACTTTATGATATACTGTCGAAATACGACAGAAACAACAATTATTATATTACAAACAAATATTTAAAAAAAAAATATACTTAGGTTATTGGTTTGTCCCCGACTGCAATACCTTATAAAATTCAAGTTACATTCAAAATTCTATAGATTAAAGAGCTTGTATTTCTCTTTTCAGTTGTTTTTTGTTTACACAGTCGGGTTTTTTGTTTCTTTTAATAATTTATCATAAGGAAGTAATATTATACTTGTAATTTATTTGCAATTAAAAGGCTAAAGTCCACACAGAAATATGTATTCGTTAAGATTCCCTATATCTCATGCATAAAGAGAACCCTTCTAGGATCACTCTCAGGTCTATCTGTCTGTCCTTCATAGCTTATTTTCTCACAGAAAAAAACACTTAGCGTTGTGTGAGTTTCTTGCCGGAGTCTTTTCAGTTTAAGTGTATTTCGAACCGGTGATAAATTCAACTGTATGTAACCTTAACTGCCCTATCAGGGCCTAAACTTAATAAATGACTTTGATTTTTTATTTTGACCCAATCACGAACGTATGGTGTAAAACGAATTACGAATTTAGGGGCTAATTTTGGCTGGTAAATTAGAAAGTAAAAATAATTTCAAGTGAATTATGTAACGTATCTAAGGATATAAGTTATGTTATGTTATTAATGGAAATCTATTATGGCCGTGCATTTTATTAATTATTTATTTATTTTTCACTAAAATATCGCTGTTGGATTCGTAAATAATAAATAGCCACTACTTTGAAATTATTTTTATTTTCTTCAAAATTTAGCTCGGGGTTCCCTTCAGCGTTTTTCTCTAAGACCAGTAGTTCAGAAGTTGCCCTCACTGGCTAGAAAAAAAAATTCAATAATAATAATAATTTATTTATTTCTTCAAATATGTTATACACAAGATGTTATAGGTAATTGAGGAGTTCAGCATATTCTACCTGTTCTAGGTGTTGAAATATTAAACATGATATAAAATTATTATCATAAGATACAAATCACCAAATAATATTATAAACAAATCAATTAAGGAAGTACATAAAAATAAAAGTCTAATTGGTGAAAACTATATAAAAAATATTAATAATTAAAATCCCAAGGAATACCCAGTCAGCATTAAAAATAAACAAATATCAATAATCAAAAAATTATAAAAGGCACAAATTAAATAGTATAATCAAAAAATTCCTGCAATGAATAAAAACACATGTCAACTAGCCAATCGAAAAGTCTCGCTTTAAATTTTTGAAAAGGTAATGATCGCATGTCTTTTGATAATTTATTATAAATTCTTATTGCCATACAATGGACATTTTTATAGGATACATTTAATCTTTGGTTTGGCACATATATTTTATACAAGTCTCTGCTGTTTTTTTTATTCAAAACAACATCATGAAGTGGGAAAAGTGGGGAATTCTTTTTTACAAATAAGCATATGTCAAAAATATACAGACATGGGAGTGGTAAAATTTTTAACTCTTTAAATATTGGTTTACAGTGTGCAAGGTATTCCGATCCATTTAGAGCCCTTATACATTTTTTTTGGGTTATAAATACTCTGTTAATATCTACAGAGTTACCCCATATAATAAGTCCGTAACGAATTACAGATGATACGTAACCATGATATGTGGACAGGGCAATTTCCTTAGAAACTAGGATTCTTAACCGCCGAAGGGCAAACACAAATCTATCCAATTTTGCACAAATTTTATTTATGTGTTCTTTCCAGTTCAAGTTTTTATTTATTTATTTATTATTTATTTATTTATTTATTTATTTATTTATTCATCTTCATAATGTACATAACAGTTTGTGGCCAAAGCGTACAGAATGATCAAAAAAATTCTATGACTGCTCTAAATATCTCACGGCACTTCTGCGAATTTCAGCCACCGATGAGTGAAATATATCCAGCCCCATATTTTCCCTGACCATACAGTTAAGCATTCTCAAAGCACACGAAAAAGGGCGATTCCGCATTAAATTGGTCCTGGCAGAGGGTAATGCAAAAATTCAATAAATAAATAAATTCAATAATAAAATTTTATCAATAGATATGCCCAAAAATACAGTAGAGTCAGCCTGTTGTATATGTTCATCTTTATATTTGATTTTAGAGATCTCATTGCTATTATTTTTGAAGTTATATGGTTGAAATTTAATTAATTTAGTTTTATTAATATTAACGTTTAGGTTATTATCATCAAGCCATTTAATTGTATTATTAATTTCATCATTAGTTATAGATTCTAATTCATTTTTATTTTTGGATTTAATTATTAATGTAGTATCATCGGCAAATAGTATACAATCTTGTTTAAGTATTTTTGGTAGGTCGTTTATATACAATAAGAATAAGAGTGGTCCTAGGACACTACCCTGTGGCACGCCGCAGCTATTATTTTTTAATGATGATTCAAAAGTACCTTTTGTATCTCCAACTATCTTTGTTATTTGTGTTCGTTGTCGCCGTTCACTTAAGTAGCTCTCGAGCCAATCATTTACTTTGCCTCTAAGTCCATATTTTTGTGTTTTGCAAAGTAGTCGCTTATGACTTACAAAATCGAAGGCTTTGCTCATGTCTAGAAATACAGACATTACTGCCATTTTGTTATTTAATGATTCTGTAATTTGTTTAACCAATGAGAAGCAAGCCATAGTAGTGGAACTGTTTTTCTTAAAACCAAATTGATTTTCAATCAAAATGTTATTTTTCACCAAAAATTTATCTATTTTTAGGATCATTGCCTTTTCAAAGATTTTGGATATTATAGGTATTAGTGTAATGGGTCTATAATTATTCATATCACTAGGGTCACCTTTTTTAAATAATGGTTTAACTATCGATTGTTTAAGACTAGTAGGAAAAACACCCTGTTCAAACGAACAATTTATAATGTGACACAGAGGCACAGTTATCAATTTTGCGGTAAATTATATGACTTTTGTGTTAAGACCATCGTAGCCTGTAGAATTAGTATTCTTGAGAGACTTAATCAAATTAAATATTTCAGCTTCAGTTATTGGTGTAATAAACATACTATGTGTTTCCTCCGTAATATATATGTTATTTGTTTGTTTCTCTAATATTTTATTATTATGTGTTAAATTGATAAAAAAGTTATTGAAATTCTCACAAATGTCATTAGGTTCATAAATTAATTTATCATTTACCATTATTTTACATATGTCATTTTTGTTGTTACTAATATTTATATTGTTCTTGATCACATTCCACGCAGCTTTACATTTATTCATTGAATTAGTTATATATTTATTATTATTTATGCATTGTGATTTTTGTATACATTTTTTTAATAATTTACAATATGATAGGTATTTATTCTTATTATTTCGTTTGTTTACGTGTTTATGATGATATTGGTAATAAAGCATCAACCTGTATACGAGTCAATATAATAGGCCCTCACGCAAAGTTTTACAGGAAAATCTAAATAAATGATTCAAGGTTTTAAGGAAAACTAGATAATAAATAATAAATATCCTGGGACATTCCTCACACACGGTCATCTAATCCCAAACTAAGCAGAGCTTGTACTATGGAAACCAGATAACTGGTATAAATACATATACTACTTTTTGTTTGTAAATACATACATAATATACATAAATACACCCAGACTCAGGACATACAGACATGTTCATGCACACAAATGCATGTCCTGTGTGGGAATCGAACCCACGACCTGCGGCGCGTAAGCGCCAACTGGCCCGTCAGAGATAGTATACATAGAAATGTCACAACCTCGAGTTCGGCTCACACTTGACATATTTTTTAATCTACAACGTAATGTTTTGTATTCCAAAGAAACTATATAATACATGGCAGGAAGACTTTAAGGTGAACCATTTAAGGTCATTGTCATTACTTACCGTTTCTTTTAGGCTGAAATCCGAACCGTTGTTAACTCAATAGCTTCGACCTACATAAGTCCTTACTAGGACCTAAGTGAAATAAATACACTGACAAAAAAATGAACTACAAGTGACTACAAAACTTTATTTAACAGTAACACATTTGACGACCAATAACCTAAGCAGAGTGACTTACGAACTTACCAGTAACAAAACTAGTTTTGGTTCGTTACTAAATTATTTGATTAAATGTAACTAAAGTTAGTTTCCCGACAACAAAACGTCAATTTACATAACTAGTTTTGTAGATAATTTTTTTCAGTGTAGCCTTGACTTTGCCTACGAAAAAGAAACATCTCAAAAACATTACATTAATGCACTTGGATTTGTTCTATCAGTTTAGTCACAAAATGTGATGGTATAAAACCCATAAAGATCGACTCTACTAATGATGCTAAGGACATTAATTACTTAATATAGTATGCATTGAATAACCCTGTATTATCTTGAAAAATCACTCAAAATGTTGATCCCAGATTGTACGCATACCAACCGTAGCCTGTCCTTGTAAAAGACATCAATGGGCTCCTTTCATTATTACAGTATATTTTTTAAATCATTTGTATTTTATTTGGATACAACCGTGGTCTAACCCTCCTCAAACTTAAATACCTTCCGTGAATGATGGGTATAATAAACTACTCGTGTATAACAATACTTAGTGGTAGTATAACATCAAATGCCGTGGGTTTTGAATTCGGTGACGGATAACATCGAAAAACCATAGCTGGCTTCCACCCTCATGTCAGACCTCTATCACCAAACATCTAATATGTTCCGGTAATTCTACTTGAGAGCCAGGTGCCTTCTATGCAATACACTGGGGTCCAAGTCTGCTATTACAATTGTGTTCCAATCTTGTCAAAATTTACAGATTTGGTAGTCTATAGCGTCGAAACCATAATGAATTTAGTAGGCACATTGGCTCAAGGGCTTTTGAGTTGTAATGGGATCTTGCAGAATGACATTTTTAGTTAAATTGCAAACTTGGCCCCCAGATCATTCTTCTTATATACAATCCTTATGTGCCGCCTTCAACAACGGATAGTGTTCTGTAGAATTGTTTAAGATGATGCCCACGGCCACCTTACACCATCGCAACTCTCGCCATCGACGGGGAGTCTATCCTCACACATTGTAACCAGAATTATTTCGAAATGTGCGGGCTCAAAGGAGCTTCCTTCCTTCCGCGGACGCTCAAACTGTGGAATGAGCTCCCCGCCGTGGTTTTCCCAATGGAGTACAGCATGGGGTTCTTCAAAAAGGGTGTGCAGAGATTTTTGCAAGGTCGTCAGTCGCATAAATGATACCCCTGGTGGTGCAAGCATCAATAGGCTAAGGTGATCGCTTACCATCAAGCGGGCCGTATGCTTGTTTGCTGCCTCAGTCTCAGTAGTATAAAGAAAACAATAGAGTATTATATGTCTTATTTACTTAACAGGTACTGAGTACTTGCTTTGGTTGAGGGATGTCGAGAGGCTCGGCCGGTTCGACTGGTTTATTTTATTGTGTGCTCTTAGATCGTTACATTTAATTCCTTATTTACGAGAGATTAAAGCCGGCTTTTCACTACGGGATATAATATAATATAAATTACTTCTTGAGATATAATATCGCTCTTCATACATTTTTGTATATTAAATCCCAAACTATAAATATTTTTTCGGCAAAATGTATGACGAGCGATAAAATATTATATCTCAAGATATAATATATATTGCGCATACATGTACTATACTGAGTGTAACAGAAAGGGTATATACATCCGAAGTGAGTGAAGACTACATCAGATACAGACTCTCTATAAAAAGTTTGAGCTCAAAATAAGCAGAATATAAACCATCCAGAAGAAATTATCGAACTGATGGTGAAAACCGCATCAAAATCCGTTGCGTGGTTTAGGAGGAGTTAGTGGATAAATAGACAGACAGACGCGGAAAGCGACTACATTTTATACTATTTAGAGAAGAGATAGAGAAGAGGAGACCAATATATATGACAGTACTGTTCAATCTAATTCCTCCATCCCCATTTCTCCATCGAACCACAAGACGCCGCGGGAGAATTTCCACCCACACGTTGTCGACATCTCGCGTACCCGGACACAACGCTTCGCTTCATCGTTTCTTATATGAACAGCAAAGGAGTGGAACTCTCTTCCGTATGCATTCGAGGCCGGAGTGAATAGGCTTTTTCTGGGTAAGCGTGCTAGAAGATCTGTCTATAATTTGCAATGTTTGAATTTTTTTGTTCATCATGTTGAACAACTTTATAATGGGACATAATCAAAACCTAAAGTTTCACAAAGAATCCATGCCTGTAAGGAGCTAGGATTACTAAAAATAATGTATCCTGGGACATTCTTCACATACACTTTTCTTCCTGATATCTGATCCAAAATCATTGTTGTAAACTTATCGAAACTAGCACATTATACATAGTTTTTAACACGCTTTTATTAGCTTCACCTGTATGTATGTATCTATGTATGTATGTATCTATGTATGTATGTATCTATGTATGTATGTATCTATGTATGTATGAATGTATGTAAAGGAATCTTCGAACGTAATTTTCATCGACTTCCAGACGTCAGATTAAACTGAAATTTTGCACACTTATCAAGTACCGATGACAATACAATAATTTGGTACCATCGAGCTGATCTGATGATGGATCCGGAACACTGGCACTGGAACTCTATAACGGAGCAACGTTTCCTAGCCGTGTTTGGGTTTTTTGGAATTGTCATGAGATGAACTTTGACCATGTATGGTTTTCAGGGTCTGATGATGGAGTAGGAGAGTAAGCACTGGAACTCCATAACGGAGCAACGTTTCCTAGCCGTGTTTGGGCTTGTTGGAATTGTCATGAAATGAACTTTGACCATGTATGGTTTTCAGGGTCTGATGATGGAGTAGGAGAGTAAGGACTGGAACTCCATAGTGGAGCATCGTATACTAGCCGTGTTTGGGCTTGTTGGAATTATCTTGAGATGAACTTTGACCATGTATGGTTTTCAGGGTCTGATGATGGAGTAGGAGAGTAAGCACTGGAACTCCATAGTGGAGCATCGTATACTAGCCGTGTTTGGGTTTGTTGGAATTGTCATGAGATGAACTTGGACCATGTATAGTTTTCAGGGTCTGATGATGGAGTAGGAGGGTAGGCACTGGAACTCCATAACGGACCAACGTTTCCTAGGCGTGTTTGGGCTTGTTGGAATTGTCGTAAGATGAACTTTGACCTTATATGGTTTTCAGGGTCTGATGATGGAGTAGGAGGGTAAGCACTGAAACTCCATAGTGGAGCATCGTATCCTAGCCGTGTTTGGGGTTGTTGGAAATGTCGTGAGATGAATTTTGACCATGTATAGTTTTCAGGGTCTGATGATGAAGTCGGAGGGTTGGCACTGGAACCCCATAGCGGAGCATCGTATTCTAGCCGTGTTTGGGCGTATTGTAATCGTATTATGTGCATTTTGCCCAAATATGGTTTACTGAGTCTGTTGGTGGAGTCAAAGAGTAGGCACTGAAGCTAAATACTCATTATAAATGTGAAATAAATTGATATTGGGTGAAAATATGGTATAAGTAACATAATAAAATGGTATGAATAATTTATGTTGACTAAAAAATAAAAAATAAATTACAGTTTAAAAAAACTAAAAAAACACGCTTTAAAAAGCCCTGCACTAAAAAGTGTTAAATAATTATAAAATTGAACCTAAATATATTCTCTGTCTATCCCGTAAGGGCCTAAATGTAAGCAATTTTTGTAATTAAGTTCAATATTTGAATGAAAAGCGTGGGGCGCTTTTCCTTGTAACCCAATAGAATTTCTAAGCATTATCATTATCATGAAGAAATATCGTAAATTACAAAATGAAAAGCGCCACACACTTTTCATTCAAATATTGAACTTAATTACAAAAATTGCTTACATTTAGGCCCTTACGGAATAGACAGAGAATATATTTAGGTTCAATTTTATAATTATTTAACACTTTTTAGTGCAGGGCTTTTTAAAGCGTGTTTTTTTAGTTTTTTTAAACTGTAATTAGTCCTCACTTTAAGCTGTATACGATGCAATTTTTGAATAAACTATATTCTATTCTATTCAAACTAAACAGAGCTGGTACTATGGAAACCAGACAACTGATATACAGCTTTTTGTTTGTAAATACTTATACTTAATATACACCCAGACTAAGGACATGCAGAAATGTTCATGCACACAAATGCATGTCCTGGGTGGGAATCGAACCTTAACCAACTACGCCAACCGTCACATGGGTAAACATAATGATTTTTATTAGAAGCTTTTATTTACCCCTGCCTTAGTATGAATCTTGTAACTGAATTATAAAACAGTTATCCGCAACGCAACCGATTGAGCTGAAATTGTGCTTACACGTTTAGTTTTGATGACAATGCATAGCTTTTTTTTATATAATTTTTTATTTTTTATTGATAAGATTTTATTTTATTTTGTACCTACTTGTACAGTCGCGGAATGAAAGGGTTCGTCAGTTTTCAACATGATTCATTCAATGTATCACGAGCACATATTATCTTTTGAAACTAAATAGACAGAATACACTGAATTAGAGAAAATAATGATTTAACTGTTCGTTATCAAAGTTCAAAATTATTCAGATCAAAGTTTTTTGACGAACACAGGGATTCGCATTGCGCTCGTGTTGTAGGCAACTTGTACGTCCACAGTTGACATCGCGAGCGATGACCGAATACCTACAGGCTCGGCTCGTGCTCGGTGCGCGTAGCGTAGACGCACCTTAATATGTTCCTGGTATTAAAACTATTGTATATGTTATGATCATCCTGAGTGCCACATTCAATCATGATTGGTAGTACCTTTGAGACGCCAAGAGGTAACAAACGAACAAACATCACTCTGCATTTATTATATTTTTCAGTAAGATTATGACATGTTTGAAGGTAAGCCTTTTGTTATATTTTAGAAGAGGAGGACCCCAATATATTATGTGATCAAAGACAATATTTTCGTTTTATTTGCTCCTAGCTTTCAGGATAAATCTCTATCATAATAAAACTGAAACAGGAGTGTATCCATTCGAAATATAAACAACAACAAAAAAGTAAAATGTGGTGTTTAGGTACCCCTGTCTCTAAATCACGGATGATTTTACCCGTAAGACAAGAATATATTTGCATTTCCCTTTGCTTTGTGAATATTGTATCAACAAGCATAATGTATGTATGTATATTTAGAACATACATTGCTATGGAAGTCAACATTGTGGTAGCATGTTGAGTGTTTCGGCGTAACTACCCGCACCTAAAGATCGAGCGCGCTATCTCGCTACTGTATACCATATGTCACGCGGGTGTAAATATGCTTTAAAAGTCAAATCAAAAAAATCTAATCATTTAATTGCTCGGTGTTTAGTATCTACTTCCTTTATTTTAACCATAAAAAATCAAGTAAAGGAAGTATATAAGTTGACATAATTTACATAATCATCAGGTAAATAAAGATTAATTTACATAGTACTTTGTTTTGTAGTCTCAAACCGTTTGCTTCTAATTGAATTCACATAAATATACAAGTAGTGACTAGATTATTTAAACATTTACCCATTATTCATAATAAAGTTATCAAACGTTGATTAGCTAACATTCCGAAGTCTTTATCTGACAGGTGACAATTGGTGATCGAAAGAGTGAGACGGGGCACACTATTACACTGATTTAGTTAAAAAGTGATTATGAATAAGGGGGTTAATTTTCTTAATGATTCGCCAATGGACAATGCTTTCGACAAAGGGCGTGTAAGGCAAGAGAGAGAAAGAAGATAGCTCTCAATTAATAAAATTTGCATAATATTTCACGCGGTGACCAAAACAATCAACCAAACTTACCTTTAATAATTCGTCTGGTACCCCGCGTGGGGCCTAAAAGTGCCGGGAGAGAGCCAAATTAAAAGATAATAATCATTATTTAAACGGTAGAATCCAAGGCACTATTTTATAAAGCACCAAATGGTACTAGCAATTGTCAAAAAAAAATGTCGGTTAAATTACCAGGACACTATTGGAAGGCCTATTTTTAAGAAGGTAAATCCGTTATACTTTTAGAGGATTTTCCAATACAAAATTTGGAACAGAACATGGGGAAGTACCTCCTTACTTACTATCTTACCAGAAGATCGCAGACAAATAACATTAATGTGGTGGTGTTCCTTCGGTGAGTAAGGTCGCCTCAGCTCCAGGAGAAGGCGCTGTGCTGCCAGGGTCCGGCAACCAGCGGTACAGTTCACAATGTTGTCCCTTGCGATGTCGGTACAGTGTCTCATCTCAACTTCTCTTCAAAGAAGGGCAGGAAGAGAGAGTTAGTAATGCTCAAAAATACTTATAATAGTTGTTTGTGGAATATCGTCATGTGTGCATCGCAACTGTTGTGCAATTTATGTAACAACGAAAAACTATTCACGACATTTCGCGACATTGACGTTAGATCTTCTGAGGGCGAACCACAAGCTCTTAAAACAATATTATTATAACCTTATTTGACTTTTGTCTTTCTTTGACATCCGGCGTTAAAACGGGACAAAAAACAAATAAGGTTATTTTAACCTTGTTTTAATAGCTTGTGGTAGGCCCCCAGGTCTGATTGGATGAATGAATCAAAAAGATGTATTAAAGAAAAGCGAAACCGTTTTTAAAATTATTTTTTTTCTTAACGGGAAAGAGCACAAACATCGCTATTGAAGCATTTTTTTGTATTAAAGACGCATATGAAACTCAAAACTGAAAAAAATAAATAAAAAAAGACCCCTTCAAAGTACACTAAAAAGTATCAAATAACTCTAACTCGACAGTATTTTGAAGTCAGTGAAAGAGCACGAGCGACGTGTTCCATAGAAAATAATTTCGCTGACTTCAAAACAGTTTCAGATTCGAGTTATTTATTGATTGCTCGTAGTTATGAATTCAAAAAACATACGGGTCGAACATAGTACCTCTTCCTTTTTTTCAAGTCAGTTAAAAATTAAACCTCCTAAAAAGTGGATTTACATAAATGTATTAATTTTAAAAGGTACAAAATAACGACTACTACCAATATGACACTGTTTTGAAGTCGTCGATTTAGCAGTCAGAATTTTCTATGGGACACGTCATGCTCTTGTGCTGACTTCGAAACAGTGTCAGAACTCCATTCGTTGCATAACTCATATTAGAGTTTATACGTTGTTGTTTTATACATTTTTGTGGAAATCCACTTTGAAGGAAGTTGCTTTTTTTTTGTTCAAAAGTTAATTATTATGATATTTTTTTAATTCTATTCCTAAATATAAAAATAAATAATTACCACATGTAAAAAAAATTATATGAGCTTGGTCCATTTTATATACAGGATAAAATTTTAACTTGGACATACGAAATACAAGAAATGGTAAAGTAAAATAACAAATTAAATATTTAAATTAAGGTGTGTCGAAAAAAGTAATCGCTCAGCATGAAGTTGCTACGACAGCGCCACAACGCTGGTTTTCAAATTATACGAATGTTGTATCGTCATCAATAGAATTAATATTCTAATAAAAAATCACCGTTCAATCGTTCTCCGTTAACCACTATAACGTATCTGACCTTAAGAACTGTCCAGTGCGCATTTCACCTCTTGTGTATCATGCTAAGCGCGCCCACTGCCCTCACACATCCCTCCCTCCCTTTGTCGATGTACTGCGCGGGCGAGGACTCATTAGAGCGCTCGGCCTTATGTTGGTAAAACTGTGCCTATAGTCCCTGCGCAGACACACTGTATAAATTAAATCAGAACACTGCAAGCCAACTCAACAACATTACGAATAAATATAACAACTTCACGCTCATTATCTCCAAAAAGACATTATCTTAATATAAATCTCCCCAAGAAGTTCCATTTTAAACAATGATTCTGTATATTAATAATGTTTATTAATATGTTATGCGAGTGATACACCCGGTGTAGCAAGCGTCCAAAGACTAACGTAACCGCTTACCATCAGGCGGGCCGTAAGCTTGTAAGGTACAAGCTTACGGCCCGCCTGATGACCTTAATGGTATAAAAAAGTGTATTGAGAATTTTAAGAATAGTTATTATTTTTAGGGTTCCGGACCTTAAAAGGAAAAAACGGAACGGGATCCGTCAATGTTCGTTGTCACAGAGGTTTTACTCGAAAACCAAGCAACATAGAAACCTCTGTGGTAGAAACTTAAAGATGATGACCTTTTCTGCCCTCATCCTGATTATCATGACCAGCATATTCATATTTAAAAGAACACACATTTACATTAATTGAAACTAGATTTGAGATAATAATCTAAAATTAATTAAAGCTGCAGTTAAAAATTGAGAAATAAAATGTATTTTATTTGTATTTCCGGCTGCATTTCTGTCTGGATTAGTATTTTTTTATTTACTTTTTTGCCCTCACTCTAATTAGCATGACCAGAAAATTCATATTTTGAAGTATCCTAGAATTTTGATGATAATCAAAAACTAATTAAAGCTGCAGTTAAAGATTGCGAAATAAAATATATTTCATTTGTGATTTCGGTTGCATACACGGATTTGTATTTTTTTATTTAGCTGTTAATGGTTTTCAGTTTATGGTATTATGATCATGTGATCAGTGCTGCTACTTAGGTGGGTTGGAAATTCCTTAATTTTATGTAGAATTTACGGACAGGCCACCAAATTTATTAGCTACCTCATAACCAATTCAGGGATAGCCGGATAGCATATTGGCAATGGTTGTGATCCGCCGAAACTTTTTGTGGTCTTTGCCCGTATTTGAACCCAGTACCACTCGTATCAGTTAAGCTATACAGCTACTGACTAGTGGCTCTTCGAGCTGTATAAATCGACGACATTACCGATTTAGCTCACAAAATTTCACGAGAATACGCTGAGAAATGCGACCTGCCCCCCTAAAAAGGAAACCAAAGCAATATTGCTAACGCAATTCATTTTTTCGAATTTATGGCAAATCTCATGCAATTCATCAATTCCGAATCTTCTATTGAATTGAATTGTATATAATGAGTGATTAGTATACCAAAAAATATTGAAATTATGTAGGATCTGCCGAGAATTCGAAAAAATGAATTGCGTTAGCAATATTTCTTTAGCTTCCTTTTTAGCCCCCCTGTAGAAGAGACCAGCCGGACATCCTTTGGACGTCCGCCGGACGTCTGGACAGACATACGAAAGCATTTTTGCCCGAGTTGAAATGGAGACGCTTCGCGCTTGCTCGGTCAATAACAATGAATCATCTCCATAAATCAGACATTGTTAAATATTTGGCCTCGAAAGTCACTCATAAATCATAAATAAAACTATGAATAGATTGAGTCAACAAAAGTTTTTTTTATTAATCAATCGATATTATTACTCTGACTATGACTCGACTGCTGAGTCGTACACAGCGTCTGATACAGAGAGTACAAAACGCGTGCGCTCGGTTTTGTTTCAAAATACCCCCCAGGACTCACGTCACCCCCTTTCTGAACCTAAACTCTATTCTCAGAATGAAAGCGCGTCAGAAGCTCCATCTCGCTTGCTTACTTTTTGGTGTGATCAAGTACCGTACACCTGGGTACTTGTATGAGAGACTAAGTTGGGTGTCTAATACAAGATCTTTGCGTAAATGCTCAAAACAGCTGTCAACACAACGCCACCACTCGGCAGCTTTTAGGGGCAGTTTTCGATACGCTGCAGCGAAGTGTTGGAACAATATCCCACCACCCATACGAGAACTTCAGTGCTTGCACAATTTCAGGGCCACACTTAAAAAGTATATTTTGGAACACCAGAAAGACACTGAAGATCTCAGAAATGAAATTTCCATTTTGTAGAAATCTGTATACTCGGGCTCTCTTATTTCTGTTTTCCTCGTCCGCTTATGCCTAAGCTCACTACATTTATAATTATCCTTTGCTCATTTTGTGTTATTGTTTTAATAAATATTTTTCAAATTGTTGTATTTGTCGTATCCAATTATTGTATTTTTGTATTTATGATTTGTTATTATTATATATACCCTGTTATTGGTAAACGTTCCGTGTTTGCTTCTAATTTTGTATTTAAAACCTTTTTTATAGGTATATATTTATTATTAATCCTAAGTCTCGAAACTAATAAATTTTACTGGACTCTTTGTTTTATGGATCTATGATACTGTATGCCTAACTTATGATGTGTGATGGTTCCGACGGAAGATCAGCGTTGTGGTAGCTATTCATAGTTATTACAACATATGCTGAGTCGGACCCCATTTTGTAGCATATTTGATATAAATGTAATTAAGACACACACCTAAGAATTTTTTTTGGTTTTTAATTGTAACTTTAACTTAATTTTATGCTAGTATTTTTGTTTGTATTTTTCTTGTTTTTTAAATTGGTATGATTTGTTATTATTATAATAGCAATCGATTAACGTTTGCTAAACTTATAGTATTAATATTATTTTTAATGTGTATCCAAATAAGTGTATTTATGCTACAAATAAACAATTATTCTATTCTATTCTATTCTATTATTTAAATGTTTAATACAGGTTTGGCGTACTGGTGTCGATTGTGTTGTTTACAAACTAAACTAATGTAGTCTCACTATATCTCTTTCTAACAATAAACATAAGAAAGGATGAGTCCAATTACTAGCTTTCAAAGTGAATTTACTTACCATCGGAATGGTTACTACCACTACTATTTATATTTACTACCATCTACTACTATTTTCCATCAATGACAATGGCATTGACTATATTGTATCCTTTTTCAATAATATTTGTAAGAAAGAGATGTGAGATGCTGATTTAGCGTCATTATCGCGTATGCGGAACCATGCTGGTACAATTATAGCAGTTACACTTTAGTTGGCTAGGTTAGTGATCATGGCGTATTGAAAGTTTATAAATATATGTTTAATCAGTGCGCTCGCGATCAGTCCAGCCGATGTTCCTCTGCGAAGAGGACCGAGCCTCACGGTCATTCGTAGAGACAGTCAGTCATTCGTAGACATTGCCTGTCATTCGTAGGCACAGTCGGTTATTCGTAGAGGCAGTGAACTCAATATGTTGATTATATGTGTGATTTTGATCTTCGCGGCGAGCACGCAGGGGATCACCGGTAAATTATTTTGAAATGAGAACTAATTTGTACTCAATTTTAAATATTAAATAGTTTGAATGTGACTGTGAAAATAAAAAAATAATGCTAGCTATAATATAAAAAAACAATAGAACTATTTAACAGGTGCTGCTTGTGGGGGCTGGTCTGCTTAAGTTTGCCATTTATTTATTTACTTATTAAATATAGATTCAGTCTACTTTGTAGTTTTGCCGCCGCGCCGGGGCACGCAATTGTTGTCAGTGCGATTAGAATGTAAATATTATGTAATGAATCTAAGCTTATTTTGAAAAGAGTAATTGCTGAGTTTATTGCCGGCTCTTCTCAGCAAATGCAACCTTCCGAACCGGTATTAGAGTATTAGAGTCAGACTTTTCATAAGTGCCTGCGAAGGTCTATTTGAATAAATGATTTTGAATTTTGAATTTTGAATAGATACCCTATTTGCCGTTTGGCTCGTTGGTGGGACCCGCCTCCTACGTCATTATGAAAACAAAACAAAAACAGGAACTGCTTCATTTGATTAAATTATGATAAGTGCACGTTTTCCTTTATTATGTGACGACGGTTTTTTTTTTAATTCATTTAATTTAGCGGTTATTATTATGACTTTCATGATGTAAAGAGCAAATTTTATTTACGTTAAATGCCCAACGTTACCAACTTATTTAATTAGATAAGGATTTCTATTATATTAGTTAATTATTTGAAAAAGCCAAATATAGTCAGATTGTCCAAAAAATATTGCGGAGTTTCTTGCCGGATTTTTCTCAGTTGAAGGCCGAGATCCGAATCGGTGGTAACTTCAGTCAATTTTACCATCATAAGTGCCCTTTTGTGGCCTTAATTGAATAAAAGGCTTTGATTTTGAATTTGATTAGTCAAAATAACTTCGAAATATACTTTCTTGTCACACAAAACTTAAATCATTACATAAAAAAAATGATCTGTGATATATTTTAAAATATTCCCGGAATAAAGAGCATATAATACTCGGCGATAATATAGCTTCCTACTAGTGAATGATTTTTTCGAATCCGACTGGTCGTTCCAAAGATCAGCCCATTTAAACATACAAAACTTCCGCTTTATTATATTAGTATAGATAATGATTAACTGCACAGAGCAAAGTTTATCTGCATTAAATGCGTAAGCAAATTAACTAGATAAGGATTAATATTATTTTGGACAAAATAACTTCAAAAAAATGTAATTTCAATCGCAATAATGGTTACTGTGGTCTAGCTATTAGTTAAAGTAATGACGCGTAGTTAACGTATCCAAGAGGCAACCGGATGAATCGCAGTATTTCGAGCTCCCAAAGTGTTGTGAAACCACCCTGTCAAAATACAAAAAGCATTTATTCAATTTAGGCTCTGATAAGGTACTTATGAACAATAACACACCCCCCCCGCACACATACACCCCCCCTCACACACACACCCCCACACACACACACACACCTCTCACACCCCAACACACACACACACCATGCACATATTGCGTTTGTATTTGTTATTAATTTTTTTTTTCTACTCAGGGTTTTATTACATAAATTTATCTTGATCCTATTGCATAGGAGAGGGTACTGACTTCTGTAACACAGGTTAAGACCTAGCACAGAAGTCAGGGACTTCGATTAATGTCTGTACTATGTAGTTATGCCAATAAATAAATTTATTATTATTATAACAAATGGCTCTACACCGGTTCCAAATACAACTTGAACTGAGAAGACTCCGGCAAGAAACTCAGCAAGTATTTTTTTGTTCACCTTCTTGTTTCTGTGCAACCCAAACTAAGCCAACAAAATAGGGGAGGGGGCCATGTGAATAATGTTATGTCGCGAGGCAGCCGATTGAAACAGCGCGTGCCTGAAAGTGTGTACGCTGTTTATCATCCCTCCTGGTGTGACCGGCGGCGCCTTGCAGCCCGATTCTCGTAACAAAACGTCATCGACTTCTAAAAGATTTTACAATCGAAACTGCTTATCGTATTCTCGTAACACATTATGCACGGTTGAAAAACGATCCTATCGAAGTTCGAGTAACGTATCGTTGCAAGCGTATTCCGCGGTAATTAAATCGAACTCGATAGTCAAAAAAGTTACGATTGAATATTTTTTTCTGAAAAAAAAAGGTTTATTGGTAAATCAATTAGGATAAATATGGCATTTTTTTTTGCCCACATGAGAATTAAGGTAATTGCTTGCTTGTCGTTGAGTTTCAATCCTATTGAGTTATCGTTCGATTGAAGTAGCACGGGAATACGAAATTAAAACTAATGTTTAGTTGGACGATTTCTAAACTCTAGCGACTTTTGGATCGTTTCGTATTACGAGAACCGAGCTACTGTACGCCTGTACGCTAACAACTAAATTTTAATAAAAACTAAATTAGATAGAGTTTTAAAAATAGCCCTGTGTAGTTAGATCCTGGATAACATGGGAGACATAAGACTCCTCAGAAACTCTGGTGAATCCCTTCTAAGTTTGTACTATGTAATCATACCTACATATTTTAAATGAAATGAAATTGTTTATTTCCCCAGAAATATCGTAAAATTTTGGTCTTATCTACACATTTCGCTACAGAATAGCATGCAAAATTATAAATTTAAATTGATTATATTATTATTAATTTGTGCGTTGTAAAAAAAAAATTATGTAGGTATTATTAATATTTTTTTTATACTTTATGGTAGTAAACAAACATACTGTCCATCTGGGGCCTATCTGCTATTTAAATCAAAAATTACATTCTGACACGACCGCTATGCGGCTCCATTGCCATTGAGTCAATGTGCGTTGTCCACTTAATTAATTATTTTTATTTATTTATTTTATTATCATGGAAACAACAGCACTTAAAATTAAAGGTACAGTTTGAAACATACTTTTAGATCATATTGCCAATCACAGTTTCCTTCTTTTTAAACTATACAAACCATCGTTTTGATATAATAACGAAAAGCAAAAGTGGAAAATAAAGCCTTTGCAATAACAGAATAACTACAAATTATGTAGATACATTACTTACTGTCGAGCTTTATAGGTTGTAGTTGCTTCTCTCTGGACTTGCATGCCCCTGAATAAGCAAGTAGTTAAGTATTTGTGACAAAGATCCACAAAAAATGCCTTGCTCTGAACCAGTGGTAGATTCAACTGTACCTAAGCGTTCGTAAGTGCCTTTTTTTACAGTTTATAGGCCTGTGTTTGACCGCAATCTCACCATGGTAAGTGATGATGCGGCCGAAGGTGGTAAGCACACAAAGCCTAGAAGGAACTGGCTCTCAAGTGCAGCTATCGGAACACACCGAAAGGTGCTTGGCTTGAGATTTTCAACTTGAGGGTGGTAGCCAGCCAGGCGGGTACTAGAAAGTACCCTACCACTGTGCTATGGTTTCCTCACGATGTTTTCCTTCACCGAAAGCTCAAGCTTATTGTAGGATTCGAACCCGGGACCTTCATCTCGGTATCCGACGTCACTACCACTGAGCTATCATCGCCTTAAAAGGCCTAAACTGAATAAATGACTTACTACTCAGTACTCGAGCCATAATCTCACTAATAGACATACAGAGAGACGTAGCGATTTTTTATAATATGTAGTAATAAGGATACAAATGGCTTGGAAAACTTGTAATGTAAACAAAAAGATTAACTATGTAGTACATTGTGCATGCCGAGCGGCCGGTGTGACGTATCTCCCGGTGCGTAAGTCCTTTGTACTTAGAGTACTCTCGACTCAATTTGAAATTCTGATTAGAAGGAAGAAGTGACTAATGTAATGGACTGCTTAGATTTGTTTTGATTATATATTAGAACATTACGGCGGTGATTTTTACCGGTAATATTAATCCTATTATACATTTGTTTATGTTTTGAGAGAGATAGAGACATGGGGATCTTTGGGGGCGAAAAATCGAACTAGCCAGCAGGGTGATTGTCAAATGCTCTCGTTATCGGGAAACCGATAGCGAGGCTCTCAAATTTTTTTATAATTTGGGTATTACGTAACACAAATGATAGCAAAATTGAAAACATTTACAATGAACTTATTTCAAATGAAGCCGGCGACTATTTTGGCGTAAAAGTTACACAAAATCAAAATTATAACAACTTACGAGAGCCTCGCTATCGGTTTCACGAAAACGAAAGCATTTGACAATCGACCTGCAGGTCTCATCCCTAGGAAAACGAAGAAATATATTGATCAAAGCTTGGTTACCCTGGTCCGGGTAAGATCGGTAACTACACTACAGCATGTACACACGGCAACACATCAAGCTGTACATCTCCAGTATAAGCTGATCTCGCATTGTATAGGATTTCCCTATAATGAGAGGTCAGCTTATATTGGATATGTATAGCTTGATCTGTAGCCGTGCGTACGCGATAACAAACCAAATTTCGTTTCGTTGGTCGTACGTTCGATGCCCGAACCAGGCAAATCTTTTTTTTAGGTTTATACCACTAACGGCCTTACTCATAAACGCTATTTAACTAAATCTACTGAATAAATGGTCAAATAAATAACGTCACCTTGCTGTAATTGTCAAACAATTTGACGTTATTTAGGTGACCACTTAATCAGCTTATTAGTTAAATAACGTTTTATGAGTAAGGGGGTAAGCGCTTATCCCATACAATCAACAACTTGATGTGAGTGGCGTTTCAGTATTTTGTCCACCTAATGGTAAGCTTTATTATAGCATATGCAAGCAGCACAGATATATTATATCGTGCGTTGCTGACCCTGCATAAATATCTTCACTTCAACGGAAGACCAGCTCTGGTTTATTATTAACCAGTACTACGCTGAGTTGGGACCGTTTTATGGCAATTTTACTTACTTTTATATTATTAATTTTTTACTGTTTTTAATTTGTTTATTTTTAATTTGTAGTTTTTTTTCTGGTTTTATGTTTTTTAACTTGCCATAAATAAATTTATTTTCATTTCATATTTTCATTTCATTTCACCCTTATTGAAGTACCCCGTGCTGTCCAGACAGGCTTAGTATTCACGAGTAAAAAATAATCATTGGTTTTATTTTGGGCTAAGTTTATTTTCATACGACTAAGTCGGCAAGCATACGACACGGGTGCGTGAAAAAAACCATTTTATTCCAAATTTCTAAGTTACATTTCAAATGTTATTGTTAAAACTTATTCTTTTATTTTGTTGAAATATGGACACCTTCTTGGGTAAGTAGTTACGGCAGCGCAATGGACATTTACAAAACTCGGGGCACCACCATAAATAAATATCCTGGGACATTCCTCACACACGGTCATCTGATCCCAAACTAAGCAGAGCTTGTACTATGGAAAACAGATAAGTGATACTTATTTGTTCGTAAATACATAATTACACCCAGACTCAGGACATGCAGACATGTTTATGCACATAAATGCATGTCCTGTGTGGGAATCGAACCCACTACTGAGTGATAGGTAGGGGACTAACCAACCACGCCAACTGGCCTGTCAATCTCTCATGCGTTACCGGCCCTCCCCCCCTCCCCGATGAGCTCTGGCAACCTTTCTCCCACGCAGGAACACAACATTAATGTATTTGGCTGCGGTATTCTGTAAGGAGGAGGTACTTCCCCAGTCGAGTTGCTCTTTGGGCAAAAAATTAACTTAACCCGCATAAAATAATAATCTGCGTAATTGTAATAACATCCGCATAAAAATAGTCACAAACAACATTTATTTATCGCTTTACTTGAACATGTTTCAACGAGGTACGGAATTTTAATTAATAATAAAATACTACATGGTGTGTACATACTGCTTAAAAAATTAAGTATTTCTATAAAAAGATTTACGAAGTAACATAGTTTACATACATTAATTTGAATCACTTTGCTCGTAGTGCGGAACAATGTATTTTTGCTTCTCTACTTTATTATTATAGTATACTGGGTGGAGACTTCGAGATGGCATATTTTCGAAACCTATGTTGGGTTGGTCATGCTGAACAATTTTTACTATGGAACCAAAGGTGAATTCTGAAAAAAAAAAATTTACCTACTCTTCATTGTTAATGTCAACCTTGCTCGATCATAATGTATGAAAAATAAAAAATAAATTTTGAGAATTCAGTGTTGGTCCCATATTAAAAGTTGAACAACTTTAGCATGACTAACCCAACATAGGTTTCGAAAATATGCCATCTCGAAATCTCCACCTGTTATTAATCTATACAATATAAAATGCTTTGTCCTGAATGACTGACTGACAATCAACGCACAGCCTAAACCGCTGATCGTAGGGACCTGAAACTTGGAGGGTGTGTTTTTTGTATGACGTAGGCATCCGATAAGAAAGGATTTTTCGAAATTCTACCCCTAAGGGGGTGAAAAACGGGAGAAAAGTTTGTATGGGATAACGTGATTCCTTGGTCCGATCTACTTCAAATTTTGCATAAACATTCCTTAACAGAATTGATAGAAGACGTGTTTCGTATATTATTGAAACTCATCGCCTGACGGGGTTAAAAACGGGTAGAAAGTTATTTTAGGGGTGATTTGCATCGAAATTCATATCATAACTCCTTAGTACTTTTGATTTAAATTACATTTTATTTTGACACATGTTCGATTTTCACAGATTACAGAATAAGGCAGATGGAGCGCCTGGAACACGGGAGAGACCAAAAAAGTAAATAAGAATTGTAAAACACATACCTGCCGGGTTATTGCGTATCTTTGGTGGTAATCGTAACGAACACCATTAATTATTTCATCCAATGACGCGCACGCGATGTGACGCGACGATGACCATTCGCGGGCCCAGATTGGATGAAATTTATTAATGGTGTTCGTTACGATTACCACCAAAGTTACGCCGTAGAGCCCCAGGTATTCGCTTTTAAATTTGTATTTGCTTTGTTTAAAAAACTTTATTTAACGAAAAACACTTTCATTTAAGAGTGCGTATGAAGCAAAATAACATATCTTAGAATTGAAGTATATTTAAATGAAAAAATATTTTTATATGGGTATTTGCATTATATACCTACGCGAGGGTTCTATCTGAGCAAAAACATAATGGAATGAAAATTCCTCGATAGAAAAAAATCACAAAGCTACCTCTAATAATAATGAATTTTCGTTTTTATTCGTTCATGATGTATTATTACAAAACCTAATTGAGACAAAAAATCGATAAATAATATCACTAACGTATGAGCTAGGGCTGCTACTAACGATTTTTTTTAAATATTCTATACTTTACGAGTTATTTAGATAAGAAGCGCTTAGTTCATTTTTGTTCCGCGAAACACGCTATCTCCGTCTCATGCCACGCGAAGATTAGACATAGGTTTGTTTCATCTGACATTGCCATATTTTTCTGGCTTCATACGCACTCTTAAATAAACTTTGTGGTTTTTTTGGCATCACTCTCGTGTTTCGCGCGCTCTATCTGCCTTTTGTTCAGTAATCTGAGCCGATTTTATTCAAAAAACTTGGTACTCTTTAAAATTGGAATTTCAAATATAAAAGAATATTTAAATCGGATTAGAATTCGAAACAAATTTTTTTTTTGTTCTTGGATATTTGAATGAAAAATTTACCTTTGGGACTTTTTGGTGGGAACTTGCAGAGTGACGTTGTGATTTGCATCGAAGTTGATAGCAATACTCCTTAGTGCTATTGATTTAAATATTCTTTTATATTGGACATTTCATTTTTAAAGAGTTTTGCATTGCACCAAGCTTTTATGTAAGTTCAACTTTTTTTTGAATAAAATCGGATTGAGTTTTTAAACATTTTTGTCTGTCTGTTCCGGTTCATAGCTGATGTTATAAGGAGTAACTTAGCTACTTTTATTTTTGAAAAATAATAAGTGTTCTGCGCAAAAAAATTCGAATCGTACGCGGGTGAAAACGCGGGGGTCTGCTAGTATTAATTAAAATTCCGCACCTTTTTTTAAGATAGTTTCGACAATTTTTGTTATACGTCGTTAGAAAATGACGGATATACCTATTTGAAACCTGGTTTTGCTAGCCTTGTTTATACCATCTCATCATTTAGGATATTTTAATCATATAAAAGTTCGAACCAAGTTTAAAAATAAAAAATCAAATCAAATAAAATCAAAAAGTCATTTATTTAGTTTAGGCCCTAGTAAGGCACTTATGAACGTTACATTGGTACATACAGTTGAATTTACCACCGGTTCGGAATACACTTAAACTGAGAAGACTCCGGCAAGAAACTCACAAAAAAACCCTTTTGTTTCGCACATGTGCACGACATCTTGTGCAGCCGCTGTAAAATGCAAGTCCATGGGATAAATATGATATTTTGACAGATTATCTATACAAATTATGTCCTGAAGTTGGTAAAATGGGGCCAGTCTTCTAATACAAAATCATTAACAACCACATTAGGAACACACAGGAATTGTTCAACCTAATTCCACCATCCCCATTCTTACACCTAACCACAAGACGCCGGGAAAACGTTCACCCGTACGTTGTTGACATCCCAAAAATACGAACTCAGCGTTTTGCATCCTCATTTATAATGCGGACAGCAAGGGAGTGGAACTTGTTTCCGGCGTCTGTGTTTCCTGACTCATACAACATAGGGACTTTCAAGGCCAGAGTGAATAGGTTCCTTCTGGGTAAGTGTGTTCCATCTTAGGCTTCGTCTTCGTCCCTTATGGGCGAGTCAGGGGCCAAACGCAAGCCCATTTAATCAAAAGTAATTAAGTGCTTTGAAATATATAAGCATGTGTTTGACCGCAGTTACCCCTAGGCACACAAAGCCTAGAAGAAACTGGCTCTCAAGTGCAGCTGTCGGAACATTGTTATTAGTAATGGATCTATAACTGGCTGTTTAAGTATATTCTATCCTAAATAAAATAAAATTAAAAATAAACACAAATAGGTGCTTGGTGACTAATTCTGAACTTGAGTATGGTAGCCAGGTGGGAAGTACAAAATACCTTACCACCGTGCAGTGGTTTTTCCACAATGTTTGCCATCATCGAAAACTCAAGCTCATTGTATGATTCGAACCTGATACCTTCGTCTCGGCATTCGACGTCACCACCACTGAGCTATCATCACGTTAAATGACTAATTACAAAATAAATAATAAATAAATATCCTGGGACATTCCTCACACACGGTCATCTGATCCCAAACTAAGCAGAGCTTGTACTATGGAAACCAGATAACTGATGTACTACTTTTTGTTTGTAAATACATACTTAATATACATAATTATACCCAGACTCAGGACATACAGACATGTCCATGCATGCAAATGCATGTCCTGTGTGGGAATCGAACCCACCACCTGCGGCGCGTAAGGTGAATCTTAACCAACTGCGCCAACTGGCCCGTCAATTAATGGAAATAACAAATAAATTATAAATTAATGTTTTACTTCCTCAGAGGAGCAGTACTCCCGGTTCCCGCGGCTGTTCCACCTGGACGACTACGAGGGTTGCTTGGCGCGAGCTGACGGCCTCTACTGCCTCGGCACCTTCCACGTGGCGCCCGCCAAGCATCCCCACCGCACCTACCAGCTCATGAAGGTAGGAAATCAGTTGCTTTTCCGACAAAGCCTGGAATTCCTAGTCCTAAGAGAGGTCTGAGATGATATAAGGTGCCGTGTGTTATTCTATTACTAGCTTCCGTCAGGTTTCTGCATTCCCGAGGGATATATTGCTTTCCTGAGATTTAAAGTATCATATGTGTTCCAGAACATGTTACTTGTGACAAACATCCAAATCAATTTAGTCGTTTTTGCGTGAAAGAGTAACAACAGACATCTACGATAAAACTAGATATTACGATATTTGTGCTGTAAACGCATACATCATACAATCGGCGACCTATAGTCCGATTCTCATAACAAAACGTCCGACTTCCTAACGATTTAACAATCGAAATTGCTTTTCATATTCTCGTAACATGTTTTGCACGGTTTAAAAACGATCCTATCAAAGTTCGAGTAACGTATCGTTGCAAGCGTATTCCGGTAATTAAATCGAATTCGATAGGCGAAAAAGTTACGATTTTATGCTTTTCCCAAATGAAGGTTTATTGGTAAATTAGTTAGGATTATTACGGCAATTTGTTTGCCCACATGAGTAGTTAGTTAATTGCTGGCTTGTCGTTGAATCAATCCTATTGAGTTATCGTTCGACTGAAGTAGCACGGGAAAACAAATGTTTAGTTGGACGATCTCTAAACTCTAGCGACATTTGGATAGTTTCTTACGATAATCGGGCTACTGGTGACTAAAAGTGACTCGTTTTAAGGTCGTGAATTTGAATCCTACGAAGCTTAAGCTTTAGGTAAAGGATAATATTGTGAAAATCTATAGCAAAGTGGTCGGGTACTTTGTAATACCTGTTTGGCTGGCTGCGGCTGCGCAACTCAAGATCAAAATCTGTCGCCACGCATCTACCGGTGTGTTCCGATAGGTGCACTTGAGAGCCAGTTCCGTCTAGGCTTTGTGTGACCTTCGGACTCATCATCACTTACCATGGTGAGATTGTGGTCAAAAACAGGCCTATCTATCTAATAAATAAAACTTAAGTATCTATTTGTTATGTAAAAAAATACAATCGAATTGAGAACCTCCTCCTTTTTTTGAAGTCTTGTTGAAATAAATTATCTACTGTAATTATACTAAAAACTATTTTTTTAGGGTTCCGTACCCAAAGGGTGCCGGGACCCTATTCATAAGACTCCGCTGTCCGTCCGTCTGTCCGCCTGTCTGTCAGTGGGATGTATCTCATGAACAGTAATAGGTAGACAGCTGAAATTTTCAGAGAATATGTATTTCTATTGCCGCTATAACAACAAATATATATAAAATTCAATAATATTATTAATTAAAGGGGCGCCCATAAAACAAACGTCTTTTTTTTTGGTATGTTGTTTTCATAGCACAATGAGTTAATTAATATTGTACAGAACCCTCCGTTTGCGAGTCCGACTCGCACTTGGTCGGTTTTTTTTAATTTCGTGTGTTTGTTTCGTCTAATCTCCGAAACGGCTGGACTGATTTTGACGAGAATTACACTGGTAGATACCTAATGTTATAAGGAGTAACTTAGGCTAATTATATTACAGAAAAAGAATTATGGTTCCGAGCAAAAGATAAAACCATACGCGGGTGAAACCGCGGAGCCAGGTAGTTCATAATAAAAAAAATATAACATTTCTAGTGAAATGAAATGGTTTATTGGCATTTGTGTAGGAAAGTATTTTTTTAATGACTATGTCCTTGCTTATATCTTGAACCTAAAGGGCAACCCTTTGTGACGATGACCTTGCTTTTCCCTAATGCAATAGGTCACGAGTTATTAATTATTAACCTTTTATGTTTACGACAGTATCATAATATTGTTATCGCTGCGCTGAGCTCCAAGTCAACATCGCAGTTTTTCTTGGTCACGGTTTTTGAGTATATAATTATATCGATAATTGTAAATACCTTTTAGTTTGTACATTGTTGATATGATTGCAGAGGTAAGTCAACTATTTCCTAAGATACAGATATTTAGGAGGTTTTAGTTTGAGTTGATAGACTTGTGATTTTTTTGGTCCAAACAAATCATTCATTACCTTTAAATATATATAGTAAATCACTAAGAATATTACAAAAATTGTAATTGAATTTGTTAATGCAATATAGCGTGACTGGTAATTAGTAAACGATACTTAGACACATGATTGTACTCATGATAACAAACAACTTCCCAAAGAAAAAAATAGGCATAAATAACTAAATTAAATAAAAGCAGATGTTTTGAAAAGAGTAATTTCTGAGTTTATTGCCGGCTCTACTCAGCAAATGCAACCTTCCGAACCGGTATTAGAGTATTATAGTCAGACTTTTCATAAGTGCCTGCGAAGGTCTATTTGAATAAATTATTTTGAATTGAATATTGAACTTGTTAGGTACTAAATATTATGGGCTCTTGTGCTAAGTCAAAATGTTTCTTTGTGAAAGTTGTTTGTTATCATGAGTAGTCATGTGTCTAAGTATCGTTTACTAATTACCAGTCACCCTATATCAGTGTTTTTCAATCTTATTGATTTCGCGACCCCCTTACAGGTTGAAAAATTTTAGGTACGTGGGATGCGAATTGAAAGTCTGTTAGCAGAATAATTGGTACGTGCTGTAGGGACATTAAAAAGTTGTGTATGCCTTGTGCGACTACCTGGTGATCTCAAACTTAACATTTTGTCGATAAGTGCAGAACAATCGAGCGCGCCGGAACAAACGTCATGTAATAATTGCATATCCCGCAAAATTCGTCGATTACGTAGGGTTGGTAGTTTGTGATTTTGACAAGATACTTCATAATCATCGCAAACCAAAAGTGACCGGAAATTAAGAAAGGGGTTAGAACCTTTGTGGCATAGCTAGCCGCCGCCATTTTAGTTTTTTTTCAATGTCGCGGCGCACGATGTAACTGGTATATATGGGTAGAGGACACTTATACAAACAAAAAATGTTAATCAATATAGTGGCCTAAAGTGTCACATTTCCGAGATATTTGAAGGTAAAGATCGCCATATGAGAATTACGACAAACATTAAAAATGAACTTATTACGTGTTTATATGCATTCGATTGTATTCAAATAATAGTTCCCAGGTTGATATATCAATTTTTTTAGAAGAGAGTTATACTAGGAGCACGAAAAACAATATTTTTAATTACTTACCTACTAAACAGCATCGTAATATTCGCTATGAACCACAATGTTGTCAAAGTAGCTCGGATCGTGACTTGTTTTCCATCTTGTCATTATTATGCAAACAAAAATGACAATACTTGTCCTATAATCTCATGTTACCAAGTTAATTGGAACTAAAGATCGCTAAGTAATGCTCCCTGGGCGCCAAAATTGCAATAGCGACGTAATAGTACATAATGATACATGTGTGCAAAGTTGGTTATTAATACTCGAGGCGTATTAAGCGCGTGAGCCGTAGGCGAACGTAATAAGTGAGCCGAGAGTGTAATAATCAATGCACACGCGTATCATACGACGTTTTTCAACACACTTGCGAGGAAAAAAACAGACTTGTATTTTTTTAAGTAGATTTTTTGATAATACTCAAATCAACACAATGAGAACGTTTACAAATATAGCACACAAGGTTTTTTTTTGACAGCGGTGAGCTGTCAAACTATTTTACCCGTTTGAATTAAGAATGCTTGGTCTACATATCACTTGCAGTGAGGTACAAACTTATCATAATCGGGATTATACCTTCATAAAACTGTGCGGTAATGTAAAGTAAAAAGCACAAATGGGTAATAAGCTGCATTAAGATACTAAAAGCGGTGCAATAAATGTTACTTTACGAGCGAGTATGTTGAAATAAATAAAAAAAACCGGTCCCGCGGCCGGCCCGACCCGACCTAATAAAACTTACACCTAAATGAAAGTCCCACCTTCGTCGAAGACTGCTCACGTGCACACAATGCCCAAAAAGGGCGATAGATCAGACCCGATGAATAACAGGCCTATTGCCATCACCTCCCATTCTATCCAATGTCATGGAGCGAGTGATCAACACGCAGCTCTTGAGATACCTAGAGGATCACGATTTGTTGAGTGACCGACAATATGGCTTCCACCATAGTCCGTTGGCTGGTGACCTTCTAGTGTATCTCTATGTGATGTGATGTATACACTAGAAGGTCACCAGCCAAGTGGTCACTCGCCATCGAGAGTCAAGGTGGCGAAGGCGTTCGATCGGGTCTGGCACTGGGGTCTTCTAACGAAGTTACCAGCATATGGGTTTCCCGAGGGACTATGCAAATGGGTCGCCAATTTTTTGTCCAGCAGATGCATACGAGCTGAGAGACATAAATGCTGGGGTCACGCAAGGATATGTACTGTCCCAAACACTGCTCCTGCTGCATATCAATGAAATGCTGTCTATTGACGGCATTCATTGTACAGAGAACGCTCATTGCAAATATTCCTCGTTTCGTGGTGAGGAAAGCCGCGAACGGCTTGTCTTTTTTTTTTTATTTTTTTTTTTTTTTATTTATTTACCAATACATAATTACAGTGTTAACAAAAATTAATATTCCGTCAAATCGCAGAACGATTTGTCGACAGAACAGCCCTCGTTCTTGTAGGCTATAAAATAACATAACATTGGTACCTACCTACATTTATATAATTCCGCTAATCTTGTTGTAACAAAAACATTTTTATTCTACGTTTAATTTGAACCTTAGATTTAACACCATCAAACAAATCATGTGGCAATTTATTAAAATCGAGAGCACACTAACTAGTGTCTCCGATTACGGTCGACTAAACCTAGTCCATTTCAACCCCAATAAGACTCAAGTCTGCGCGTTCACCGCTAAGAAAACCCCATTTGCTGTGAACTCACAATTTCAGAACACGAACATCAGTGAAAGCATCGGGATCCTCGGCATCGACATTTCTAATGACGTCAATAGGCCGTCTAGAAGACAAGGTTAAGCTAGCATCCAAAAAACTCGAAGTGCTCAACAGAGCAACGCAGTACTTCACACCGGGGCAAAGGCTGCAACTTTACAAGTCGCAAGTCCGGCCTTATATGGAGTACTGGATGATATGGATATATTTCCTGGATACCAGTTTGGGCCTTTAGACTCGGTTCAGCGACGTGCTATTAGAATTGTCGATGATCCCGAGCTCACAAGCGGCTTAGGGCCCCTCAATCTGAGGAGAGATTTTGCCTCCTTATGTGTGTTCTACCGCTTGTGCAACGGACAGTGTTCTGTAGAATTGTTTAACCTGATGCCCACGGCTACCTTCTATCATCGCAAGTCTCGCCATTGACGGGGAGTCCATCCTCACACATTGGAACCAAAATAGTTTCGAAATATGCGGTCTCAAAGGAGCTTTCTTCCGCGGACGCTTAGACTATGGAATGAGCTCCCGCCGTGGTTTTCCCAACGGAGTACACTGTGGGGTTCCTTAAAAAGGTTTGAAGAGATTTCTGTAGGGTCGGCAACGCGCGAGTGATACCCCTGGTGTTGCAAGCGTCCATAGGCTACGGTAACCGCTTACAATCAGGCGGGCCGTATATATGTTTGTTTAAAAAAATCCTTTTTTATTTAAAGGTTTGAGGTCACGGCTTGTTTCTATTATGTGTATTATTTTATTTTTAAAACCGTGATGCAACATTATTTGACCACAGTTTATTGCTTAAAAACAAGAACATAAATTGTACTTAATCAACTTTAAACTATTGTCATTCTTCTCATATTATTTATACATCGATATTCCAAAATCTCGGTAATAGTATATTTTAAGACAAGTATTGTCATTTTTGTTTAATAACGAAGACATGAAAAACATGTTAATCACTACGATCCGAGCTACTTGACAGCATTGTGTTTCATTACGAATATAGCGATGCGGTTTAGTAGGTAACCAATTAATGAATATTGTTTTTTCGAGCTATTTGTTTTGCTATAGTCTAATAAAAAGTTAAATCAACCTGGGGACTATTATTTAAATACAATCTAATGCATATAGACACGTGATATGTTCATTTTTAATGATTGTCGTTATTCTCATATGGCGATCTTTACCTCCAAATATCTCGGAAACGTGACACTTTAGGTCACCATATTGATTAACATTTTTTGTTTGTAAAAGTGTCCCCTACCCAAATATACCACTTACAACGTGCGCCGCCACATTGAAAAAAAATCAAAATGGCGGCGGGTGGCTATGCCAGCTCCCATACAAAAATGTTCGTACCCCTTTTATAAACTTTCTTTGTATACGTTCAATCCCGTGCTCATAAATTACATATTGAGGGTTCCAAATGGAACTGCAGTACTCAAAAACGCTACGCACGTAAGCAAAGTATAGTATCTTGATACATGTCGCGTCATCAAATGGTTTGGTGACTCGGAGTATGAAACCCAGATTTTTATATGACCTGTTGACAATGTGTTCAACGTGTGCCGAAAACGTCAGTTTCTTATCTAAAATTACGCCAAGATCCTTGACAGTGTCTGTTTTTTCAATAATATTGTTACTGATGCTATAATTAAATTCAAAAGGTTTGTACCCACGAGTAAAAGTCATATGGGCACATTTGGCAATATTGACCCCAGTTCGGTTGGCAACATAGAACTCAGTGAGTCTATCCAAATCTTCCTGTAAATTAACACAATCTTGCAGAGAACCAATTTTCATATATATTTTTTTGTCGTCGGCGTATAGCAAGAACGTAGCATGACGAAAGCACGATACAATATCATACAAATATGCTGTATATAAGAGAGGACCGAGCAACGATCCTTGAGGAACGCCCGAAGGGACGCTTATAAAGCTTGAGCGCTTACCTCCTATTACCACTGCTTGTGTTCGATTTCTTATATAGGATTCTCACCATCTTAAGAGGTCACCCTGAACACCGAGTTCATATAACTTGCGTAACAGGATGACGTGATCCACACGATCGAATGCCGTTTCAAAATCTGTATAGATCACATCAACCTGCGAGTGCGACTCCATACTGCCTAGCACGTCATCAATAAAGACAGATAAATTTGTAGATGTCGATCGCCCTTTTACAAATCCATGTTGCTCCTCCGGTATGCCTTGATGTATTACAGGGTAAATTAATTCGTAAATAATCTTTTCAAATAATTTACTTAACACATTCAAGATTGAAATTGGCCTGTAATGTTCTACGTTAGATTTGGACCCTTTTTTATGCAATGGTATAATATGCGCTTGTTTCCATACAGTCGGAAAGGTTCCTTCTCTTATTGAGCGGTTAAATATCACAGTGATTGGACTTGAAAGTGAATGTGCACATTTACGTAAAAATACTGGAGGAACTCCATCGCTACCAGGACCTTTCTTTTCATCTAAGGTTTGAAGTAATTTAAGAATAAGGCTTTCACTAACAACGGTAGTGTCAATGACTCGAGTAAAAGATACGTTAGAGAATGTTGCTGTTGGATATTCATTCAAAGGCTCCACAAACGTACGCTAAATTAAAAGACTACGATAATGATTTTCTTTATTTTGATACCTTTACTTATTAGTCTGCAACAAGCCGCGAGAGGTTTGCAACTAAGTAAGAGGTAAGTTGGACGCCCGCTTACGCGAAGTCTACCTTACCTTTTTCCTTGCCGGCGACCCCCCTACAGGTCGCAACCCACTGATTGAAAACACTGCTCTATATAATTGAAATGTTGTACGTTTGACTATCAAATTATCCTCAACTAACATTTCGCCCGCGGATTCGCCCCCTTATTCACAATTTCAACTCTTATAAAGGGGTCTAATTTTCTGAAAAGTTATGTTAGTAGGTACTTTACTAAGCTATAACACCCTCCCCATCTTATTTTATAGATAAGGCGCGACTGTTATGTCGGAGATAAGCACAGACAAACAAACTCACAAATAAAAAGTTAATAAAATGGGTGTTTTGGTTTAGTAACGTGCAAATAAGCGAAGAAATCTTTATTTCAAAATCACACATCACAGTCATTCTTTTATGTATTTTTTAAATGTAAATATGTATAGTATAGGTAGATATATGTTCTACTAACAGAACTGCAATGGTTGTTTCGATTGTAAACTTTTTGTTTATAATGCCACTTGTTTTCGTCTGCTTGCGTACATACAGTTCTGGTTTACTATTTATAGTTACTGGGAAAATGCACTGATTGTTTTCAAAAAATTGAGTGCATTCAACTTGTTTATAGCTAATTTTGAAAGGTTCTTCTTCCAAAAAAGGGCAATAGTAGCGTCTCGTACGCTACGCTCGCCTTTTTTTTAAAGCTGCGGTTTTTACGCTCTTGAAACCGGGTAAATGTTACCGAAATAAAAAAAACATTGCTTTCATGCTGGGACCAGACGAGTCTACAAGTCGTCTCTATTATATAGAGATCAAGAAATAGATTTAATAATGATAACGGCTCATTTGGGGAGCATCGTATATCAGAGCATTTTTGTTTCGGAGTCTATGTCTCAAACTAAACTACTTAGTTCAGAATTTTCAATTCCTTTGTAATTACGTAAGTACCATATAATGTAATGCACTAAGCACTTCTTCCTCACCAGGAGTACTCCAAAGACCCTCACAACTTCAACCGCACACTCCTGCACCGAGGCTACTGCGTGAGCGCGCGCTGCCCCGCGCTGGCGTCAGAGCGCAACACCTCGCTGCGCTTCGAGCGCTGCGCAGCGCAGTGGGGCCTGACGCGCTCGCTGCGGCTAGCGCTGCAGAAGTACCAGTACTGCCGCTCACACGCCCAGGAGTTCACTCAGAAGCAGAACCCGGAGCCACTCGCGATATCGCATCGAGCGTTTCAATATGTAGTCGCTGCGCTCGTGGCTTTGACCGCTTTTGGAACTGCTTATGATGTCCTTACTGGGGATAATAGAAAGAGTGAGTTGTCTTTGTTATCTAGTCATTACTATGATACGTTTCTAGAAAAACGAATTATTTATTATAACAGCAATAACTTAAACAAAAATTAAAAGGCCAAGTGCGATCTGGACCCGCGCACCGAGGGTTCCGTATAGACTTGAAGGTTGTAAATAGTTCGTTCATCACGGAAATCGAGTCAAGATAAAACGAACTACTACCGTGCTATGGCTTCCTCGAGATATTTTCCATCATCAAAACCTCAAGCTTAGTATAGGAATCAATGACGACCTTCGCCACGGTTTTCGACGTCACTTTCACGAAATAATATCAACTTTTCCAATTAATAATGCAATAATAACACCTGTAAAGGATCTTGTAAAATCAGCAATGATAATGTAATAAATGATTTCCGTAATTTTGAATCACGTTTGAGTATACTTCAATTTTATACATATTATTTTTTACTGTTTATGGGCCTGTGTTTCACCGTAACCTCACCATGGTAAGTGATGATGTGTCCGAAGGTGGTGCACACACAAAGCCTAGAAGGAACTGGCTCTCAAGTGCAGCTGTCGGAATACAACGACAGATGCTTGGCCTTGAGACTTGAGGATGTTAGTCAGCCAGGCCGTGCTATGGTTTCCTCACGATGTTTTCCTTCACCGAAATTTCAAGCTCATTGTAAGATTCGAAGCCGGGACCTTCGTGTCGGCACCCAACGTTACTACCTAATACTATCATTGCCTTATATGATGATATTCTGATGGATTTAAGTGCGATATTCAATAACTTATTGACTTGTATTGCAGAGAATGAGCTGTTGGTGGTGTGGTCGCTGCGGTCGAACTGGCGACGACTGACCGCCACGTATGATGATGGGGACCCGCGACTCACGGCACTTGTGCCCGTCCAGGGCGCCAGGTACACTATAAGTATTTGACTTGTATTGTTTTCGCTGACTTCAAAACAATGTCAGAATAGAATTCCTACGTCGTTATTTGACCCGTCAGGTCAGTTGGCGCAGTTGGTTAAGGTTCACGTTACGCGCCGCAGGTCGTGGGTTCGATTACCACACAGGACATACATTTGTGTGCATGAACATGTATGTATGTCCTGAGTCTGGGTGTAATTATGTATACTAAGTATGTATTTACAAACAAAAAGTAGTATATGTATTATATCAGGTACCTTGTTTCCATAGTACAAGCTCTGCTTAGGTTGGGATCAGATGACCGTGTGTGAGGAATGTCCCAGGATATTTATTTATTTATTTATTTCATACTTTTAAGTGTACTTTGAATGCGATATTTTATTTCTAAAAAGATTTTATTTCATAAATATCTCCGAAGATTTGTCACTTACCGAGAATATGTACCTATCTCATTGATAAATTCGCGACAATGTTGCAATCGCAATGTTTGTGTCCATTTCCGTTGAGGAATTCCATCATATATTCAATTTCCATGGTTGAATACTAATAAAATTATATGAAACGTGGCATTCTATATATTTCTTTTTCTTTGTATTTGTTTGACAACAATCTCACCATGGTAAGTAATGATGCGGCCGAAGGTGGTAAGTAGACAAAGCCTAGAAGGAACTGGCTCTCAAGTACAGCTGTCGGAACACACTGATAGGTGCTTGGCGACAGATTTTCAACTTGAGAGTGGTAGCCTGCCAGGCGGGTAACAAAGTACCCTGCCACCGTGCTATGATTTCCTCACGATGTTTTCCTTCACCGAAAGCTTAAGCTCATTTCGAACTTGGGACTTTCGTCTCGGTATCACTGAGCTATCATCGCCTTAAAGTAATCGGTAAATGAATATATTGTATACTATTTGCGCCCCGCGGTTTCACCCGCGTACCCGAGGGATATCCTACACCAACCTGCCGCAAAGTTTTCTGAAATTTTCTAATTTCCTACGCAACTTTCTTTTTTTTTTCCGTAAGAACCTCCTCCAGGGTATGAAAAACATTTAAAGTATGTTTTTTTATACCAGTAAGGTGGCAAACAAGCATATGGCCCGCCTAATGGTAAGCGGTTACCGTAGCCCATGGACGCTTGCAACACCAGGGGTATCAATCGCGCGTTGCCGACCCTGAAGAAACCTCTTCACACCCTTCTTGAAGAATCCCATGCTGTGTATGCTGTATGCAATGTCTTTTCAAGTTATGGCGTGACCAAGGGAAATAGGGATTCATTTTCATATACAGGTCGTTGTTTTGGTCAGCGACGAGCGACTCAGGGTCGATAATACAAATGATACTGGTGCTAAAAAAAATATAAAAAAATACTTTATTTTTTTTAATAATAAAATAAAAAAATTAAAATTTTGAAAATCATGTAATAAGCTAAAGTGTAGACATAATACTGAACGAGTACGAGGGAGTAAAGGGGTGGGGCGATGGCGGCTTGCGCCTAGCTCTAGTCAGTGCACGTGCCTAGTAACCATACTTTGCGGTAATTTTATTTCAAATTGAATAAGGTATTTCTCAACATATTTACAGTATTTAATGGAATTAAGTCCATTTTTGGGGAATATATATTTTGTACTACCGCTCCTGGGTCGCTTGTCGCCGACCAAAACAACACCCTGTATAAAGATAAAAAGAAAATATACAGACGAATTGAGAACCTCCTCAATTTTTTTAAGTTGGTTAAAATCATGTATTTCCGCGTATAATTTTCCTCTGAACGTAATGAGACGAAGACAAGAAAGTTGACGGCCTTTTTTTTTTTTTTTTTTTTTTTTTTTTATACCACTAAGTTGGCAAACAAGCATACGGCCTGCCTGATGGTAAGCAGTTACCGTAGCCTATGGACGCTTGCAACACCAGGGGCATTACTCGCGCGTTGCCGACCCTGAAGAAATCTCTTCACGCCCTTTTTGAAGAACCCCATGCTATACTCCATTGGGAAAACCACGGCGGGGAGCTCATTCCACAATCTGAGCGTCCGCGGAAGAAAGCTCCTTTGGGCCCGCACAGTTCGAAACAATTCTGGTTTCAATATGTGAGGATGGACTCCCCGTCGATGGCGAGAGTTGCGATGGTAGAAGGTAGCAGTGGGCAACAAGTCGAACAATTCTTTAGAACACTCTCCGTTGTACAAGCGGTAGAACACACATAAGGAGGCAAAGTCTCTCCTTAGACTAAGGGGCTCTAAACCGCTTGTGAGCTCGGGATCGTCAACAATTCTGATGGCACGTCGTTGAACCGAGTCTAAAGGCCCAAGCTGGTATCCAGGTGCTCCCGCCCATAGGTGACAGCAGTACTCCATATGAGGCCGGACTTGTGACTTATAAAGTTGTAGCCTTTGCCCCGATGTGAAGTACTGCCTCGCTCTGTTGAGCACTCCTAGCTTTTTGGATGCCAGCTTAACCTTGTCTTCCAAGTGACTTCGGAACAAAACGTCGCTAGAAATGTCGACGCCAAGGATCCCGATGCTTTGACTGATGTTCAAGGAGGTGTTCTGGAATTGTGGAGCCACAGACCATGGGGTTTTCTTAGCGGTGAACGTGCAGGCTTGAGTCTTGGTAGTGTTGAAATGGACTAGGTTTAGTCGACCCCAATCGGAGACACTAGTTAATGTACTCTCGATTTCAGACATCAGCCGTTCGCGGCTTTCCTCCACCTCGGAACGAGGGATATTTGCACGGCCCGTGTAATAAGCGTCCCCTGTACTGTCGTCCGCATAGCAATGAATGCCGTCAATAGACAGCATATCATTGATATGCAGTAGGAACAATGTTGGGGACAGCACAGAGCCTTGCGGGACGCCAGCATTTATGTCCATGCTATCAGAGCAGCTACCGTCAACGACGGCCCTTATGCATCTGCTGGACAGAAAGCTGGTAATCCATTTGCATAATCCCTCGGGAAGCCCGTATGCTGGTAACTTCGTGAGAAGACCCCTGTGCCAGACCCGATCGAACGCCTTCGCCACATCTAGGCTTACTGCCAATGCCTCACCTTGACTCTCGATGGCGAGCGACCAACGGTGCGTGAGATACACAAGGAGGTCACCAGCTGAGCGACTGTGGCGGAAGCCATATTGTCGGTCGCTCAACAACTCGTGATCCTCCAGGTATCTCAAAAGCTGCGTGTTGATCACGCGCTCCATGACTTTGGAGAGAAGGGAGGTGATGGCGATAGGCCTGTAATTCGTCGGGTCTGATCTGTCGCCCTTTTTGGGCACTGGGTGCACGTGGGCAGTTTTCCACGAAGACGGGACTTCATTTTTGGTGTAGGAAAGTGCGAAAAGACGCGTTAATACTGGACACAATTCAGGAGCACACTGTTTCAGTACCACTGCAGGTATGCCGTCTGGCCCACTCGACTTATGGATGTCCAGAGAAAGCAGTTCCCGCCGGACCTCCCGTTGGGTAATGCTTATCTCCGGCATGGAGCTAGCACACTGCGGGATGGTAGGCGGTGTGGCGCCCCCGTCATCCAAAGTCGAGTTCGAGGCAATGAGAGAGCCTAAAAGATCAGCTTTCTCCTTTGCACTATGGGCCAAGTTTCCGTCCGGCTTACGGAGTGGTGGCAAGGACGACTGGCAAAAGTTTCCTTCAGCAGCTTTGGCAAGAGACCAGAAAGCGCGACTTCCAGACGGAAGGCTAGTCAGCCTCTCACCAAACCTGCCGACGAAATCGAACTTAGCCCTGGCAATCATTCGCTTACTGAACCTCGAGGCAGCATTAAATTTGCGTTTCGCATCAGAGATCTTAGGGTCCTGATTAGTTCGGGCCGTGGTCCAAGCCTCAAACAAAGTCTGCTTATTTTGTCTAGCATCTTTGCAGGGCCGATTAAACCACGGTCGCTTCTTCACCCCTGCAGCCACAAGCGGGTTTGGGATATAACATTCCATTCCCGCCAGTATCGCCTCAGCGACGGCAGCTGCACAGGTGTCAGGATCATCTGATGCGAAGCAAAGCTGTCTCCACGGGTACGATGCGTAGAAATCTCGCAATCCATCCCAATCTGCCGACTTGTAGTGCCATACACGTCGCCTTCCGGGAGGCCGGGGCGGATCATGTCGGGCGCATGGCACTTGCGTCCGGACGAGACAGTGGTCCGATGACCCAAGTGGCGCATCCACTACCACTGCATAGTTGTCCGGTCGCGTAGTCAGCAGAAGGTCTAGTAAGGAACTAGTATGGCTCTCAATATCTGGGATTCTCGTAGGAGAAATAACCAGTTGTGAGAAGCCATAGGCCAGGGCAAAGTCGTGAGCAGTCCTCCCCGCGAAGTCAGTGGACCGAGAACTAAGCCACTCAACGTGGTGAGCGTTGAAGTCTCCTAATATCACTAACTCTGCGGAGGGGTACTGCTCCAGTACTTTGTCAGTCGTCAGTTGCAGGTGCTCAAATAACCGGATTGTGTCCGCGTCGCCGCTGTGAGACCTGTAAAGGCACGCGTAAACTTTGGTGTGGCCACCGTGATCTACGCGCGCCCACAAAATCGACAGGTCCCGGTCTTCTAGGCCATGGAGACGGCGACAGCAAATATCCTCCCTGACGTACATACATACCCCGGCACGGCGCACAAAATTGTGCTCCAGCTTGTACCCGGGGTAGTGTAAATACGATGTATCATCAGGGCAGGATATTTGTGTCTCCGTTAGAAAAAGCAGAGTCGGCTGTGCAGTCTCCAGATGTTGGTGGACTGCATTGATGTTCGCATGAATTCCCCTGATATTACAAAAGTCCATTTTAAATGTGGACGGGGAGGCCGCTGAAAATCTCTTTCTTGGTTTTCTTTTTTTTGGCATTTTTTTAAAAAGGGTTGGAGAGATTAAGAGGAATCGCTGTGCCAGCAGTGAAAGGGACAAAGTGCAGTGTTATTCACCGAGAGTGCTGGACAGGTGATGCGGTTTGTTGGTGCGGCAGCCGGAAGGGCCCCCGGTCCCCCCATGATACAGTTGGCCGGGTCCACTCCGGTCTCCTCCTCCGGCACGACCAACTATACCATGGATTATGCGCGAGGCGGCGGGTCAGCCTCCCAGGGCGGAGATTAAGTGATCCCTGGGCTCGGGACCCCTACAACCTGCGGGCAGCCAGCGGGCAGCTGTTTCACCGGGTCTCCCTGACCGCCGCAACAACACGCCGCGCCTGCACAACACAACGGTGGTACGACACCGCTGGTCCCCAAACACTGCCAGCACAGCGCTTCCTCATGGAGCTCTGGCGACCTTACTCACCGCAGGAACACAACACCACATTAAGCAGCGTTATTTGGCTGCGATCTTCTGTAAGGTGGAGGTACTTCCCCAGTCGGGCTACTCCGAATTTCGAACGGGACAACCCGTTATGCCCTTCCTCTCTTACTACTCTCGGCCTTTGACTTAGACTGGCTTTACATTACAGAATAATGACTTTGATGGCATTTACCTATGTATACACTTATTACTTTATGTGACGAACTAATAGTAGGTACAAAATAAGAAGAAACAGATATACAAATAACATTAATAAATAAATAATATCGGAAACCAGATAACTGATATACTACACATACTACTTTTTAGTAAATACATACTTAATATACATAATTACACCCAGACACAGGATATGCAGAAATTTTCATGCACACAAATGCATATCTTGGGTGGGAATCGAAACCACGACCTGTGGCGTGATAGGTGGAATCTTAACCCCTACGCTGTTCAAATGTCAAGTTATGGAAATTCAAAACATTTAACCAACCTCGCAATTTGGCAATAGTCGAATTTGAGATCAGAGATTGTAGAGCCAAGCTTATAACTCTACACGCCCTAACTCTACAAGCTCTAACTTCACAAACTCTACACCCTAGTCAAAATATGTGGCTTGGCCGTTTCGCAACTACAAGAACTGTTGTATAACAGAAAAGTAATGAACAGTGAATAAATTTTTCACGATACGCCCATGTGACGGTAGCGAAACGGCTAAGCCACATATTTTGAGTTTGTGAAGTTAGGGCTTATAGAGTTAGGGCGTGTGGAGTTATAAGCTTGGCTCTACATGAGATCTGATAACTTTTTGCCAGTGCGAGCCATATGGTTTTGTCTTTACATGAAAATTTAATCCACACATAAAGTGAGGCCGAGAGGGAATGCTTTTTTTACTTCTGTACAATAATACCAGAATAAGATCATATGGGTAGTAAAGGAGTGAATGCTGGTATGACGGTCCCCGAATGACTGGGAACAGGGCAGGTAGAAAATAACCTTACAATGGTGTTTTTTTTCTTTTATTCAGTCCAACAGCTTTATCTATACTACTATAATAAATCGGAAGAGTTTTTTTGTTTGTTTGGTTAAATGGGCCAATCTCTGGAAGTACCAGTCGGATTCGAAAAATTCTTTCACTGATAGGAAGCTACATTATCCCCGAGTATTATAGGCTCCTTTATATCACGGGAACGCGGGTGAAACCGCGCGAGTGAGCGAGTGATACCCCTAGTGTTGCAAGCGTCCATAGGCTACGGTAACTGCTTACCATCAGGCGGGCCGTATGCTTGGTTGCCGCCTTAGTGGTATAAAAAAAAAAGAAAAAAAAACATAACTACCTAAAACTACATTAATTTAATTTTAATTTACTTTCCAGGGTGCTCCTGATGGCGTTGATAATATCGACCCACGCCAGCTGCATCCAAGTGATGTCCTACAGCTACAACCCACGGTTCATCGAAGAGGTTGGTCTTATTTACATTTTAGAATTTCACCTTGGCCTTTACCTTGCCTTTGATACGTTAAATTTGCACATTCGTATTTGGTGCGATTTTTTTGGTTCGTTGGGTTTTTGATGTGTCTAGTGGCGAGCTAGCCCCCGCAATGTCCTCGGTTAACACCTATGCAGATTTAGGTCGATATTCAATCAATGTTCAAGTCATAGAGTTAGAAGATTATAGAGCGACTGTGCTAGAGTATGGTCTGTGGTCATGGGTACGATCTAAATTCCTTGAAATAAAGTGCGAGTACATAGTGTCAACGACTAAAATACATAATGAATGCCAATTTCTCATTTATGATCCGATACTTTTACCAAGAACAAATGACAGGGAATCCATATCGACATTTTGTCTGAATTTAAATCAATATATATGTGAATGCATCTATATGAAAACTGCTCCGCACATGGTAACGTTGTTGACGTTATCACTCTATAATATTCTAGCTCTATGTTTCAAGTCAAGTATTGAGTCAAAATTAAACAATTTAAATTTGGAACCTACACCAATTATATAACGTTTATTTTCGATTAACACGATCTATATTGATCTTGTTATTTAATAGAGGCTTTGGTTCTGTAATATGTTTTTTTTCTACGACTAAGACCCTCTCCTATGAGCTCTGGTGACGTTACTCACGCGCAGGAACACAACTTTACACAACATAAAGTTTGTGGGGTTCTACTCTTCCAGATTCAATAAAACTCCTTTCCAAGGTTTAAAAACAAGGTAGACTGTATTTCCATAGGTTACAAATTACAAAGACAACTAAACAGTCAGTAGGTACTTAATGACAATTGTGATAATCTTAGAGAACAGCGAATATTTTACGAACAGGGAACATTGTCCATACATTTGGACTTAGTACTTGATGTTTTTAGCACGCCCAGACATGTTACGTGGATAATGAGTAAAAAACACTAAACTGACCAATAAGAACAAATCAGCAACATCACCTGATCCCTGGTCAAACGCTATTGGTCAGTCAAAGCGTCGTCCTAAATTTCCTTGACAAAATCGCTACTCGTATCCTCAGTTCCCGGAAACACTCCTCTAACCCATATAGTTATCTTTGTCAAACTATAATGACATCCCTCTCTATTCCACGTAGGTGTCCCTATCCGACAGATTACAATGTAAGAGAAAACGGTCAAGGGTGATCCGGTGCTAAAAACATGTCAAGTTCGACATTATGTAAAAATACCTAATTTTATACATTTCTATAGTGCTTTAGCATTAATACAAAGTACCTAAGTTAGTTACAATTCAAACATTACACTTAACTTAGTCAAATACACAGAATTACAAAAAAGTTTACATTTTCACTTATATCTTAGTACCTATTGATAATCTAACAATGCAACAATAGGCTAGGGCATCCATTTACTCTTTACTTTAATAATACAACAAAACAATTTTCAAGTGCCCATAACTTTTTTACCTGTGTATCCTTACGTGCCTTTCATATGAATTCGGCACCCTCGTATCTTTGAGAACAAAGATATAAAGCCCAAACAATACCACATAACGCTGGCTTTATGGCAAAACAACAATTTATGGTCGAGAAAATCATGTACATAAGCTTATTTACTGCTCCGAATGAGCAAACGGCTCTCGCTCGGTACTGCCGCCTTTGCTTGCTTTAAAATATGCGTCGACCAATCAGAGCGCTAGCCCCGCCCACCGAGTTTATAAATAGCTTGCGTAGTCGTAAGCTCTTATCATTCTTATCATGGCTGTGGGATCCTTAACATATGTTATTGAAATTCATTCTTATCAATCTAAATACCTAAACCTAACAATTTACTTTAATGGACGTCATTGTCCGTAACAAAGTTATTTGGCTGCGGTATTCTGTAAGGTGGAGGTACTTCCCCAGTCGAGCTGCGCTACGCTCTACCTCTCTGAAAACAGAATATGACTACTGATTTATATTCCAGGCTTCCCGCGAACCCTGGTTGATGCTGTTCCTGAACGGCACATCGATGGTGCAGGTGTTCGTGGTGCTGTCCAGCTTCCTGCTCGCCTACAACATGCTGCTCTTCTCCAAGACTCATCCCCTCAGCCTCAGTATGCTGCCTTGGTGTATTGCGAAGAGAGTTGTCAGGTATACATCTTAGGAAAGAAAGAAGCCTTTAACTTCTGGGGGATAATGTTCCGTTAGTCCTTAGTGAAAGATTTTTTCGAATCTGACTGATAGCGCAGAATATATACTACACAAACACAATAGATAACTGTACACACGGCTACAGATCAAGCTATACATTTCCAATATAAGCTGACCTCTCATTGTACGGAAATCCTATACAATGCGAGATCAGCTTATACTGGAACTTTATAGCTTGATGTGTAGCCGTGTGTACTATGCTGATAGTTCCAGATATTAGCCCGTTTAAACAAACGCTTCCGCTTTAATATATAAATATAGATAGTAAAAACTAATTACGAAGAAAGAAAATATCTGTCAATATCTGTCAAATCTGTCTGTATTCCACATATATCAAAAAACAGTGAAAATTGGTTAGCCAGTTAATTGAATCCTCCTCCACACCTCCTTTATCGATTTGCCTGAAAGTGTTATCGTAAATCAGAAAAGTGACATTATGAAAAAAACTTTAAAATTCAAAACATTATCTATTTTAGACAGAGCCTTGATAACCACAACCGAAAAGAGAGTTAGAGCCCGAAATCGCATGGCTTGATGTGATTAACCTTCATCATAGAGGTCAAGAGTGACTGAGTCATCAGCCACTTAGAACTTTTATAGTAGATGTAGATTATACACCAAGGGGATAAAGCAGAGTCTTACGTCACGGGTGGCATATTGAACACTGAGCGTAACGAGAAACTAGAGTTAACTGACGGGCCAGTTGGCGCAGTTGGTTAAGGTTCGCCTTACGCGCCGCAGGCCGTGGGTTCGATTCCCACACAGGACATGCATTTTGTGTGCATGAACATGTCTGTATGTCCTGAGTCTGGGTGTAATTATGTATATTAAGTATGTATTTACAAACAAAAAGTAGTATATGTATTATATCAGTTATCTGGTTTCCATAGTACAAGCTCTGCTTAGTTTGGGATCAGATGACCGTGTGTGAGGAATGTCCCAGGATATTTATTATTATTTATTATAACTCCCGAGCGATGCGAATGATGCCTAGTCAAATTCCGACGGCCCCAGGACGTCTTTTTAAAAACACAATTAAATGATTTAAAACGTGTAATTAATTCGAGAGCTTGCTTAAGACTAACTTATTCTAATACATCTCAACAAAACGCGTGGGTTCAGACCACCAAGCTAGCTGATTACAGCATGCATAGTCAGCATCCGTTCTTAAGAGAATGCTGACTAAGACCGCACGGTTAATGTGCCAGTATGGGACTCTAGCCTCATAACTCCTCCCTCCTGAGATTCGAAACTATCCGAAGGATTCGGAGAATTTCGAAGATTACATTTATACCCCATTTTCTTAAGTCTAATAAACAGAATGCATACCATAGATGCTACAATGATTATATATAATACGATTGTCCAGACACTAACACTATTAACTCTAATTTCACTGATTTCGCGTTCATTTTCACTGACACTTTTCATGGATTTCATTATCAATTGTATGTTTTCCAAATTCATGTCTTCCAATTCTACTGGCTTACTTTCTTGAATCTTTATCTCATTAATATGTGGAAGATTAACAATTGGCAATCTATAATACTTCATTTGTTCTACCTGATGTACTCGTAGTTTCATTGAAAATTTATCTATTTTCACTTCGCAAAGATCTTCCAGTGTAATTATGTAAGTTCCGCGAATATGTTGCTGGAAAACTTCATTCTCACAGTTTCTTTGGAGGAGAGTATTTTCTTTAGAATACACAATCCACCGGTTTGGCTGTATGTGTTGTACTAGAATGTTTTCTAATTTAACTGGAATTAAGGTACATGAAGTTAAGTTTTTAGAATACTTCATTAGGTCTTGGATACACTGGTCTTCAATTAATTGGCTGTCAGCGTCTTCATAACAAATGAAACTGGAAACTGCGGTCAGCTGGCATGGTTGAGCTAGTGGCTTGGAATCCAGTCCTTTCATTATTAGGTAAGGATATTTGGGGAGGATGGTGTAAGTATCATGATCACGGAATACAGGGATAGGGTACAATTTATAGTACGTATAGGTCTCTTTACCAATGAGTGGAATTTCTAATAAAAATGTTAACTGATTCCCTTTACAGAATGCTTTTATGCTAATTGTCTGTTCAATTTTAACAAGATTCTCTTGATTAGCTGAAAAAGCTAATTTCTCAGTTTTTTCAATATTCTTAAGAATAATTAACAAATCATCAGAATCTATTATTGATTGATGTAGAGTCTTAAGTTTACAGAAAGCTACGGCAGTTTCTACTTCATTTAATCTAGTAGAAATACTTTGAAAGTTATGTAGAATTAATGAATATACGTTTATAATTATATTACTTATGTAATCTATGTGTTCTTGTTCTTTTAATTTATTCAAATCGTTTTGAATGCCTTTAACTTTCTTATCAAGTTGAACAATGTTATTATGAATAGATTTCGTAATGTTACTAAAGTTCTCGACAATTTCGGTGATCAGAGTTATCTTTTTGTTTAGAGTGTTTTGCTTTGATTTAATAGTTTCAATAATACGATCGTATCTGTTAGCATCCTCGTTATCTAGATTACCAGTAATTATCTTAATAATACTTCCTAGTGGATTTAAAATGCCGCGTTTTGGTCTATAATTAGGGACTAATTGCTTATACTTATTTATTGTTACATTCATAAAATACTCTACTTGAATCTTAAAATTATAAAATACTAAATTAATATTTGTCTGATTAAAGTTGGTTTTTACCAGACGATTTAAATCAGAATACTTTGCGATATTCAAATTCAAGTCGTCAGATAATTTGTTCAAATCAAGAATCTTAATAACTGTCCATTTGTCATTGCTCATAGCAGCGGTTCCTTCCTTAATAGGTAAAATTCCTGGAATGCCCTCAAGTGACTGCAGTTGAAGGGCCCGGAGTAGGCTCGCTGTCATCAGGACCAGCACGACGGTCGGGATTGGTCTGTGGAGGACGTTTTATGTCTTTAATTGGGACATTGATTTCGCGATTCTTTTTAGCTACGGGAACTATGTTTCTGTCTATACTACCGGTTACTATAGCTTTATCATACCTAGGCTTGTCCTTGCTACGTCTAACATTAGTTCCTTTAAAGAAAACAACGTCGTCTTTATCTATATCAAATTCAACCTCACCTCCCTTTCTATTCCTAGCTTCCTCTTTTCTTTGTATCATTTTATCAGTCAAATTTTTATACAGGAATTGAGTTCGTTTTTTATGGTCACGCATTAATACTTGCATATATTCTTTATCTATTTTAACATTGAATGCATTTCTGGATTCTGTATGACCAAAAACTACTTCAAAGGGTGTGAGCCCTGTTGTTGAATGAATAGTATGGTTATAGCCCATAATGGCATACGTCATTATGGATGCAGCGTCTGTCAGTTTTTGTTCATACTTAGCTAATCGGTAAATTTCTAATATTGTAGAGTGAAATCTCTCAATCAAGCCCATTGAGTTAGGGTTATTTGGTGTTCCTAAATGTAAGTGAATTTTATAAAAATCGAGTAGTTCCTGTATTAAGAAATTATTGAATTCTGATCCTGAATCTGAACTTATTTTCGTTGGTGTCCCGTAAAATGAAAAATATTTAATTAAGGCTCTTACCACCTCCGGTGCCGATTGATTTGGTATTTCGAAAGCCTGACCCAATTTGCTAAATGCATCGATAATTGTAAGAAACGATTTTCCCTCTATTTTAAATATATCAATGAATAGCTCCTCAAACGGCTTATTTTGAGTTTGAGTCAGTTGTAATGCTGGTTTAAGGGGTTTTCGGTCATATTTCATTTTCTTACAAGCATCGCATGTGTTTATGACTGCAGCTACCGTTATATCCATATTACTCCAAAAATAATTGCGTTTTAAATGAGATATGGTTTCTCTTATTCCTCGATGGCAGTTTTTACCAATATGATATTTTAGTATTATTTGTCTTTGTTCGTTTTCGTTTTCTACGTATACAACCCTTTCGGTACATTCTAAAATTTTAACGGAACCCTTTTTAAACAACTTAATTACTGCTTCTGTAAATTCGGCCCTATGTCGCGGATCTTCGAAATATATAAAATACTTAATTTTGTCTCTTATATATCTTTTAAGAAAACTTGTGATTAAATCAGATCTTTCTAGTGGCATATGTACTTCCAGAATCTTCTGCTTTTTATTTGAAATGTCTTTGATAGCAATTTCATGCCTAAACCATGTATGAACTAGTATTTGGTTGGGCTTGGTATCAATAGCTTCATTTAGTATAGGAATGCCAATTGATTCAGTATCACGTGCCGAATGTACTGTTTCTGAGCCTACTCTAGTGTCTGTTTCCGATGCTGTAATGGTACCGCTTGAAGGTGTTAAAATCGAATATGGTGATTTAGGTTTATGTTCATCTAATTGAATTTGTTTATCTGAACCTGTATCTGAGGGAATTGTTAGAGTTCTTTCAGAATCTGAGGAAATCGTTAAGGTTCTTTCGGAATCTGAGTCAGCTAAGATAGGGTTCTTTAACTTTGATATTTTTTTCTTTTTCTTACGTGCTATATCAGATAGGTTTTTAGTAATGGTCTCGCAGTATTTTTGTAATTCTAACTCTTTATCATCTACGTTAACTAACATTGACACGCTTTCCTCACTATCGCTGCCTAATGCGTTAATCTTTATTCTTGAAAGGGCATCCGCATTTGTATTTTGACGGCCGTTTTTATATATGACATCGTAACTATATTCGGCAAGTCTTAAACGCCAACGAGTGATTTTACTATTAGGTTCCTCAAATGAATTTAACCATGATAATGGTCTGTGGTCAGTATAGATCGTAAACTTTTTACCATACAGATACGGGCGGAAATGTTTGACAGCCCATATTATGGCTAGTGCTTCCTTTTCTATTGTACTGTATCTGGTTTCGGCGTCGTTCAGTGTTCGAGAAGCGAACGCTACGGGTCGGTCACTACCTACTGTACCTTGGGAAAGGACAGCACCTATAGCAAAGTCTGAGGCATCAGTCGTTAGTATAAAAGGTTTATCAAAATCAGGAAACTGTAATAAGGGTGCGTTTGTCAGTATTTCCTTGCATTTTTCAAATGCTTCTACAAATTCTTTACTGATTATTACTTTATGGTTCTTTTTAAGGCAAACAGTCAGAGGTCTAGTCAGTTTCGCAAAGTCCTTTATAAATTTTCTATAGTAGCCCACTAAGCCCAAGAAACTTTTAATCTCGGTTTGAGTCCTTGGAAGTGGGAATTTCAGTACTGCGTCATTAGGTTTCATTATTAGGTTTCAGTCCGTCCTTTGTAATTGAATGGCCTAAGTACAGAACCTCTTTACGAAGGAACTCTGACTTATCCAGTTGTATTTTCAGGTTAGTCTGTCTCAGTCTGTCAAATATTGTACGTAATTTGTCTACATGTTCTTGTAGGCTGGTCGAGAAGATAATTATATCGTCAAGGTATACAAGACAGTGCATGCCTTGTAGTCCACGTAGAATACTATCCATTGCCCTTTGAAAAGTAGCCGGAGCTGTTTTTAATCCGAAGGGCATGCGTAAAAATTCAAAGTGTCCCGCTTGGGAACTAAATGCAGTCTTTTGTCTGTCCTTTTTATCTATTTCTATTTGATGGTAGCCACTAGCCAAATCTAATGTAGTGAAATAGTTTGATTTCCCTAGCTTATCAAATAAGTCAGCTATATTTGGCAGTGGGTATTTGTCGTCCGTTGTCATGTCATTTAAACGTCTATAATCAATCACCATTCTATACTTCTTTTCTCCCGAAGCATCAATCTTTTTGGGCACGAGATGAACAGGAGAATTCCATGGAGAGAATGATTCTTGGATTACATTGTCCTTAAGTAGTTTGTCGACTTGTCTATTTATTTCTTCGTTAACTGTCTGTGGTTGTCGATACGGTCGGATATAAACTGGATCGTCATTAGTCGTCCTAATTTGGTGCTTAACTTTATTAGTGAAAGTCAATGGTAATTTGTCACAATAGAATATGTCTCTGTATTTATAACACAGTTCTCCAATTACCTTTCTTTCCTCGTCATTCATATGATTAAGTCTAAGTTTTTCCAGATTCTCAATCAGGTAATCGTCTATGTCTAAATCATTGTCCGTTATTTTATTGACTTCAATTAACTCAGGTTCGTATTCAGTTACTTTTATAAGTTGTTTAATTTTTAATGTAACTGGAATATCAGATGCATTCTGGATAACCGTATACGCCTGGCCATTTACACAATTAACTAATGCAGAAGGCATTCTTACTCCATCCGTAAACTCTCTATATTCTATAATACCTGTGCCGTTGTCTATGTTTGTAGGTAATTTTACGCAGGTTTCAGATCGTGGATCCAATCTGATACTTATTTGTGGATTATAGACAAAAGGAATAACTGTATCGCGGGTTTGCAGTACTTGATGTTTCATATCTATATTCGCGTCAAGTTGCGCAAGGAGATCGGAACCTATCAATCCGTCATAATCATTGTCTACACTATACACAAAGAAAGTATGTGCTTCTACACTTCCGAACGTTTCTGGAAGTGGAATGTGTACCGCTTCGCCATGTGAACTACGGCCATGAGTACTTATTACTTCAAACGGAACTGCAAATTTATATTGTTCATAGAATTGATTCGTTTTACGAGGACTAATAAATGATCGTGAGCTGCCAGTGTCGATCATGAATTTAGAATCTATTTCAGGTAGATAAATGTATGGTAATTTGGCAAAATTGTCACAATTCAAATTCAGGGTTTCGGGGGGATCGTGTCCGAGGCCGGTTTGTAAAAATTTTCGTCATGGTCAAGGGGCTCTGTATCATAGTAATTTTCGGTCATGTCTATATTACCTTGTTCGTTATAGTCATAATTTACGTCATTACCATCGTCGTAATAATCATTATAGTTCTCTGTATAAACTTCAATCTCGTTGTTAAATGTTTGATTGGGCCGTGGCGCCGGCAATGCCGTACGCATTGTTACATCTGTATTAATTGGTGTTTGTTGCCTTGGAATACCGAATTTGAATTGATTTGGCACTTGGTTGAAATTTGGTTGTTGAGGTGCTTGAGCAAAATTTGGTTTGTATCCCTGAGGTGCCTGAATGAAATTTGGTCTGTAACCTTGAGGTGCACCAAACCTTTGCCCTTGATTAGGTATACCGAATTTGAAGTTTTGTTGAGGCTGTTGAAACTGTGGTCTAAAGCCAGTTTGATGAGGGATCCCAAACTTAAATTGTTGTTGATTGCCATAATTAAAATTTGGTAAATGGTTTGGTTTGACTGGATTTGGAACGCCAAATCTGGAACCGCCTTGAGGTGGTGAATTTATATTAGATGTAAAATATGGCTTTAGCCCAAATTTCTCAACGTAGGGGTTATGCGATGATGGAGGTTGTGGTTTGCTCGTGTTTGTACGCAGCATTTTATTACGCGAATTGTATTGATATTGGAAGTTTACTTCTTCCAATACAATTCCGAGTGCTTCCTCTAATGTTTTGCTACCCTTTAATCTTACAATTCGGATAAGGTCCTCGGGAAGGTTATAAAGAAACACATTCATAGATAGATTATCATAGATTATGACTTTACTCCGCCTAATATTTAAATCTGCTTCCATATTAACCTTCGCTATTAGTGTACTCTTTACCTGTTGAATGCGGTTACAAAAATCTAGATAAGATTCATTATGATTTATTTTTAATGTTTCGAGTTCTATAGCAATACACTCTTCAGATCTCGGATCTCCGAAGTGTTGGATGAGAACAGATTTCAACTCGACCCAAGATTCGATGTCTTGCCTTTCACTTACTAGCTGTGCAGCTCTACCATTTAATTTACTAGTCACTACATGAAAAACATATAAATCTTGTGCCGGGTTTGCTTCATTTTTGTAGCAGTTAATAACATACTCGCATTTTTTTATGAAAAAGTTAAGAAGTTTTTCATCTCCGTCAAATCTGGGTATGACGGAGGACATTTCCTTAGGAATAGCAACAATCTTTGATTCCGCCATTGCTTAAATTTATAATTATATCACTTAGTAAATTAAATCAAATATTATAATTACCCAAATTCGATTGAAATGAATATTAATAAAATAAATTTAAATGTCAAACAAATTAGTTACTAAAAATCACCTAATTACCTATAGACTATAGCTGCCAATATCTAGTGCAATTTATAGCGAAATCAGTTAACAATTAAATCAGGTAAAGTTTGACCTAAAATAATATTACACAGATTCTATGTGGAAAAGATATGGAAACAGGGAATAATGAATTTGGACTACTCACAAGCCACCCATATCCTCCGATGAGTCAGCAACTGCGCCTCGTTCCTGGATCGCGGGCCGCCGCGGGAGACAAATTTATTTGGTTCGTTAGGATACCCGAACACCACGAATTGTCGAACTTTTACGCGATAAAACCGATTTTAGGGCTTTAACTAAAGCGTGAGCACGACAGTAGGACCAAGGGGTATCCTACCGGCTGCGCCAGTCAAATTCCGACGGCCCCAGGACGTCTTTTTAAAAACACAATTAAATGATTTAAAACGTGTAATTAATTCGAGAGCTTGCTTAAGACTAACTTATTCTAATACATCTCAACAAAACGCGTGGGTTCAGACCACCAAGCTAGCTGATTACAGCATGCATAGTCAGCATCCGTTCTTAAGAGAATGCTGACTAAGACCGCACGGTTAATGTGCCAGTATGGGACTCTAGCCTCATAACTGCCTACCCACTGATATTATAATAAAAAGAGGTGGCTACCTCATAATTATTTATCACGTACAGTATTACCCAACTGATATGGCGCGTCGTAAATCTTCGTTCGCACAGAAAAGAAAGTATGGCCCCGAAGATTAACGAAAGAATTCTTAAAACTTATAATCAACCTTAGATCATAACTATAAGGTTCATAATACACTGCAGCTGCAGCATCATAATACAGTTCCGTCTCACTCGCAAGTCACGCCCTTCCGCACGGCGCGCGCTAACATGGCGGCAGCTGCCGACCAATAGCGTTTCCCGCGCTTTGAAAATTTATCTTCTACGCAGGTACATCGGTAAGCCATATTAATTGGGTACTACTGTAAATACCTACCCGACTTTTTGGCGGGAACTTGCAGAATGACGTTGCGTTTTCATTTTTATTTTAATAAACTCGTGTATTTTGAGTTTTATTGCATACTAGCAGACCCCCGCGGTTTCACCCGCGTACGGTTTCATCATATCATTTTTCAAAAATAAAAGTACCTAAGTTACTCTTTATAACATCAGCTATGAACCCGAATAGACAGACAAAAATGTTTAAAAGTTCCTTCCGATTTTATTCAAAAAAAATTGAACTCACATAAAAGCTTGGTGCAATGTAATACTCTTAAAAACTGGAATAGAAGCATACATCAATAGCACTAAGGAGTATTGCTATCAACTTCGATGCAAATCACCCCGAAAAATCAAACACGGATATTTTTACTATTAAAACTAAAAACCAATATTATACACTAACAAATAAAACTCAAAGAATCTTATATATTATTATAACAACAAATGAAAAAGAAATTAAATTAACTACACTCAAAATATTCTAATTAAATAGTGAAAATGAACATCCAAACAAATTATACAGCAATCGCAAATATTCGCTAAGTAGGTAATCTAAGAGATTTCCAAGGAAAATCAAGGCATAAGGTAAGTTTTTCATTAAAATATGCAAGAACAAAAAAGAATTTAAGTTTCGAATTGTAATCCGATTTAAATATTCTTTTATATTTGACATTCTAATTTTAAAGAGTATTGCATTGCACCAAGTTTTTTGAATAAAATCGGCTCAGATTACAGAACAAAAGGCAGATAGAGCGCGCGAAACACGGGAGTGAGGCCAAAAAAATCACAAAGTTTATTTAAACTAAAGTGTTTTCCGTTAAATAAAGTTTTATAAACAAAGGAAATACAAATTCAAAAGCGAATACCAGGCCCCTATTTCACCAAGCTGATAGGTGACAGGTGATATGTGACAATTTACAGGTGACAGGTTCTAGGTGACAATTCTACGCATTAGATTACTAAGGAAATGCGAAAAGTTGTCTGAAAAATAGTTTCATAAACATTTATAATATTTAGATTTATCTACAATTGTAGTTTTATAATGACAAGCATGACAGTCAACTTTTTATGTTATGAAACAATGTTAATTTTTTACAACTCTACTAGATTTGTCTAGTAGATTTGTCGGAAATAATTGACATGGGGCAAGAGCTGTCGGCTTCCTCGTTTTGTCGTGTTTTTGTTGTGATCATTTCAAATTGGCTCTTTGCGAAAGCAGTAAATAGGTAGGTAGTGGTGGCGATAATAGTTTCAATGAGTTCTCAAACTATAAAGAACGAACATTTAAAGAAAATCAGATTACCTAGCGAATCTTTTTTATTAATTTATCTTTTTGGTTATCCATGATAAATATGATAATTTAATATATTTAATTTGAAACGCTTGTAGTAAGTGCCATGTAATTATTTATGTATTTATTTAATAGTGTAATTTAATTCAAATTAAAAATATGTTACAGAATAGCCCGTTAAAAATAAAATAAAAACAACAAAACAACTATGTAGCAGCAAAAAATATATAAGTATGTGTGGAAATTGGTGATCTTATGGCCAATTTCTATTTTTTGGACCGTTATCGGTTAAAATTAAGACTCTTATATCTTTACTAATAGTGAAGCAAAGACCTCAAAGCTTTGCATAGCAACCCTCCCATATGGAAGTAGCTATCACAGGTAAAATTAGCTTACGAAATGATCTATATGCCCAGTTTGGCAATAAAAAACCTACCATTGGTAAGCAAAACGATTCGTTTTTGTTCATAGAAACCGGGCATTAGTTAGCCCTAAGAACGGCGAGACGTGAGAATTGTAATTTTTCAATACATAACGCCTGTCATCAGCCGACATACCGTCGGATTATGTTAACATATGGTAGAGGTTTATGAAACAATAATTATCGTGACATATCGGCAATTGCCATAAATTGTCGCACCTGTCCGTCTGGTGAAATAGGGGCCAGGTATGTGTTTTAAAATTTGTATTTGCTTTTTTGGCCTCACTCCCGTGTTCCGTCCGGGCGCCCCATCTGCCTTATTCTGTAATCTGTGAAATTCGGATTAAGTTTTCAAACGTGTGTCAAAATAAAATGTAATTTAAATCAAAAGTACTAAGGAGTATTGATATCAACTTCGATGCAAATCACCCCTAAAATAACTTTCTACCCCTTTTTGACCCCGTTAGGCGATGAGTTTCAATAAAATACGAAACACGTCTTCCATCAATTTTGTTAAGGAATGTTTATGCAAAATTTGAAGTAGATCGGACCAAGGAATAACGTTGTCCCATACAAACTTTGCCCCCGCTTTTCACCCCCTTAGGGGTAGAATTTCGAAAAATCCTTTCTTATCGGATGCCTACGTCATACAAAGAACATACCCTCCAAGTTTCAGGTCTCTACGATCAGCGGTTTAGGCTGTGCGTTGATTGTCAGTCAGTCATTCAGGACAAAGCATTTTATATGTATAGATTATCGGTGGTATTTTATCCAATAAAGATCAATCCATGTGCACCAGTGAAGTGAAATGAAATGAATCGTGTGTATCGCGCCTTTTCAAGATGACTCAAGACGTCCGTGAAAAGTTTTAGTACAACTACCATTGTACTAAAACATGACTTTTATGGGCGGTGACTGACTGGGGAAAGTGATTTATTGTGACTAGAACATAAAATATAACTGGAAAATGGCAAAACACACAAGCCGTGTGACGCCAACATATAAAAAAAATACCTACCCCGATCTAGCAAATAAATTTATTTTTACCTAAAAATATTTTTCTTAATTTTGCGATGTCATCGATAATTACAAGAAATAATAAATGTCATCATTACTCCTTCAATTGAATGGTCAATGCTACCGATCTCTGTTATCGAAGAACATAAACGCGGATGAATTTTAATCAATCTACCATTTAAAAATGTTTATAACAATAATAAATTGCATGACATATTATCTACTTGTTGTGTTATTTTTATAAATAAATAACATATTTCTCAGGAAGTACTTTTGTTTAATTAAAATCAGTATTTTGTCCAGATTCTAGAAATTTCAGTACTTACCGTTTTTAAATCGAAGGTTGTTGGCGGTATCTTATTAAAAACTTGGATTCTTTATTTATATTTTCGCCGGTGTTATTAGGTTGTTACCATTTGTGGACTGTACCAGAAATTGGTTGAGATAATTTGTAATTTATATATTTATTTTTATTCATTCAGTTTAGGCCCTAGTAAGGCACTTATGAACGTTAAATTGGTACATACAGTTGAATTTACCACCGGTTCGGAATACACTTAAACTGAAAAGACTCCGACAAGAAACTCAGCAAGGCTTTTTTTTTGTGGAAGATCTTTAAATATTACAGCTTTTTTTTCCAAATACTTATACAAATTATTATGCTTATTCATACAATTGTCACTTAGCCAGGGGGGAAGCAAGTGCAGAGAGAAGCTACTACAACCATATATTCTTGTCTTCCACGTAATGAGCCACCTAAGAGTTTATAAAGTCTGTTATTGTGTAGTAGCATTTATCAATCAACAGTTCATTCAATGATGATTTGAATTTATTAATATTTAAAGCTCGTATTTCATTAGGTACTTTATTATATATAACCTATAATAAGTTACCACCTTCAATTGCCCATTACCAGTTAGTGACTCCACATATCCTTATTTATGTTCCTTTCGTGTACCCAGGATAGCTCCAGTCCATATACTGGTGGTGTGGTTCGCGGCGACGTGGTGGCCGCGGTCCGGCGGCGGGCCCATGTGGCCGGCGCTGGTCGACACGGAGGCCGCCGTCTGCCGCCGCAAGTGGTGGACCCACGCGCTCTTCATCAACAACCTGGTCGACCCCGATGATCAGTGCCTCGTGCAGACTTGGTCAGTATTTATTATTAGAATTATAATTTTGAAAAGCTTACTGTAACTCTGTTAGAACATGGTAGGGAATTTTATGAATACAACCACGGTACATAATTTACCAAATTTTATAGGATTCCGTTACGAAAAAATAATCCTAAAAAGGTGATGTGACTCCGTTCTTCCGTATGACTTATTGACACTTGATTACTAAGTGACAGCTCGGGCCGCTTGAACGGGACGAAACTGGGTAGGACGACGCGAAGGTTCTCGGACAGGCAAAGACAATGAGCGTTTCTTCATTGGGCGACACGACACGACACCGCACTGCAACGGCAGCCATCCACGACATCAGTGGATGCATATTTCTATGAGATTGTAAGATTGTACTGCACGCTGTCTCACTGGGCCTGCACGGCAACGACATGTCGTCGGCAGCAAGTCTCCCACTGGAGCCGTGGCGGTTCTTTATGCATGTGTTGTGTACACACACACACGCAAGCTTCCATGTGGGCGTGCGAGTGGACGCGCCGCCCGCGCCCCCGCGCGACACATTATTACCGCGTCGTGTCGTGTCGTGTGGTTCTAATGAAGAACGTAGCTGCCGGAGTCGCCCGACGACATGTCGCCGCCGGCAACGCCATGTCGTGTAGCGATGGGCGATTGTTACTAAAACTTGAACAATCGAATCATTCGATTGTTCAATTTATTCGAATCATTCGAATAAAAATCGACATCATTCGATTGTCCGTCAATTGTTCATTAAATTACTTCAATCAAATAGGTAGGTACCTATGTAATATGCGCGCGTCGCCGCCGCGCGGAGTGCATCCCCCACGCTCGCCCGTCGATTGTGCAAATGTGCATACTATTGCAACTTGCGTCTTGTGCGTCAATTTTCATTCGAAAGGTCGATTGTTATTCGATTGTTGTTTCGTAAGAACGAATGAATCGACAATCGAATGTACAGTTTTACAATTGTCGATTCTTTCGATTACTTTTTTTGAAACAATCGCCCATCGCTAATGTCGTGTCGTGTCGCCCCCATGAAAAGCGCGTGTCGTGGTGTTATAAGATGTGCAAAATTGAAATTGAATGAAAAATAAGTGCGTTAATTTTATTCTTATGCTACTATGTACATATAAGGTTCAACTTTGCTGAAACTTTATGTGATTTCTGATATCATTTTGAGTTGTGAAATTACCCAGGTTCCTAGCAGTGGACATGCAGCTGCACATAGTGGCATCAGCACTAACGCTGGTGCTGTGGCGTCAACGCATGCGCGCGCTGCCCATCCTGGCCGCACTGACGGTTGCCTCCTGTCTTCTGAACGCCGCCCTCTCGTATGCCTTCGATTGGAAGGCTCTCGTGTACTTCGTTTATCCTGAGTAAGTGAACAGTCTTCATTTTTCCACTTCAACAAATTAATATAGTTGAGGATGTACCATGAATCATGTGTTCCTATGGCTACATCTCGCAGCACTTACAACATTCATAATAAACATGTCACCACAGATGTACTTAGAGCTATCATGGTTCTCAGCCGGCGGCACCCGACACAATATACAACTTTTTAACAAGAAACACCGTAATGCAGTCGGGCATTGACAACGGAACGGGCGGAATAGGATATCGTCCATTTTAAATGTCTACCCCTTCACTCCTCCGTAAAACTCTTTAAACTCCCCCTCCTTTTTAACTCCTGTTGGACTTACTAGCTTTAGAACTAGGGTGACAACAATTTAATGAAATCTTCCTTATTTTTTCAGGAACCTAAGCAAGATGTACCGCGGCATCCCGTCGTTCTCGTGGCTGTACATGTCGCCGTGGGGCAGCCTGCCGGCGTGCCTCATCGGCCTGTTCCTCGCGCACGCGCACTTCGAGCTGCAGGAGCGAGGGTTCAAGGCTTCCTCGCACACGGTATGGTACCTACCACAAACTTGCAGCCATTTAGCACATTAATATTAGACGTAGCTGAAAGAGTAAGTAATTGAAGAGTTACATATAACCAAGAAGTATAAAGCCCGTGGAGTGCGCGTCGACACGATTTTGTTTCAAACACAACTCACCGATTGCTATGGTGGAACCGATTTGATTGGCAGGCGCAAAGGAGACTGGTGGTAATTTATAATTTGTTTGAGTTTTGTAATCTGTTTTTATTATTATTTGTATTAGAAATAATAGCAAACGTAAAAGAGGACTGGTCTGCGATGCTGAGATTATGGGTTCAATTTTGAAAAAGAAAGAGGTAATATGATTTTAAAAGCTAATTTAATAAATATTTACTGGATTTTGAAATTAATAAAGATTTGAATACGTTTCTCCTATATTCTTTTTTGGAATTTCATTGTTTTCTGTGATAAATAATAATAATAATAATAATTTATTCAAGTAGAAAACATACACATTACACACATTATTTAAGACACATAAGATATTTTACTTAACATTAACATAATAAAGTTTAAGTTAAACATTACGGCATATAGATAGTTTTTTTTTTTTTTTTTTTTTATATAATGTGTAGCAACTGGCAGCTAAGCTAGGCATGAACCTGTGTTATAGCTACCAGTACCCCACCCTCTTTTTAAGCATACAGTTCTCTTAATGCTAATTGGGAAGAACCGACATGTACATTTATATTTAAATATATATATCTATATATGAGTTACACTACTATTTAATTTATTTAAGAAATACTGATTATATAATGCAAATATGAATCTAACATGTGTGCGAGTGTACTTGTGTGAGTGTATTTGTGTGTGTGTGTGTGTGTGTGTGTGTGTGTGTGTGTGTGTGTGCACGTGTGTGAGTGTATATGTGTGTGTATGTAGGTGGTGTTTGTTTGTATGAGCGTGTGTGTCTGTTAACGGCATATCTGCCTTGCTCTACGATAGAATCAATCTTGGTTGTATTTACCATAAACAACAAGGCAGTTTCTTACATATACTTTAGTCTATAAGTAAGATATTATATGTAGGTTTTAAGTATCCTATTATTGAAATATTATGCATAATTCCGTTTCATCATACGTCAACTGTCTTAGCCAACTATTTAATGTATCCTTGCATTTCTTGTGACATGTAGGGAAAATTGAATGGAGTTTGTTTGCTTTATTATACAGGCGTGCACCTAAGTAACAAAAAAACCTTTGAGATAAAGAAGTCTTAAATCTTTCAGTGTTACATGCGTTGTAGTGACATCTCCTTTTACTTGACTTATGATTTGGTTCATAAATCATTAATGAATGTTGTTTCAAAATAATATGTAATATAAAAAGTTGCCGAACACTCAGTACCTCACAATCTTTAAGCAATTCAACCGTGGGATAGATACGGGGCTTAAATAAGCAGACTTTTAAAAGTATTCTTTGGGCTCTTTCCAGAAAAATCATATGACTCTTGCCTGCTCCTCCCCAGGAGGTGATACAGTAAGTAATGATCGATTGACAGAGAGCCATATATATCATTTTCATTGTCCTGCCATCTGCAACGTGCCTAAGTTGTTTGAAAATGTATATAAGTCGCCTAACCTTTTGAGATATGCTAAGTATATGATCCTTGAATGCCAAATTTCTATCAATGATAACACCAAGGTATTTTATTTTATCAATTTTTTGAAGGGCAGGGCTAATAAAATTGTCTATTTTTACGCTCTGTGACCTTTCTGAGACATAATCCTGAAGAAGACGCAGTTGAACACCCCGGATGCCCATTTTTTCTAATTTGTTTATTAGTTTGGGAATAGAGACCGTGTCAAACGCCTTCGCAAGATTCAGGAATATTGTTAAGCATTTTTGTTTACTATCAAGTGTTCTAACAACAAAGTCTGTAAATTCCTGAACTGCGTTAGCGGTAGACCTTCCATTTCTGAAGCCAAATTGTGCATTTGAAAGTAATCTATTGTTCTCTAGATACTTAATGAGCCTGTTATTGATAATCCTTTCAAGTACCTTAGATAAAGAGGGCAGTATCGAAATGGGGCGGTAGTTATTTACACAGTCTCTATTTCCACTCTTGTATATAGGATATAGTAGTGACCTCTTAAAAGCGGATGGAAATACACCCAAGCCTAGACAACGGTTCATAATATAAGTAAGAGGAGGGACAATGCTACTCTTTACAAGTTTGAGGACTTTTGCCGATATACCATCAGATCCTGCCGCACAATCGCTCCTTAAACCCATTATCAACCTCTCCACCTCAGTATCATCCGTTTCAAGAAGAACAAATGAATAACTTGGTGAGATCGGCGAGTCAAAATTACAATATTTAACTGGTGTTGTTGGTGTCGGAATTGCTTCCGCTAGAGACTTGCCAACATTGGCAAAGAAAGTGTTTAATTTATTAACCGACAGTTCAGGTGTAGACTCTAGGGAAAGAAGTTCCGTAGGGAGTATTTTTTGTTTTGACACATTTGTGATATTTTCAAATCTCCGTATGTTATCAATAGAATTAACGAAAATTAACATATGCGCTAGAAATCATATGTTTGGCGAGTGCGGTATCTCCGCCCGCGCTCTCCACGGGCTTTATACTTCTTGCATATTACCTACGACCAAGAAGTATCCTACGACTATTATATACCATAATTATCCACAGTACAACGAATTAAGTACGAGTTGATATTTTCAGATAAAGACGGTGTTTGACAATTGCACTATTTAAAATTATTTTATGGTTAGAAATATATTTATTTTATACAACCCGGAGCAGTAGAGAATACCGCCCAAAACTATATCTGAATTGATTTATTTATTCAGAACATAAACAATGATACAATAACGGTAGCTACTGGATTTGACTGAGCGAGCGAAGCGTCTCCGTTTCAGCTTGGATACAAATGCTTTCGTATGTTTGTGAATCCCATACAAAGGTTGATCGTTTACTACTTACGATAACGATTGTCGACAACCATCTTGTCTAGGCACATTGGGATAAGTAATATAACTGCATAAATAAATAGTAATTACTTAAATTAATTGTTGAAATTCTTATTGTTTAGTT
>OX596260.1:219917-280780 GCA_951394255.1 Polyploca ridens
TTTGAATTATATGGTCTTTACTGAAAATACTGCCAGTTTGGAAATCAGACTTGAGAGAAATAGAAAACAAAAATACCGCCACTCGACGCTAGATGGCGCTAAGTATATAATAAAATACCATTATTTTGTAAAGATGAATATGACACGTAACGTTTGATGAACAAGTCTCCTGATTAGGTTTCCTGAAGCGGTTGTGTGGGTGGAGGGGATGGCGCGCGAGCGGGCGGCTGTCGCTGGCCGTGCTGATGGTGCACTGGTGCGTCAACATGACCATCGCCGCCTCTCGCCTGCAGCCGGTCACCTCCTCGTTACTTACCGCTGTAAGTACATTTTTTACACCCGATGAAGCGCGTATGGCCCGCCTTATGTTAAGCGGTTGCCGTAATCATATGGATGCTTCCTAAGTTCCAAGACATGGGGCGATCATTCACGCGTTACCGACTATCCTCCTTCCCCAATGAGCTTTGGCGACCTTACTCACACGCAGGAACATAACATAAAGTTATTTGGCTGCGGTATTCTGTAACATGGTACTTTCCCTGTCGAGCTGCTCTTTGAGCGAATAAACGGTATGCTTTATCTCTCTTATAATCACTTCCCTCTACCTCTCTTATAAACGCTACGCTCTACCTCTCTTATAAACGCTACGCTCTACCTCTCTTCCTCTTATAATAAAGCAGCATGGCGATCAGCACTCACCAATCAAACCAATAAGGTTGACAAGTAGGCAGGCGGTCTACTGCTGTTAAGCGTCTATTCAAACGTACCGCAACCACACCACAGCGTCGCGACAAAATGTGGTCAAGATGTGGTAACATGTGAATAGCGTCGCTGCGGCTTTTTGCGGTTGCGTTGCAGTAGCTATAAAATGACAATGTTTGTACCGGTAGTTCACGGTTTCGCTGGTGGTTGCGTTGTGGTTGTGACGCCCGGTATTAAACACGTGGTCGATAGTGACGGCAAAATATGGTCCGTGTGAATTCAGCTATGAATTTTCATACAAATTTGCGCCCGCCCACGTGGTATGGTTGTGATGTGGTTGCGGTTGTAGTATGGTTGTGGTACGTGTGAATAGAGGCAACCGGCGCAAATGGATATGTCACCGTATTTTTGTGAAAACCGTTAGTTTATAATCTACCTAGCGAGATTATAAACTCCCCGATACATTGTGAACTGTACCATACTGCTTAGAATATTACGTATTCATTTCAGATAGTTTATAATCTATCCGCAACAAACCGTTATATTGTGAACTGGCATCATACTAGAACCCGACGGAATGCTCTTTGCGCGATGATTGGTTGAACGTCATGTGTCCCGCGCCGCCATTTTTACCTAGCTGTCATTTGTTATCACCGAACGTAAACAAACATATTTTTTTGTGTTTTTAATAGATTTTGTGTTTAAAATAAGTGAACGTTATCATAAAGTTACAATTATTTGTGAAAATAAACTAGGATTTAAATAATAAGTCAAGTTTCTGTGAAAAATAACTGTTAGTAGCCGAACATAACCTGAGTTATACTTTTCATGTTTTAATACAATTTCTCGTGTAAGTAAAGTGTTTTTATTATATTTGTGAAACTATATCTAATTAAAAATGTCGGATATTGATTCTAGTATTGTACAAAACGCTCTACCGCCAAGACTGATCAATCAGGGACGGTTCACAATATTACGAGTGATAAAATCGAACAGATTGTGAACCCTGTCGGCAAGTGCAGGTTGGTTTGCAATATGACGGTTTGACATGGATAGATTATGAACTATCGGATATGAATACGTAATATTGTAAACTGTATGGTACAGTTCACAATTTATCGGGGAGTTTATAATCTCGCTAGGTAGATTATAAACTAACGGTTTTCACAAAAATACGGTGACAGATATTAATCATTTTTATCATATAGAAATTGTTAATTCGTGGTCAAGCGCTGGCTTTATTAATCATACCGGTGGGTGCTGGTGAAAGACTTCGACGATACACCACTACCTAAATAAATCTATATATTTTGCAGTTTCGAGTCTCCACGATATCTTTTCTAAATTCAGTGGTGTATCGATATTATTATATTAATAAAACACTTAGCTTAGATCCTTGCTACTTTCTTTGTTATTTATTATTAAGTCTTGAATTATGATAGATTGTGTTAAGCGAAACTACAACTTAAAGCTGGAGATTACAACAAAAATGAAACAATTGAATTTAGTCGACGTATTTACGATATTAGGTTTATTTTCGATTACCACAATCTATTATTGACTCAAATTATGGGATATTTATAACATATATATCAATAGCTCATGTTTATTGTTCCCCAGATTATAGACTGGATGACGACTAGCATATTCTCGTACCTGATCGCAATACCGATCACACTCATCGTGGAGATGCCCCTGCAGAGGTTCCTCAGTGCTTTGATCTTCAGACACCTTATGAACGCCTAGTACTAAATCTAGCTGTCATTATCTTTATCACCTTCGGCTGTATGATATACCACGTTGATGTAAAAACAACTTAAGGTATAGGTGTCTCAGTGCTTTGATCTTCTGATAGGCTATGAGCACCTAGTACTTGCATATGATATATAGTATAACAGGTGGAGATTTCCAGATGGCATATTTTCGAAACCTATGTTGGGTTAGTCATGCTGAACAACTTTTACTATGGGACTAACATTGAATTCTCAAAAAAATTTTTTTACTTTTCATACATTATGATCGAGCAAGGTTGACATTTACTATGAACAGTTAAATTTTTTTTTTGAGAATTCACCATTGGTCCCATAGTAAAAGTTGTTCAGCATGACTAATCCAACATAGGTTTCGAAAATATGCCATCTCGAAATCTCCACCCAGTATACACCGTGACTTTTTATTCGTCTTAGAAACGCAGCCCACATAATGTACCCAATGAATAGGTACTAATCATTTAAAAAAAAGTGTAATTAAAAAAAACAGATATAAATAAATATATTCATTATGAATTTATGACGCATGACGTAGTTTTAAACACCCTGTTAGGAGCGCAGACTACTCGACTCGTGCTCTGGGTTGGTATTTTCTACCATTTTATACGTAAATTTTAATTTATTAACTCGATTTGTCATAATTCTAATAAATTTTAATATTTTTTTTTAATAAACCAATGATAAAAAAAAAAATTGTTTGTGAATGATTTGTACCTATTCATTGGTTACATTATGTGGGCTGCGTTTCTAAGACGAATAAAAAGTCACGGTGTATAGTAGTCTTATAGGCTTTTTTATCACCTTAGGTCGTGTTATCTCTTACTTATTTAAGCTTGTGTGTAAAAAAAACACTGAATTTTGTATACTGAGTATAACGGAAAGGGTATATACATCTGAAGGGTGTGAAAACTACATCAGGTACAGACTCTCTACATAAGGTTTCAGCTCAAAATAAATTACTCAAAAATTCCAATTCCAATTTTTGCATCCGTTATTGAATTAAAATTATAACCAACATGTCACCGGTCAATGAGGGGCATTATAATTTTGCGTCCCTTGATAATATTAATATAATTTTATCTTCCGCAATCTGTGCGCCTAGTACCAAAAAAGTGGATTACTGTGAAGTATATATACACTTTCCGTTACACCCTGTAAATTTAATATAAGACAATATAGACTTAATGAGTGAAATGCTAGTGATAGGGACATCTTACTTCCACCATCCCCATTCTTACACCGGACAAGATGCCAGGAAAAATTCAATCATTCCACATTGTTGACACTACACGTATTGTACCAGCAACCAACATCTGTATTTTTCGACTCCTATAAATCGAGGGACTTTAAATGCCAGAGTGGATAGGCTTTTTCCGGGCAAGGGTACTAAGGGGTGTCTTTTATGGCCCACTAACTCGGCTAGTAAAATAAAAATAATACTTTTCGCTTTAATTATACATAAATAAACTTGCCAATTTACTGTAAGCTTTGAAAGATTTGCAGTGTACACGTAATTTTAGGTATAAGATTTTGGGTCTACATTTCATGTTTTCCATAGAGAAAGCCGACTGAGCATTTATTCAATAATTAATTAATTTAAGTATTTTAATAGTAACTTCAATGGCATAGCGACATCATGGATCGAAATCTTTTATTTTTAATCAAACCATAGTTTGTCAATAGAACTTATGATGCTGATTGAAATAAATATAATTATATTTTTTTAATATTCTTTTTTTTAAGTTGTTTTACATTACACGGAATTTATATTTTTAAGTGAGTACAAAGTTTACTAGGTCCGTTGTAATTATATGAAATCAACGAACTGTTAATAAAAGAAGGGAAGTTAATACCGTCTACTTTTAGGTCGTCTTATATCCGATTTTTATAAAAGACTAGCTGTCTCAAGCGGTTTCACCCGCGTTCCCGTCATAAAAAGTAGCCTATGTCAACCGCGGATAGTGTAGCTTCCCAACAGTGAAAGAATTTTTCAAATCGGTTCAGTAGATTCGGAGCCTATTTAATGCAAACAAACAAACAAACAATCAAATCTTTCCTCTTTATAATATTAGTTAGACTATTTCGTAAGAATTTAAAAATATGACAAACCTATAAAAACACAGACAGAAGACATTTGAACTTCTATCTGTTTGCATCATAGAGACTAGAATAATTAGAAATAAGTGTTTTATAATTAACACCTCGCGATGTATGAAGTCGCCTTTTTATATAAGTTATTGTAAGAAATAGTATTTAAAACAATGTACATACAGATAGTGAATCGAATAAATTAATAAATGGGTACAAAATTATAATTAATTTTTTTATTCAAACATTTCTCCTTCAAACACGTGATTTTACTAATAAAAAGAATCATGGCGAGATCCATACATTGTGTTGTACAGAAAAATAAAACATTTTAGCGAGTTTTGAATCACTTCTAATGTTGAGATGACATTACCAGCAAATTTTTTTTTTTTTTTTTTGGTTTCTATTAGTATTTATTTACAACAGCAAATAAAAAAAAAACATAAAATCCATCTATATAAATGAAAAGAAATAAACTAAATGAAAAAATCTTTGTCAGAGGGCAACGAACGTTCCCAGAATGCTGGCGGCATTGCCACGTTGAATGGCAATGCTGCAACCAGCAAATTAAATATTTTATAAGCCGATTTGGAGTTACGGCATACAGCTATGGGAAACTGCATCCGGGGCACGCAAGTGCGATTAGAATGTAAATATTATGTTATGAATCTAAGCTTGTTTTGAAATGAGTAATTGCTGAGTTTATTGCCGGCTCTTCTCAGCAAATGCAACCTTCCGAACCGGTATTAGAGTATTAGAGTCAGACTTTTCATAAGTGCCTACGAAGGTCTATTTGAATAAATGATTTTGATTTGAATTGAATTGCATCCCACTCGAATATAGAAATCCTGCAAAGGTTTCAATAAAAGGTGCTTCGTATGGTTGCGGATGCTCCCTGGTTTAGTACCAATGATATAATTATTACACCACGATCTTAAAGTATATGCACTGTTAAGGGTGAAATACAACTCAAACCAAAACATATAATAAAAGAATAAGCATTCATCTCAATCATTTGGATGGCCATCTGATGGATACAGTAGTAGGTCATGCCACGAGATATGTTAACTACAGGATGCTTCACATGTTCGCGCAAAAATAAGAAACGAATGGTTTACAGGAATCATACTATTACCGCAAATGACAAACAAATAATTAAGAACACATTTGCTGAATGCCATAAAAAAGCAGATAGTATGTAAATTAGTATAAAAAAACTTTTGGGTGCTTAACACCGAAGAAATAAAGATAGAAAAGTGCTATATTGTTGCTCTTAGGGTATATATAATATACCTACTTGATGGTGTTTTTTTTTATAATACCTTTTCCTTTTTCATTTATAGTAGCAAAAACTTTATGTCCTAAAATATTGCTTTCATTACTATATAAGTGCTTACACTCATGTATTACACGACTGAAAGTAAGCTTGCCAACTCAAAACTATCACTGTCTTGGCTTCCCAGACTCACTACTCTACACCGAGAGAATCAGATTTTTCTGATTAGACAATCAACAACAACAACTATACAATAAAGAACAACGCTTAGCTTCATTGTGCCCGGATGTGGCATCCTTGGGGCCCTGTTGCTTTTCGGAGCTTATAAGACCGGCCGCATACTATAAGAAATTTTCTGTCAGTAAATTTCTGACGCCCGCTTGCTCATACATTTTTGGACTTCAGACACGTCAGGATTTTCTAATAGTATGCGGGGTCTAGAACAAATTGTATGAGCAAAGTGCTGTCCAGCGGGCGTCAGAAATTCTCTGACAGAAAATTTCTTATAGTAGGTATGCGGCCGGTCTAAAGGAACCTCACATACCTATACCTATCACAACGCATTATACCAGTAAATTCACCTCAATTATGCTCGTAACAGATAATTAGAATCAAAACATTTATTTATCTAATTTATTGAATTAATATAGCGACATCTATCAAAAACATAAGGAAAGAATATGGTTAAGAAACAATAAAATATAAAAAACTATCAATAGAAGGCGCCACAATGCAACGATAGTTGCAAGATACACACAAGTTCGAACAATACAAGTTACCATCGAGAAAATAACGCGGTCTTCAGAACGATGATCTATCCTGTTGGAATGATCTTCGCTTTTTAATGGAGTCCACCACCTCGCTCCTCTATACCTAATATGAACACAGAGTTAATAATATAGGTATTTACTATACGTAAACAAGTTGATAGTCTTTTTTTTAGTGTGGGGAAATCCTCATCCCAACAAAACCGCAACCCGACCGCCCTGGGGGGGTGGAGCGGCCAGGTTATGCCGGACTTTCATCGGCTTAAACCCACGGTGGTCGCCACCTGCGCTATAGAGAGAGGGGGCGGGCTCTCGTGTTGAACGCGTACCTGCTCACCCCTCCAAGCGCGGTGCTTAGATAGCTCGTCCCGGGGAGGTCTGACACCTTCCCCCAGCACCCTCGCAAGTCGATAGTCTTAAACATTGTACCTATAAGGGGCCATTCAAGTATTACGTAAGCAGCATTTTAGTAATTTTTAACCCTGAGTGTAAATGTTGAATGTCCCAGGTTACTCATAATTTTTTTTTTTTTTTTTCAGTAGGTACCTTTGTAACATTTTCTATTGAGCGCTTTTCGTTCACGTGGCAAACCCGTGATACGCCCAGCATAATGATAGAAGTCTAAAGCAGATGACTGACCTCATTAGCACCAGGCTTACCGAAGCTAGCTAGCAGGCAGCATAGCAAGAAAGAGAGCAATAAGAAAAGATTTCAAGAAATTGAGCACCTAATAAGCTAAAGTAATAAATTGTCCCTAACCACGGTGATTTTATGGTCAAACATAATAAGCCTACACAAATCATGACATAAAAGTGACGCGTTATAAAGAATTATATCAGTAAGGAGTCAGCCTTACACATTTAGACAGAATAAATAATATTAATTACATAATTAGTCCGCGACCGTATCTTCATCTTACCTTAAAGGGTACTTTAAGGTCAAGTTTTTCACAACTCGGTATGTAGATGGCACTGAAGCGACACTGTTCAAGTCCGAATCTCTCAAGCAATAACGATTATTTTAACTTTTAAATCAATTTAGAGGTCTATGTCCATAAAGGATAGAATAGAACGAAACCAAATAGGTAGAAGACATGGAAATTTTGATAAACTAATAAGTACCTAGTAAACTTTGATAACATCTTCACATGAGCCCATAATATTTAGTACCTAGAATACACAATCAGCTTTTATTTAATTTAGTAATGTATCCCTATTTGTTTCTTTGTGAAAGTTGTTTGTTATCATGAGAACAATAATGTGTCTAAGTATCGTTTACTAATTACCAGTCACCCTATATTGACATGAATGCGCAATAAAAAAAGCTAATCTTTAATTATCAATCCAAAAGTGTTTGTTCGTTTGTCCTTAGTTCGCAGGTTATGGGCCGGCGGATATCATATCGAGTGAAACCTCTGGGCGGTATCACAATATTTTATGAAATTACATTTGAAGAAAAACGTACTGTGTGCATTGAGATATTATTACTACGTATAGAGAAGACACCACACATAACAACTATGTTCCGTTCAAGTGAGGCCATCTGGCTACACTTGTTGTTGTAGAACGATGAACGAAACGCGTAAGTGCATTGAAAATCACGGTGTTTGCGAGAAAAATACTCCTAAAAGCGTTCTGATAGCGCTTAGATGTTTCTACTGTCTGCTTAAACGACTAATTATTGTTTCAGCGCTAAAGAGAATACAAAAGGGACATAACCTTTGCTTATGATAGCTTCTCTATACGTAGTAATAATAGCTCAATGACTGTGTGACATTCAGGTAGTTAAAGGATCTAGGAGCAAAAAGTACGGATCCGCTTGATCAGTACGTCACATACTGCAGTTAATAACAATGATACAACAGTTTATAGATGCTTCTATCAAACACTAGAATGCTCATGCACAATAAACAAAAAATACAGTATTTACGGTTGCCAATATTCTTCCATCACTTCTTATGATTGATTTACCTAGGTATTTTCCATGGTATATAATTAATCTAAGTGTACGTTGTCGTTGTTTATCGTCTCGTTGTGTACCTACTATTCTGTAATCCTTGGCGTTATCAATTTAAAACATAATGTGTTAAATCTAGGAAATAGATTTCCTTAAAATAATAATTAATAACGCAATTAATCACATTAGTTACACAAATTATTGTAAGGTATGTTGTAGTATCCCAACTATAACCCTCATTTTTTATAATATACCTATATATATGTCGGAGTCAGCGACAGCCAAGCGATACAAACACCACGATTAGGGTTCAGTAGTATCGGGATTCGGTGGGCGCAGTGCAGGCAATAAAACAACGTTATACCATCGCTTCGTAAAAGTCCCGTATGAGGAGAAGAAGCGACGCAACAAACTCCTCACGGGCCCAATGTGTTTATTACGTTATTATTACGACATAACATTACAATTAAATAATCACTTCACTTCACACATGTACAGTCTTAAATAATTACAGGCTACAGAACCGGCTGTAACAATGATTGCACTGAGATGTGTACAGCTCGAGTGCTTGTGATAATCTAACTATCCCAAAAGCAATACGCATCCCCTTATAAACTCTGTCATTCACGTTATAGTCAAATCAATGTTCTTAATATTACGCATACCCTCATTAAATCTGTTATTTATGTTAAAGTCAAATCAGTGTTGCTACTATTTTACCCAACCCTTGTACCACGATATTATCGTCATCCAACTGATTCCAACCAACGATCTAACTCTCCGACATATATATGTCGGTACAGGAGGCCGAGAATGATCTGTATCCGACATCTTTGATGATATCAAGGGATATTCCAATAAGATATAACACAATTACAGTTACAATTTAGTTTTAATTGTCTTTCACAATAGTTTCTTTACACTATAAACGTCTTTACACTATAGTCACATTAAATGTCTTTCAATTAATCACTGGGCGTATACAGAATACATTATTAAACTATATGGACACTATCAAAACGTGAGACAGTTCCTCGGCACGCGACTACCGCACACTCGTACTATTATCCCGAGTATCGATCATGGAATGAATGATCCTGCTCCCCTCAATCGCTCCACCGAAGCGACACGAAGCTAGCTCTAGGTGTCACCTGCGTTTTATAGCATCCATATGATGATGTCATGGCCCTCCCGACATATATATATTTTATACTACTTAGCAAACAAGCTTGCGGCCCGCCTAATGGTAAGCGGTTACCGTAGCCTATGGACGCTTGCAACACCAGGTGTCTCGCGCGTTACCGACCCTGCAGAAATCCCTTCACACCCTTTTTGAAGAACCCCATGCTGTACTTCATTGGGAAAAACACGGGCGGGAGCTCATTCCACAGTCTGAGCGTCTGCGAAAGGAAGCTCCTTTGAGCCCGCACAGTTCGAAACCATTCTGGCTTCAATGTGTGAGGATGGACTCCCCGTCGATGGCGAGAGTTGCGATGGTGGAAGGTAGTCGTGGGCATCATCTTAAACAATAATAATATTTTTTTTTTTTTTTTTTTTATACCACTAAGTTGGCAAACAAGCATACGGCCTGCCTGATGGTAAGCAGTTACCGTAGCCTATGGACGCTTGCAACACCAGGGGCATTACTCGCGCGTTGCCGACCCTACCTATTAATATTAATAAATAGCTGTCACCAGCGGTCTCACCCGCGTTTCTGGAATAGGAAAGTAGCTTTAAAAATCTGAGATAATTTAGATTCCTACCAGCGAAAGAATTTTCAGAATTGGATCAGTCTTTCTGAATCCAACCCCTGCCAAATCCGAACTCAAATGTTATTTTAAATCATAAATGTACACAATAGTTTTATTTATTTAAAATAACTACAAATAATATCTAAATAGCGTAAGTACTTAACGATTATAATTTTAACAGCACTATCTAAACAAATACTTTTTTGTGGAACATATATCGATAAACACCTACTAAGTAGTGAGTTCCGGCAGTTGCACTTGAGAGCCAGTTCTCTTCAAGGCTCTATGTGCTCAAAACCTTCGGGCACATCATCACTTATTATAGAGAGAGTGGTAGAACGCAACGCTAATCAATTCTAAAATAATAAAAATAAATTATGACATTCATGACGGAGTCTTGGCGAGCGGAGGTCTGTCATACGACCAGCTACAAAAGTGTCTCTTGGTAAGAGGTCCATTTGACCTGGGACTCGGGTACAAGTCTATACACTTCACAAGTATAAATAATAATAATTATCAACAAAATTTCACTATGAAAGTTCACAATAAAAGATAAACGATGAAGGGTGATTTGAAATGATGTAACTGACAGGTTCGACACACAGTGGCCCGATTCTCGTTATACAAAACGATCCAAATGTTGCTAGTTTAGAAATCGTCCAACTAAACATTAGTTTTAATTTCGTATTCCCGTGCTACTTCAATCGAACGATAACTCAATAACGACACGTTACTCGAACTTCGATAGGATCGTTCTTCAACCGTGCATACGGGAATACGAAAAGCAGTTTCGATTGCAATTCAATTGTAAAATCGTTTAGAAGTCGTTGAAGTTTTGTAACGAGAATCAGGCTACAGGGCAGCGCCTTTCCACTGGTTTCCTTATGACTGCCCGCTTACCCCGGGTTCCCGGTATCCTGACTCTACCCACGTGACATATGTATAAGATGTCAAAGTGTTCACTATACTAATTAACTAGGAACTTATTTCAAATTACATAGAGCCCCCTATCGCTTGCTACGACATATAGTCCAATCATTTGGTACAAAAAACAGGGTTTACCTGGAAAGTTTTCTGGCAGTTTTGAAGTTGGTGATATTAAAGATTTTGACGTGCTCTTTTCGAATATTCACTTTACGTCGTATCTTTCCACTAGCGCTTGCGCGAGGCGCTTGAGTGTGGTTACAGGAACTAGCACATTCTTTTTTTTTCCACCCCCATCGCTCTACATTCTGCCCAACTCCATACCACTACTGAACCTGGTGATACGTTGGGAATATATATATAACTATAAATGGAGACCAGCGGGCGGGGAGCTTTTTCCGCCAACGCGTCAGCTTGGCTATCCAAAGAGGAAACGCTGCCAGCCTTCTGGGAGCCCTGCCGTTAATCGGAAGCAGCGGCAGGCTTGAGGAAATTTTCTATATATAGATTGTATTTAGTACATATTTGTTGTAAATAAAGATATTATACCATAAATATTCATTAAGCTTGTCAAAAAACCAGTTTCTTGTAAATATTTTTGCTTACGTTAAATGAGTTAACAGAGGAAAATTTTTCATTGTAACACTGCAGTGTACAACAACTGAGTTTTGAGCATAATTGGTACAAGCATTGGGTACGTTAAATAAAGGCGTGTGTCTGGTGCGCCGATTAGGTGCACTTAATTTCAGGAAAGACGATAACAGGTTAGGACTATCTATAGCACCATTACAGACTTCATGAAGAAATGACACCTGAAGTAAGCAACGACGATCCTCCAGCGATAGCAGTCTATAATGCTGGCAAGAAACATTATAATCTGTAGGCACACGATAATTACGGTAGTCAAGATACTTGATGAACTTTGACTGTATCTTTTCGATATTCTGTGTAGTGGTAATATAATTAGGACTCCATATACAACAACAATATTCAAGTATGCATTTACGTATATTCATATATACGTAATATATGAATAATATAGAATTTGGATACAATTTGTATCCGTGAATTGTTGAGTCACACGAAGTACAAAACCCAAGTTTCAATATGCTTTGTCAACTATAGAAGTTACATGTTCAGATAAGGTTAATTTTGAGTCAAGTAGAATACCAAGATCACGAACACAATTCACTTTATCTAGGGTGGTATTTTCTAGATGATACGTAAACTGTATCGGGTTGACCTTGCGTGTAAATGTTAGTTGTGTACATTTTTGAGGTTAACACTAATCCTATTTCTACGATAGTATTCAGCGATTCGAATTATGGTCCTCCTGCAATCTATCGCAATCCGAGCTGCTTATTATATTCTGTATAGTTTTGAAAATATTAGCTATTTATAATTTTATGGTTCATTTTAAGTTAATACGTAGTTAAGTGCAATTAACTATTTACTTAAAGGATCCGTAAAATGAATCATTACTATATCATCATTATATCCTCCATACATTTATAATAAGTATGTATAGCCAATCACGTACGATATCTCACAGATCACGACGATATCCTTATAACTTACGTCATTAGCATTTTTATGAAAGACTAAAAAATATTGGCTTAAAAACTTGATGCACGAACCACAGTCATATTAGCTGGGGCGGTTATCTGTTGCAAATTGCAGCATTTATCCGGTAATTCTATCAATTATTTCATAAATATTTTTATTTACACCCATACTATAAATCCTCTATTAAAGTTCCTGAAACAGTTAGCTTATAGCCAACATTAAAACACTGGTTGTCATAGTGACCATTATATCATCCAAAACAGTGTATAATGTTGTACTGAATTTCATTATGCAACTCTTTTTTCGGTGCATTCCTTACTCATCAATTAGCCACATTCTCCGTTCAAAAAAAGAACATTTTCATGCAGGCGCGTTTCACAACCACAGCGCCGTAATAAAAAAAACTCAGAGGTTATTCGAATTCTCGCCGTATCCCGCCATTTTGGTTCGATATTAGAAATGCAGAAAATTACTTTGTTGTTTACAAAAATGGTCATAGGTGTAATTAAGTCTTGTATGCAACTGTACATAATTAGTTATTAAAACCCTCATGTGATACTATTATCACACTGGCTTCGTACGTGTGATAAACCCACATTCGTGTTTTAATACCCCTTATTATACAACAGTTGCATAAATAACTATTATTTGTTTTACATACATATTAATGATATGTTTCTTGATACAATGTAAACTTTAGTAAACATTATCCCACCAAAAACATTTTTATGTAAAATGTTGCCAAGACATATGGCTTGCACTATCAAAAAGTTATCAGATCTCATGTAGAGCCAAGTTTATAACTCTACTTGCCTTTACTCTACAAGCCCTAAATTCACAAACTCTACACCTTAGTCAAAATATGTGGCGATTTCACTTCTTTTTTTAAGTTACTATTGTCTCTTTTTTTTCATTTTTGTGTTTGAAATTTCCAAGTTTTATAATTTTTTTGTTGATTGGGTACTAATACAAGCTTCCATACCAAATTTCAGCTTTCTAGGACTTCCGGAAATACCCTATGAGTTTTGATGATCATCAGTGAGTCAGTGATGAAATCGGGGTTTTTTAGATATCAATAAAATTTAAAGTATAAGAGCTATGTTATTAAAACTTAATATGTTTAATAAGTTCACTATTGATATTATGTTCCGAAAATTTTGTTTATCTGGTATAATCCAAACCCAAGTTATGAGGGTTCAAAAAAACGACGAAGCGCTTCGAGAAAAGGTAGGTAGTGCCCTTGCGCTTCGCTTGGCTCGTCTTGGCGGGGGCACTCCCGTGCCCCCAGATTGATAGAATTGCAGTAGAAATGCTGCAATATGCACTAAAATGGCCAAACGGCTAAATTAGTTTTTGTAAACAACGGAATCACCACCAGTATTTTTACACCCACTCGTAAAACCCAATGTTTTCCCCACTGTCGTCAAAAAGCTATATCGCTCAAAACTTTTACACATAGGCGCAGATTTCGTCTCGGGGGCATACCGGCCGGCCGGGCTTCCCTCCGCACATATACAGCCTCCTCACACGTCTCCGCTCGTCTATGCTAGTCTATATACACAAGTACTCGCGACCCCAAGCTCATTTGTGCACTTGTGCCTAGTTGTAACGCGGTTAAGTGATTGTGTCTGATGGGTGTGCTTTGGATGTTGCTGGTCGTTGCGGTCGCGTCCGCGACGGCGATTGATTTTACAGGTAATTATTCTGTTTTTTTATTTATCAATTAAATAATATTACATACATACGTGTCGAATTGATAATCTCCTTTTTTTGAAGTCGATTAAAAAATGTTGCTGAATATGTGAGTTTAGATTTTTGTTCACTTATTTACTTTGCATTACATACTACTAGTTATTCCCCGTGGATTCACTTACGAGAAAAAAGGTTATATTCTACCAATGGCGAATAATGGCGTCGTTAGTTCCTCTTTTGACTGGGCCAGATAAGTTTGTGGGACTATACCTATCAATAAAGGGATTTATGTCAGCTATTTTGAATATTGTATAAAATGTAATAGAGTCGGGACTCTCTACAAACCTTCATAGTTCTTAGCCTACTAAGTTTCATATTGTTCGTGTAGTTAATAACCCTTACTCAAAAACGATATTTGACCAAAATAACAAAGATATCAAATTGTTTGACAATGAGAGGAAAGTGGCCTTATACGTGAGCAAATAAACATTGTTTACGTTATGTGTGAACCCTTTGCCTATTTAACTCCCAAAAGTAAAAAACAAAACGTATGCCGATTATATCGTCAAATGACGGGCACATTATTCAAAGTGCACTTTGCGCGAAATGCATATTATTATAATAATATGATAATAATATATTGTGCGATTTATGTAAAGCGACAAAACTATTATAATTTATTAAGTCAGGAGCATACATCGGAGTTCCCTTAATCTTCTTCCCTCTGACCTTTAACCCTAGTTACTATCGAATGGTCTTCTCCCCAGACGAGCAGTACTATCAGATGCCACGGCTGTTCCAACTGGACGACATGGAAGAGTGCATCGCGACCCGCAGGGGCACCTTCTGCCTCGGCAGCTTCGACCTGCTCGATCACAAGAACACACAGCTACTGCAGGTCATCAAGGTGATTTAGAACTGCTTATTTCTTTCCTAATTAAAATATATATATATAAGGGCTGCCCAGCTAGTAGATGGGCCTAGTGGTAGGAATGTAGGAGGCATCATCATCTATGAACAGTAGCAACACCAAGGGCCAATATGTTGGCGACCGTTCATCAAATCAGGATAAAGAGCCTAAGTATATCCACCGCTGTTTTGGGCCGCTTGCATCCAGCGGCGCCCAGTGACTCTGACCAGGTCGTCGGTCCACCTGGTGGGAGGTCGTCCCGCTTGGCGCTTTCCAGTACGTGGTCGCCACTCGAGAACCTTCCTTTCCCATCGGATATCGGCTCTTCGAGCGATGTTGCCAGCCCATTGCCACTTCAGCTTATTAACTCTACCATCTATGTCCGTCGTTTTTGGTTTCCTACGAATGTCCTCGTTCCGGACCCTGTCACGTAGAGAAATTCCAAGTATAGCTCATTGTTTGTGATGATGATGAGATGAATGAAAGATGATCTTCGATAGCAAGGTATAATGCGTTAAAATTACAATTTGATGAATATAAGGTATGAATGATAAACATGTGCGTATATGAGTTGTCGCTGCATGCGATGGAACGAATGGTCGTCGATAGGATGGGTGACCGCGCCCCGCGCCTTCCACCCTTTCCTGTTCGTCGTCCGAGGTATGAGTGGGGTGGTACGGTTAATTTCAGGTAAGTATGTAGAAATAGATGCGTTGACACTCATTGAATAGCTGGCTAGCTTATTTATGCGGTCTGCAATAAAATACCACTTTTAAAACGCACTGATTGATGGCCTTTGTCTTCAGAATCTGAGGTACCTAGATTCGGAATAGAAGGTTCCCAGCCAGGCAGGTACTATAAAGTACCCAACCACCGTGCTAACCTCATGATCATCATCATTGTAAGCTCAAGCTCAATGTAGGAATTCAACCCCAGCCTTCGACATTGATGTTACAACCACGAACCATATACCTACGTATAGACAGATATATCACAGGCAAATTTAAGACGCAGATCAGATCATATATCTGGCAACCAAACTTAAACTGGTGCCAGGATTTTGTCTTATAATATTCAAATAATATTACGCACATTGATGTGATGGCCCTGCACTTACTATAAATTAGAATATAAACAAGTTAAATAAAGACTCGTGGACGTGGTCCATTCCCAAGACTAACTTTAACATGTTTTGAATTTCACAATGTCTATTATTACCTACTTGCAGTTACAACTTAGTGCAAAATATTTTAAATGTCGTTCTACATAAGTATGTCTTGTACTCTTGTGTCGCTGATTCTAGATAAATGGCATTATAATTCTATAGAATTAATTATTCTGATGTATCTCTCAGAATATCAGCTCTGACGTAAATTAATTTAACCTACTGATACCTATTTTATCAAGGATGCGCACTGGCTCCGACAGTAGACCTTACGTAAACCACCGAATCTAATCACGGTTAGCAAATAATCCGTGAAGGCGTTTCCTCTTTGGCTATCCAAAGAGGAAACGCTGCCAGCCTTCTGGGAACCCTGCCGTTAATCGGAAGCAGCGGCAGGCTTGAGGAAATTTTCTATATATAGATTGTAATTTGTACATATTTGTTGTAAATAAAGACACGTCATTATGAAAAATCCGTGAAATGTATACAAGTTTTACTGATTTATATTTTGATTACAGGTTACTTTAGCTTGAATCTTATTAAAATGGCTTGTAAATATTAATATTATAAAATATGATATCATTCCTTTTGATTAAATAAATAATAAATTATATATAATATCTTACTAATACTATAGCCGCGACAGTTTGTATGTATGGATGATTCTTACTCTTTCACGCAAAAACGACTGAACGAATTTGGATGAAATTTGACACACAAATAGAATATGTTCTGGATCTGGATCACATAGGATACTTTTTATGCCGGGAAAATATAAGATCCCTCGGTAATGTGGGTAAAACCGCGCGGCATGGCTAGTAATATTATAAAATCTAATTGGTGTAAAGTTCTGATTGAATGTGAGTAGATTTTTTATTATCCAATTAGCTTCTTTCATTCTATCCTTCTATTCGTATCATCTTTTACATAATCCATCCATCTCTTTTTTGGTGTTCCTCTTCCCGTATATCAATCCACTTTCACATTCAGAATTCTTTTAATAACTTGGCTTATAACATGTCCCTCCTCATACCATGTCCATACCACGACAAAATAGTTTACACTGAGTTATTGTATTATTTTAAAATAATATTGAGTTTACAAAATTTTTATGTAAAGTAAATATAATTGAGGAGCTTTTAACTACAAAAACAGACATTGGCCCTGATTCTGTTATTCACAACTAAACTAATTTTAATGTCACTATGTCTCTTTCTAACAAAGAACATAAGAGAAGGACGTAAGAAATTTAGTCCTGTCAAATAAGTCCAATGCTTATTTTCAATATAAATTTAGTCGCCATCTGTCGCAGTTACGCCTAAATACACGCAAAATAAGACGGCAAAGATTAATTTGACAACTTAAAATATGGTCTATCCTTTTTCAATAATTTTCGTAAGAAAGAGATGAGATGTGACTAAAATTTGTTTAGTGCGATTTACAACAGAATCGGCACCATTGAATATTTTCTTACATGATCTTTCTGCCTTTAAATATACTTACATCTAAAAGAGTCGTAATTTCCCGCCGTAGTTTTCCCAATGGAGTACAGCATGGGGTTCTTCAAAAAGGGTATGAAGAGATTTCTGCAGGGTGTGATACCCCTGGCGTTCCAAGCGTCCATATGCTACGGTAACCGCTTACCACCAGCCAGGCCTTATGCTTGCTTGCCACCTCAGTTAAGGATGATAATTCGTTTTTACAAGTTGGTATCAACAATTCGTAGATCGGTTATACAACAATGTGTGTATGATATATGTTTAGGTTTAAAGATTTTTCTTCTCAATAAGACTACAGTCACTTAATCGAGAACAATATGGACTTATAAGTAAAATAATTTAAATAATTTGTTATTCGTCTTTCGTCTATAATGTTCTATCATTTAATGTATTCCACATTTTCTTTTGATCATGAGGATTTTTCTAAAACATATTGCAAAAGCTGTGTGCGAAAGTTTAATTTTTAACACAAACAATGAGTTTACATTTTCGACGTGGGATACACAAAAAGGGTATTTGGCGAAACACATATTGGATATCTATCTATACATTTCAAATTATCTCGACAAGTTTTTTCCAAATGCATCATCGATGTCGGTCGATACATCATCGCTGCGATGTGACTTCACCTTTTCGTTACCATGACTTAACTGCTTTCTCTCTCTTTGGTAATTTCTTCATGGCTGAAGATCGTGATCACCGGACGTCTTTGATAGAGCGTGGACGGCTTGCCTCCAGCGACTTCTATTGGTGGCCAACTGGACCACGTCGTAAAATTTGGCGCCTTTTTCCCTTGGTTGATCCGTCCATCGAGTAGGGGATCTTCCGCGTGATCTCCTGCCCTCGACGTTTCCAACAATGACCAACTTTTCCAGACTTTCATCACCGCGTCTCGCTATGTGGCCAAAGTAGGAGAGTATACGGCGGTAACTGCTTTAACGTTATCTCTATTATTTATTTAAATAGTCCGCAGGCACTAACAATTAATCAGTCTCTTTATTTGGATTTGCTTAGAAATTAGAAATGTCTCTTTTCAAAACAAGCTTAAATTCATATTTTAATTTATTTACATAACATTTACATTTATGTCTTTTATTTTTATTTATTTATTTAAAGGTTCACCACATTTGCTTACACTAAACATATAATTATTTCAATTGCAAATATAAAGACTAAGTGTAACAAACAATTATAGGTAAACACAACATGTAACACGACAAATACTTAGTTATTAACAAATTAACATCAGCACAGTACGTGAAAGAAATATGTATAGCAAAAGAGGAAAAAATATACATATTATAATAATTAAGAATACATTTAATCTATTTATGAGACAGGTATATGCATTGTCCACCAAATCACTGCAACCGTTCAGTTTTAATGACTAAAATTGCCCATTGTCCTGCCCAATAATACTAAATCTCGAATCCTTTCCAGCAATTCTCAGCAGACAAGTACCATTTCAATCACACGCACATTCACCGAGGGTACTGCATCAGCAGGCGCTGCGCCCACATCGAGGGTCCGACCGCGAAGCGCCGCTTTGAGCGCTGCGTGAGCGACATGATGCGTCACCACTACGGGCTGGAGACCAACCTCACCAGGTTGGAGTACTGCCGCACGGGGACGAAGCACCGGCTGGTCGATAGACTGGACCTCGCTTTCGCAGCCGTCGTTGGAGTCATAGTGCTGATGAACACGGTGGGAACTGCATACCATGTGATGGGGAGTCACGGTGGGAAACGTAAGGTTATTTTTTTTTATATTTCTGATGCAGCTTAGGAAGGTCATGGCTCTTTTATTCAGCTTAGTCGACCGTAGTCAATGTTCGATTTCAACACACGGAGCATCATAGATGCGTTTCTGACTCTCCCCCCTCCCCGATGAGCTCTATGTAAAAAACTAGTCAACTCACCGCTACATCAAACTTACTTACTTCATCTACTAAAATAGTTTAATAATAAAGCTCAGTAGCAATAACAAAGTGTATCAACAAATATTTTCCTTATAATCATTCAGAATATTCCAATCGATCGTAACCACAATATGGCATTGAGTAAAACCGTTTCAATAAACCCAGAATCATATAAATGCAGATCTAGACCCGTGGGAAATTTCCTATGAAAATTACGACTATTATATACTAGAAAATTTGTGGAGATTGATAAATAAAATAAATAAATATCCTGGGACATTCCTCACACACGGTCATCTGATTCCAAACTAAGCAGAACTTGTACTATGGAAACCAGATAACTGATATAATACATATACTACTTTTTGTTTGTAAATACATAATTAATATACATAATTACACCCAGACTCAGGACATACAGACGTGTTCATGCACACAAATGCATGTCCTGATGTGGGAATCGAACCCACAACCTGCGGCGCGTAAGGTGAATCTTAACCAAAAATTATTATTAATTATTTATGTAAAATGAAAAGGACGCAAACACTCAAATAAAATATGTTCTGGATTAATACAGGGTACTTTTTATCCCTCGGGAACGCGGGTAAAATCGTCGGGCGAAGACTAGTGGTTTCAGACGCGCACCACGCGTAACACCATGGTGTTTTATCAGATTTATAACTGGTTAATGATCATTTCGATATTATAAGAGAATATCATGAGATTTAGTTACGAGAATTTGTGTAGTGTTTTAAGAGTAATCGAGTTATACACGATATGGGTAAAACACATATCAGCGGACAGTAGTACCCAACTGATATGGCGCGTCGTCAATCTTCGTTCGCCCAGAAAAGAAAGTATGGCCCCGAAGATTAACGAAAGAATGCTTAAAACTTACAATCAACCTTAGATCACTACTATAAGGTTCATAATACACTGCAGCTGTTAGTTCCGTCTCACTCGCAAGTCTCGCCCCTCCGCACGGCGCGCGCTAACATGGCGGCAGCTGCCGACCAATAGCGTTTCCCGCGCTTAAAAATGTATCTTCTGCGCAGGTACATCGGTAAGCCATATTAGTTGGGTAATACTTGTACGTGAATTTGACTTCTATTTGTATTTAACTAGCTGTCCCCCGCGGTTTCACTCGCGTTCCCGGTATAAAAAGTTCTCTTCTATACTATCGGCTATCTGCATGCCAAATTTCATGATGATCCGTTGAGTAGTTGAGGCGTGAAGGCGTAACTAACAAACTCACTTTCGCAATAATATTAGGATGACAAGAAACGTAAATAAATTCGTATTCTCACTAAACCAAATACTGATCGAGTAGTTGTGTTCAATAGAGCGATGAAATTAGGTTGAAATATCTTTTGTTGTATTTTTTATTTGTTGACGTTTCTTACGAATGCCACAGGGTTTTCTAAGCATGCTTGTTGATTATTTACTTTGGTACACTCAAAGTTGCTGCTTACTTGATTTATTGCCGTGCTCAAATTATTAAGATCTCTATAACAGGTGGAGATTTCGAGATGGCATATTTTCAAAACCTATGTTGGATTGGTCAAGCTGAACAACTTTTAGTATGGAACCAATAGTAAATTCGCAAAAAAAATCTCATAGTAAAAGTCAACCTTGCTCGATCATAATGTATGAAAAGTAATATTTTTTGATAATTCAGTGTTTGTCCCATCGTAAAAGTTGTTCTGTGTGACTAACCCAACATAGGTTTCGAAAATATGCCATCTCGAAATATCCACCCAGTATAAAATTCTTATTCGAATAAGTAAACTAATATATATCAATTTAATAGGTTTCGAAAATATGCCATCTCGAAATCTCCACCCAGTATAAAATTCTTATTCGAATAAGTAAACTAATATATATCAATTTAATAGGTTTCGAAAATATGCCATCTCGAAATCTCCACCCAGTATAAAATTCTTATTCGAATAAGTAAACTAATATATATCAATTTAATAGGTTTCGAAAATATGCCATCTCGAAATCTCCACCCAGTATAAAATTCTTATTCGAATAAGTAAACTAATATATATTAATTTATTCTACAGTATATCGACAGCAAATTGACAAATCCTTTATCTATCAGTGTGTTCTTACAATCTAATTTGGTGAAACAACTGACCACTAGATTATAATGAATGCGGAAATCGATCAAGATTTATTATATCGTAGGTGTTTATTATCGAATATCAATGCTTTGAAACCTAACGAAACGAGTTCTTGGTTTCAACTAAAGCGGATGCAAGGTTGATACCAATGAGTATACGTCAGAAACTGAATGTACTTTTAATTAGTTCTTTCATAAGCTTGCCTGACAATTTTTTTATCACCTCACTAGCTTTATAGCCCGCGACTTCGTCCGCGTAGATTATTTATTTTTTCTAGATATTAATCATTGTAACAATATAGAGCTTTGTTCATGGCTATTGTCCGCCACTACGTGTGATATTGACAAAAGTTCAGGTAGACGAGGATGCCACATAAAACTGAAACAGTCCTGCCGCAAATCAACTCTAGCAAATTTCAGAGTTTTTCCCTGTGACTACAAACCTTAATTAGGAACTGTTATCTTTTAAATTCAAACGGAAGGTGATTTGGGATCAATGGTATACGCGGCAAGAAGACTGTTTCTCCTCTGGCAGAACCAGTAAATATTTTGGCCTCAATAACATTGCGGCGGAGAGCTGTTACTTGTAGTCTAGTTCCACAGCACAATTTTGGAGGCCTTATCTCTCTTTCCCTCATGTCTGAGGATCGTGGTCAACATCGAGTTTGCTTCTAGAGCTGATGATCTGCCTCCACTGGTTTCTGTCTTCTGGTTTCTGTAAAACTTGGCGGACGATAAGTCTTTTACTTGATCGGTCCATCTTGTTGGTGAACGACCACGTAGTCGTTTTCCTTCCGTGTTCCCAACTATGATCAGATTTCCAAACTTTCATCGCCTTTGCGCACCATGTGGCCGAAATACGAAAAAATACGTTGGTGGCATATGGTGGACAATCGTGTTTTAATTTTCAGCTGCGATAGGATTGATGCATTGTTGCGTTTAGCGGTCCAAGGTATTTCCAACATCCATCTCCAGCAAAACATCTCGAATGCATCAATCCTTTTTCTTTCTCGGGCCAGTATAGTCCACGCTTCCACTCCATACATGAAAATGAGGAATACCAATGCTCGTATTAACCGGATCTTTGTTTTAATACCGATTCCTCTCTTTTTCCTGATGTTGTTTAGGCGAGTCATTTCAATACGCCAATACCATAAGCCGAAATAATAAATTTTGAAATTTTCACTCCGAAAATAAATTCAAATTCAAATTCAAATTCAAATTCAAAAAGCATTTATTCAATTTAGGCCCTGATAGGGCACTTGTGAACGTTAACAAATGGCTCTACACCGGTTCCAAATACAACTTGAACTGAGAAGACTCCGGCAAGAAACTCAGCAAGTCTTTTTTTTTTTAAATATGTGAATAGAAGTATTACAATTACAAAATATATATAACAATAGCCTGCGAAGCGAACAATTCATTCAAATGCATTCTTGTCATCTACAAAATCAGAAACTTTATAGTACCCTTTCGTGCATAACTTTTGTTTAACTATCTTTTTGAATCTATGTATAGGTAGCTCTTGGATTTCTTTGGGTACTTTATTATAGAAACGTATACATTGCCCCTTGAAAGAGTTAAGGACTTTGCTGAGCCGAGTTAAAGGTACAGCAAGTTTGTGCTTATTTCTAGTGTTCAAACTATGAGTGTCACTATTCTTAGGAAAGTTATTTAAGTTTTTCCTCACATGAATAAGATTTTCATATATGTACTGTGACGACACTGTCATTATATTAATAGATTTAAACTTGTCTCTCAAAGAATCTCTAGGCCTTATTTTATATATTGCGCGGACAGCCTTCTTCTGCAGTATAAAAATTCTATTGATTTCGGCACCACTACCCCAGAGGAGGATACCGTAAGACATCAAACTGTGAAAGTAACTGAAATAAACTAATTTTGCCGTAGATTCGTCAGTGAGAGCGCGAATTTTTCTCACTGCATAAGCTGCAGAACTAAGTCTATCCACCAATTTACAAATGTGAGGGCTCCATTGTATCTTATTATCTAAAGTGATACCTAAAAATACAGTTGTTTCAACAAGATCCAGTTTTTCGCCTTTAATTACAATATTTGTGTCCGAATGTCTCACATTGGGTAGACTGAATCTGATACATTTTGTTTTTTTCTCATTTAGCAATAAATTATTAATAGTAAACCAATCAACGACTTCAGAAAGAGCATTGTTCACATCGTCAGAATTAAAATCATGTCTATTCACTTTGTAAAGAAGTGAAGTGTCATCAGCAAACAATACTATCTCATGTTTTTTTTCTACAAGATATGGTAAGTCGTTGATGTAAATGAGAAATAGAAAAGGTCCAAGGATAGAACCTTGTGGTACACCCATAGTTACTGATGACCCAGGGGATACTTTACCATTAACATCAACCTTTTGAATTCTGTCACATAAGTAAGAAATCAAAAGATCAAGTGCAGTGTCTCTAACGCCGTAGTGATGTAATTTGCTGATCAGTATTTTATGATGGACGCAATCAAAAGCCTTGGATAAGTCACAAAAAACACCGAGGGTGTCTCGTGAATTTTCCCAGGCGTCAAAAATATGTTGAATAAGCTCAACACCAGCATCGGTTGTTGAGCGACCCCTAGTGAAACCAAATTGTTTACTGTGAAGCAGTCTATTACTATTGAAATGTACCATCAATTGATTAAGTATAATTTTCTCGAATACTTTACTGAATGTCGGTAGTATGGAAATTGGTCTAAAATTTGTGGGGTCGGATGTACTACCGGATTTAAATAAAGGCACTACTTTACTATGTTTCATAAGATCAGGAAACTCACCACAATCAATACATTTATTAAAAATAACAGAAATAATAAAGAACTTCATATACTAATTTAATCCCCCTTTTCACTCCTTAAGGGTTCAAATTCCAACAAAACCGATATTCGTTGCATTAGTTTATAACCATAAGCTTAAATAATAAATTTAGTGTACTTCCATACACAAATTCATCCCCCTTTTTACCCTTTCGGGATCGGAATTATCAAAAACGTTGAGGCACATATAAATTAATTTTCAATCGTCAACCTAAACACAAAATTTGAAGGTCCTAACTTCGAAACTGACGGACTTGCATACAAACTTTCATCCCTTATTTTACCCTGTTAGGGGTGGAGTTTCCAAAAATTCTTCCTTAGTGTATGCCTACACCGTATAATAATATATTTAGTGAAGTTTACTTTGAAATTGAAGGACTTGCACACACAACTTCATCCCCCTTTTCCTCCCTTAGGTGGTGGAATAATCACAAACGCTGAGATAACTATACATTAATTTTCATTCGTCAGCCTAAACACAAAATTTGAAGACCCTAACTTCAAAACTGACGGACTTGCATACAAACTTTCATCCCTTATTTTACCCTGTTAGGGGTGGAGTTTCCAAAAATCCTTCCTTAGTGGATGCCTACACCGTATAATAATACATTTAGTGAAGTTTACTTTGAAATTGAAGGACTTGCATACACAACTTCATCCCCCTTTTCCTCCCTTCGGTGGTGGAATAATAACAAACGCTGAGATAACTATACATTAATTGTCAATCGTCAGCCTAAACACAAAATTTAAAGATCCTAACTTCAAAACTGACGGACTTGCATACAAACTTTCATCCCTTATTTTACCCTGTTAGGGGTGGAATTTCCAAAAATCCTTCCTTAGTGGATGCCTACACCGTATAATAATACATTTAGTGAAGTTTACTTTGAAATTGAAGGACTTGCATACACAACTTCATCCCCCTTTTCCTCCCTTTGGTGGTGGATTTATTACAAACGCTGAGATAACTATATATTAATTTTCAATCGTCAGCCTAAACACAGAATTTGAAGATCCTAACTTCAAAACTGACGGACTTGCATACAAACTGTCATCCCCTATTTTACCCTCTTAGGGGTGGAATTTCCAAAAATCCTTCCTTAGTGGATGCCTCCACTGTATAAGGTATCTTTGTGCAAAATTTCAAATCTCTAGGTCCAGCGGTTTGGGCTGTGGGCTGATATATCAACAATCAGTTTATCATTTTATATATTAAGATACTCTATCGTTGAGAACATAATTATAATTATGAAAAAGTCAATACCAGTTACCCATCGTCTGATCTTGGGATCGATGGGTTCTTTTTTTAACCGACGAAAAAACGGAGGAGGTTTACAAGTCGACGCGTATATTTTTTTTTTGTAACTACATTTCCATTGTGCTTTAATGAGTTTTCTGATAGAGACCTTACCTTATTTTCATGTTTTTTCATTGATCGTGCATGCTGGTGGCCTACTACCAACTTTTATTACGATTGTACTTAACCAGTTAACTCGGCATTATATTTTTAATCGACTTAAAAAAAAGGAGGTTATCAATTCAACACGTATGTATGTAATATTATTGGAACTGCAATATATTCACATAAGATAATCTATAAGGGCTTCCAAACAAATATACAAAATTTCATAGGTGTATGTATGTTTGTCCACGCATATCTCCGAAGATATTAGTCGGATTGTAACCATTCTTTTCTTATTCGTTTACATTTACTTCAACTTAGGGAACAGTGCAAGTTTCATCAAAATCAGTTCAGTAGTTTTCAAGATATGGACAAATATGTGTGACGGCCTAGCTTATTGACCCGAGCTACGGGGGTGGTGTCAAAGGAAAAACATCTCAAAATCTTGGTCAAATTCTAGTGCATTTAAGAAAAACTTAAAATGATTCAGGTATTTTCAAGATATGGACAAGTATGTGTGATGGCCTGGCTTATTGATACGAGCTACGGGTGTGGTGTCAAAGGAAAAACATCTCAAAACCTTAGTCAAATTCTAGTGCATTAAAAAAAACTAAAAATGAACTCTAATCTGACAATGATTTGAAGTCAGCGAAATAGCACGACGTATTACATTGACAATATTTCGCTGACTTCAAATCATTGTCAGATTAGAGTTATTTCATACTTTTTAGTATATTTTGAAGTTGAATTAATTTTTTTAAATTACTTTAATGTCAATATAATATGACAATATTTCGCTGACTTCAAATCATTGTCAGATTAGAGTTATTTCATACTTTTTAGTATATTTTGAAGTTGAATTAATTTTTTTAAATTACTTTTTTATTTACTATGATGTTATATGATGTGCGTTACATCCGCGGGCCATCGAGTCTGATAATGTTTTCCGTCAAAGATCACTATTTTCAATATTTTATTTTATTTTATTTTATTTTATTTTCTTAGGGAAACTAACAGCTAGGTTCTTAATTAACAAAGTTATAATTACATAGATATTGAAAGCTAATTAAAAGTTTCCACATATATAAAAATAAGTAGCAAAAAGAAAGTAGACAGGGGGAGGCACACACACAAGTGAACCGAATGAAACATGCACATAAAATCTGCTATATGATCCGAACACTATGCAACACACAATTAATATTGATATTTATAAGTTATGCATATACTATAGAGCTTAATCATCAAAAAATAAATTATTTAACAATCGCTTAAGGCGATGTGGTGAAGTATTAAAAATATCCATGTCAATATTTCTGCTCAAATTATTGAAACTGCTGCTTGCTCGTATTATAAATTCATTCTTCCTGTAGTTACACTTAGTAAACGGAACATATAGAGGAATGGGCTTTCTAGTACTTGCCGCTGGAACGCGAAGACCAAGCCGACCCAGCAGCTCAGGACAGTCAACCATACCATTTGCTATATTGAGTAGGTAAGTTAGGTCTGCAATACGCCTTCTTTCGTACAAAGGGAGCATATGGTTAATTTTGCAACGTGATGTATAACCAGTGATGTATCTATTACTGCGAAACTGCAAATACCTTAGGAAACGCTTTTGAATACTTTCAATTCTACTCGAATGAATGTTGTAAATTGGATTCCAAACTTGAGATGCGTATTCAAGATGGGTCCGAACATATGCACAGTATAATATTTTAAATGTTTTAATTGAAGCGAAATCTGATGACATCCTTATTATGAAGCCTAATGCTTTAGAAGCTTTGCTGATTATGTTATTAATGTGATCATCGAATAGTAATTTAGAATCAAATGTTACACCCAAATCACTGATATTGGAAACTCTTGTTACTAATGATTGTTTTAAGTAGTAGGTAAAGTGCAGTGGTTGGGGTTTGCGGGTAAATGAGCAAGTATAACATTTAGATACGTTAAGGTCTAATTTATTTTGGATACAATAATTTTGAAATCTATCAAGATCTTCTTGGAGACGAGAAGCGTCATCCGAAGTCTTGATAGGGCAAAGGATCTTCATGTCATCTGCGTATAAAAGAATTTTGGAGTATCGGAGTATTTGGAGTAAATATATTATTAATTTGAAAACGATTTAGGTCAGTCTAACGCTCAAAATTAATATTCCACAATCTCAAAATAAAGGATAGATCGAATATTAATTTCGAGCGTTAGTTGACCTCAACAATAAACGATGTTTATTTTTGTCTCTATAATACTCTATATTCATTATATGGAGCGGAGTTACTTTTTATTACATCAATATTTACAAAAATCTTTCATCTATTCTAAATATTTACAACATTTATGTAATAATTAAAGGAAAATCTGGGGGCACGGAAGTGCCCCCCGCCAAGACAGCCAAGCGAAGCGAAAGGGCACTACCTACCTTTTCTCGAAGCGCTTCGTCGTTTTTTTGAACCCTCATAACTTGGATTTGGATTATACCAGATAAACAAAATTCTCAGGATATGATGCCAATAGTGAACTAATTAAGCATATTAAGTTTCAATGACATAGCTCTTATACTTTAGATTTTATTGATATCTAAAAAACCCCGATTTCGTCACTGACTCACTGATGATCATCAAAACTCATAGGGTACTTCCTGAAGTCCTAGAAAAGAAGAAGGAGAAGAAACTTGGAAATTTATAAAAAAAAGCAACTTACAAAAAGAAGTGAAATCCCACCAAAAACATTTTTATGTAAAATGTTGCCGCCAAGACATATAGTCAAAAAGTTATCAGATCTCATGTAGAGCCAAGCTTATAACTCTACATGCACATACTCTACAAGCCCTAACTTCACAAACTCTACACACCGTAGTCAAAATATGTGGCTTGGCCGTTTCAATACTACAAGAACTATTGAATAACAAAAAAGTAATGAGCAGTGAATACATTTTTCACCTTACTCCCATGTGGCAGTAGCGAAACGGTCAAGCCACATATTTTGACTACAGTGTGTAGAGTTTGTGAAGTTAGGGCTTGTAGAGTAAGTGCATGTAGAGTTATAAGCTTGGCTCTACATGAGATCTGATAACTTTTTGACTATATGTCTTGGCGGCAACATTTTACATAAAAATGTTTTTGGTGGGATCCTATTTACAAAATATATCTAATCTAAATATTTACAAGTAAAAAAGTTGTGCCAGATCGCTGCCCTGTGTAAACGTGCCAAGTAGGCTGGCGGCATTGCCACGTTGAATGGCAATGCTGATCCGTTGTCCTAGATAGACACCAGCCTTCCTGTCACGTGAGGTCTCAATGAGGCGCCGTGAGACCTCTTTAAACAAAAGCTGGGCATCCGGGCCCCACGGCCCCAACGTTTCTACACCGAACGCCACAAAAATGCATCCATTGCCTATGGATGCATATTTGCGCTTCAGGCATTCTTCATTATATTAATATTATTTATAATATTTATATTTTTTGCCTTTATAGCATTATGTTTCTAAGAACGTATCATGGAGTAAATATTTGCATAATTGTTTTTTTTTTAAACTCAGAGTGAGTCAACAGATCGCGTGATCAACTTGCGGCCGGTTCTCGCGAAATGATCAAGTTCAATTCCATTGCTTTGGGTGTGGCTTTCACCTTGGGACGTGTTTGTAAACATTGTTTAAATGGTTACATAACTTTCGCTGTTGTTGTTTTTAGTATTGCTCTCTTATCTTTAGAAAAAGTGGCCGTGTGAGTCGGACTCGCACACGGAGGGTTCCGTCCAATTGTAACTAACTCAACATTGTATTGAAAAAAAAAAAACCTTAATAAAACGTTTCATGTATGGGCGCCCCTATAATTTTATTTCATTTTTATTATTTGTTGTTATAGCGGCAATAGAAATACACATATTCTGAAAATTTCAGCTGTCTACCTATTACCGTTCATGAGATACAGCCCACTGACAGACGGACGGACGGACAGCGGAGTCTTAGTAATAGGGTCCTGGTTGGCACCCTTCGGGTACGGGACCCTAAAAAGACATCCATAACAAGACAAAGGTAGAGATAGCCACCTCATTCATATCAAAAAGTATCATAGCGTGCCTCTAACTTAATGAAGAATTTGGAATTTCTATACCATATTATATTATGTACCACATTTTACTGTATTGAAACAATAATTCAAAATCAAAATCATTTATTCAAATAGACCTTCGCAGGCACTTATGAAAAGTCTGTCTCTAATACTCTAATACCGGTTCGGAAGGTTGCATTTGCTGAGAAGAGCCGGCAATAAACTCAGCAATTACTCTTTTCAAAACAAGCTTAGATTCATTACATAATATTTACATTATAATCGCACTGACAACAATTGCGTGCCCCGGCGCGGCGGCAACACTACATAGTAGACTGAATCTATATTTAATTCTAATACTCTAATACCGGTTCGGAAGGTTGCATTTGCTGAGAAGAGCCGGCAATAATCTCAGCAATTACTCTTTTCAAAACAAGCTTAGATTCATTACATAATATTTACATTCTAATCGCACTGACAACAATTGCGTGCCCCGGCGCGGCGGCAACACTACAAAGTAGACTGAATCTATATTTAATAAGTAAATAAATAAATATCAAGTAATGTTGACGACACTTGTGTTGTTCCAGCTAACCGACACCTGGTGTCGTGGTCGGCGGTGGCGAGCTGGCGGCGCCTCACCGCCGACTACGCCGACGGGGACCCGAGGCTCGCGGCCTTGAAGCCTTTACAGGGCATGAAGTAAATACAACAATATGTTATTATTAAATAATTTTGCGTTTGGTACTGAAAGACTGTGAAGAAGCCTAGATAAAGCATGCTTACCCAAAAGAAACCCATTCACACTTGAAAGTCCCTAGATTTTAGATGTCAGGAAACGAGGTCGAAAATCGTGAGTTTCGCCTTAACTCAGGACTCATCTCCATTTTCCTCACTTTGGATTTTTTTTTATACCACTAAGGTGGCAAACAAGCTTACGGCCCGCCTGATGGTAAGCGGTTACCGTAGCCTATGGCCACTTGCAACACCAGGGGTATCACTCGCGCGTTGCCGACCCTAAAAATAATGTTGGAGGTAGAATTTTGAAAATTCCATCCTTACTGGATATCTATGTTATACATATAGGGAACCTGTGTTAAAATAATCAAGTTTCAAGATCCTGCGCTTTGTGCTGTGCGTGCATTTATCAAACAGTTAGATACTTTCTTCATCTATATACAGATATATTTATGAAACAATATAAGTCAACGGTTCTTGACTCAAGAAAGTGCGCTCTGACAGCTACACTCGATAGCCAGTACTCTGTGCTTTGTGTACTTACCACCTTCGGCCACATCATCCCATGATATTCGATCAAACACAAACCTATATGGCAAAATAAACTCGTGAAAAATAGTAGGGCGCGCGTTGAAGTCTTTTGTTAGAGCCAAACCACTGCATTGTCAACCAATTCTTATTGTGGTAATGAAGTGTTTATTTGTTCCAGGGCGCTGACCCTGGTCCTGATAATGTTGGCGCACTCGGTGCTGGCTCATTACTCCACCTACATATACAACCCACAGTTCTTGGAGAGGGTAAGATAATATTCTATAGGCTAGTGACTCAGAAACAGATTAAAAAATTAACCAAAGTTGGATGTACCCATCGAAAATGTACACCAGGAGCAATACAATAATTATGATTTTCTGATTAAAGTTTTTTTTTTTTATTATTATTATTGTATAATGATTGATATGAATGATTGTTACTAAAAACGATTTGTAGCCTGCTTGAAAAGTATAATCTTTCAAGTGTATGGCTATGTTTTACTACAAGGCTATATATATTTCAAAGCAAAGTTATGACAATAAATGATTCTGATTCTGAATGCTTGGGATTCTGGGTTGGGCCTTGAATTGGATATATTCACATGATATTTACGCCTTCATTTATGAATAGTCTGACTCTAATGCCAATTCGTAAGATTGCATTTGCTGACAAGAGCCAAATAACTCCAAGAAGTGAAGACATTTTATACGCTAGGGTAACCGGTTACCATCAGGCAAGCTGCATGCTTTGCTAACTTAGTATTATGAACAATACAAAACAAAAAAAAAACTGTGATCTAGTCTCCATGGCGCATGATAATGAGTGACTTATTAAGTTAGCTCCAGCCGACCATCTCACATACAGCACCACACAAGTTCCACTCACACAAGAATACAACAATACCCACTATGGTGGGTATTGTTGTAGGTACTCTTTCATAAAAAGAGGACTTTTGGCCGTAAGGCGTGGTGTTCCGTCGATTTCGCGGACAAGTGCCACATGATCGCACAAAGACATAGTGCAGTAGTGTTTACTAACATAGGCTTAAGTATTTTATACTAACAAACATTGGTGCCGATTCTGTTGTAAATCGCACTAAACTAATTTTAGTCACATCTCATCTCTTTCTTATGAACATTACTGAAAAAGGATAAAACATATTTTAAGTTGTCAATTAATCTTTGCCCTCTTATTTATCTTGAAAACAAGCATTGGACTAATTTGACAGGACTAAATTTCTTACATCCTTTTCTTATGTTCTTTTGTTAGAAAGAGACATAGTGACATTAAAGTTAGTTTAGTTGTGAACAACAGAATCAGGGCCATTGTTTTATTATAATATTTGTTAGTTTGTAAGGTATTTATCTATGGGCCACAAGATGCCTGAAAATAAAGATTTATTATTATTATTATTATATCTAAAAGTATTCTTCCTCCATCTCTTTTCCAGAGCGGCCACGCCGTACTGTCGGTGTACTTCCAGAACGGCACCTCGATAGTACAGACCTTCATAATGGTGTCGAGCTTCCTCCTCGCCTACAACCTGCTGCTCCACGCTGATAAGCGGCCGCTCAGCCTGAGGATGCTGCCACAGACGCTGCTGCATCGAGTTGTCAGGTAGGTCTTATATTTTGGATCTGTTTTCTGTGACGGGCATATAGCGGTAAGGCCATTACTTTAAAGTATTTTGAAGGTGACCTTGTACATCTTTGATCGGAACCTAGATCTAAAGGGTCAGTTGAGGCAGTTGATTAAGATTCACCTTACGCGCCGCAGGTCGTGGGTTTGATTCCCAAACAGGACATGCATTTGTGTGCATGAACATGTCTGTATGTCCTGAGTCTGGGTATAATTATGTATATTAAGTATGTATTTACAAACAAAAAGTATTATAATTATAATATCAGTTATCTGGTTTCCATAGTACAAGCTCTGCTTAGTTTGGGATCAGATGACCGTGTGTGAGGAATGTCCCAGGATATTTATTATTATTTATTATACATGTGCTCTGATTGGCCAAGTTAAGAACACATGATGCAGTGATTTGTCCTTATTGTACAAAATGATTGTCTAGTTACAGAATTGGATTGCTTAGTATTAAATATATTATAATCTAAAGGTATTTTTCTTCGATGTCATCACTAGGGAGCCCGCACACGGGTGATATCGTTCGGTGATTTCCCAGTGTCACTAGTAGGTGACAGACAGAGGCTTACTATTTTTGTCTACGATACGAATATGTTATTATTAAATAATAGGTACCACTATTGCAGCAAAGTCATTGTTTTCTCATGATACCTCTTAGTTCAATTAACCTGTCAAATCGTGAACTAAAGGTTCAGATAGGTTCGAATCATAATCATCAATAGTTTGAATGACGCTCCCCTAAAGCTCATCACTGTTTTTCAAAGTATCGTTCGTTGAAGAGTTTCCGATTCGAATGATTTCTCAGGTAAAGATGATCCAATGTTTTATTCAAAGGTTTGATCTATGTTCCAAGTTGTAACCAAATCCGTTCAACCATTACAATAAAAAACAAACACAGAAACGCTTTTTTTAACTACGAATTAATTTTAAATATATGTAGGATTTGCGATTCATCTACGTCGTAGATTCTACGATAAAATTAAATTTATACATCATGTTCAAAAATATTCTCCGCATAATTTTCCCAAAATGACCAACAATTTACCTTCGTTACGGCCGAGAGGCATCCTTTATGACTGTTTAATATTAATGATAATTATTATCGAGTGAAGGTGACCAATTGAGATATTGGCGTCGTTAAATTTTAAGACGTCACTTGCTGAATCTGCGACATCGTCTGTGTTACTCAGTAGGTACATAATGGCTACAAGTATCCTTATTTGTTTATCAAGGATTATAATAAAGTACATCATGATTTTTCATAAATATCCATGGCTTTCCAACAGAGATGCGTAGCGATGATGTGTTTAAATTCGCCTATCTACCGCACCACATACCTAGCGGTGTGTTCTGGCAGATACACTTGACAGCCAAGCCTTCTAGGCTTTCCAGAAAGTCATCATACCTACCCCTTTTTTGCCTTTCTTAATCGACCGGCAAAGACCGCCACCGACCTTAGCGACTGAATTCACGTTGAAAACAAGCAATGTATTATATATTTTCTTATATTCTTTGTTGGAAAGAGATATCCTAAGACTAAAATAGTATTACGTAAACAACAGAACAAAGAGATATGTAGAGCATAAATACATAAGTAGCGTTTTTTCGCTAAAATAACAGCTCGATCGGGAAAATACCTCCTCCTTCCAGAATACCGCAGCCAAAGAACTTAATGTGTGATGGATGGATACGGTAACTGTTTACCATATGCTTCTTACAGACGTAGATAGTTCATATAAAAAAACTGTACCAATATGACCTATTTTGCCTGCGAAGGTCTATTTGAATAAATGATTTTGAATTTTGATTTTTTTCAGAATAACCCCTCTGTACATGTTCGTGCTTGGTACCGCCATGACGTGGTGGGTCCACTCCGGCGGCGGCCCGCTGTGGAAGTCGCTGGTCGAGGACGAGACCGCGCGCTGTCGGGACAAGTGGTGGGCCCAGCTGCTCTTTGTGAACAACCTGGTGAAGCCTGATGAAAAGTGTCTTATTCATACATGGTGAGTTGGCGAGGGAAATTCGTGCTGTGGGCCTAATGCTTTTTATGGTAGAAGTTGCTGAAATGCAATATAAATTTTATGTTTTGGTTGACGTACTATTTTTGTCTTTAATCATTTATTAAATAAAGTTTATGCAAAATTGAAAAGGCTTGTCTTAAATTTATGTCAATAAGCGGGACTTTAAAGGTAAATGCACACTTATCCGAGCCGAACGCATCGTACGAAACGAATTTTAGAATTCTGTATATGAAATCTTATCCAGATTCGGACGATTCGACGCAGGCAAGTATTATATATATATATATATTATATATATAAGAGCTTTCATAAGATTTTATATACTGAATTTTAAAATTCGTTTAGTTCGATGCGTTCGACGCATTCGACTCGGATAAGTGTGCGTTCACCTTAAAAATAAATTACTTGATCTTTTGGCCTTGATCTTAGTTTATTTTGTAAATAAGTACTTAAGTAAAAGATTTATAGAAGCTTTATTTGAATATGGAAATTAAAATATTTACTTACATTATCCGAATTACTTCGACTCGTATACATTATTTTAATTTAAAAAAAACCTTTTAAATATAAGGGGATTTGTTTTGAGTTTGTGTCAAGTTTTGAATCAAGATGACTCAAACAATTGAATTTAAGAGGACTCAATTCGTCATACTTTTCATACAAAACCCCTGTACTTATTATGGCGTTGTTAAACATTTTTCGTTAGATATTTTGAACAAATTAGTATCTTGTGTACTATATCTAGCCTTGTATCTTGGCGTAATTTAAAAAAAGTGTGAAACAAATTCAGTCAAAGCCTCCGAAAAACAGCGTTTTTGCCTGAACTTTGGCCATATCTAATGTACCTATAAATTGTAAAAGTAAAGAAAACATTAAGATACCAGGCTTGCAAATGTATTGGAGATTCTAAATAACTAACTTTTTTTTCACAAACTTGTAAGATTTTTTCTCAAGAAGTATACTCCTGGAACAAGTTTTATGAATGCGAAATCATGAATGACGACCTGGCGAAGCGGCCGCGAGTGATCAGCGGAATTTACCGACTGATAACCGACGGCTCTGATGCTATCTCTCTTTATTCGCAGTCAAACATTACGTTGGATGAAACAACAAGCTTTTAGACTATGCTCGCGTTGAAGTTGCGCCGGCCACAGAGGGCCGCCTTAAAACCTACACCAGTTTATTAACAATATATTCGTGACCCTTGACCACCACACCACTATTTGGTATACTAAAATAACTAAATGATGATTGCAGGTTCCTAGCAGTAGACATGCAGCTGTACGTGTTGTCGGCGGTGCTGACGCTGTCGCTGGGGCGGTGGCCGCGCGTGGCGCTGCCGGTCCTCGCCGGCCTGTTCCTCGGCTCCGTCCTCGCCAACTTCGCCATCGCATACCACTGGAGCCTCAAGCCTATGGTGTTGCTTATGTTTCCTGAGTAAGTTATTACTCAATTGTATTTTGTCTTTGTTTCCATTTCGGTGGTGCTGTGATATAAAGACGGACAAAGCAATTTAAGCAGCCACATTTTTTGATTTCTCTATTCGATCTAAAAGTCTCAAGAGAAGGAGAAGTGGGAATTAAGAGTACGTACAAAGCCAGAAAAATATGGCAATGTCAGATGAGACAAATTTATGTCTAATCTTCGCGTGGCATGAGACGGAGATAGCGTGTTTCGCGGAACAAAAATGAACTAAGCGCTTCTTATCTAAATAACTCGTAAAGTATAGAATATTTTAAAAAATCGTTAGTAGCAGCCCTAGGTGATATGTTAGTGATATTATTTATCGATTTTTTGTCTTAATTGGATACATCATGAACGAATAAAAACGAAAATTCATTATTATTAGAGGTAGCTTTGTGATTTATTTCTATGGAGGAATTTTCATTCCATTATATTTTTGCTCAGAGTGAACCCTCGCGTATATAATGAAAATACCCATATAAAAATATATTTTTCATTAAAATACTATTTACTTCGGTAAATTTCAATTCTAAGATATGTTATTTTGCTTTATATGTCCAGTCTTAAGATGTCCAGTCAATCCGACACTTAGACCGTGTAGAGAATACAATGGACTTCGTAATCTTTCTCATTATGAGTGGAGATTCACCAGGAGTATATAGACGTACACTTGGGTGAACTAATGACAACTCATATCAATATATCAGGTTGATGAGGACGCAGTTCGAGAAGGAGCCGTCGTTCTGGTGGCTGTACACGGCGCCGTGGGACAGCGCGCCGGCCGCGCTCGCGGGCCTCCTCGTCGCCTTCCTCCACCACGCCCTGCAGCAGGACGGGATCAAGCCTCACGAGAAACCTGTAAGTACACCTTTCATCGTAATTATCGGTTGTAATTTATCCCTTAAAGGATCATGACGAGATTTGTACAAAAAAATAAAGATTTTTAGAGACGTTGGAATGACGTTATATTTGATCCTTGGTGCCTAAGGAAGAACTTGAGCCATTTAAAATATTTTTAAAACCCCGGGATAAAAATGCGAATTTCTATGGCATACCGACGAATCGTGACTATTCGCGACCAAAACCGTTATGTTGTTGTTATGTTTTGCGGGGGTTATAAAATACTAGCTGTCTCAGGCGGTTTCACCCGCGTTCCCATGATAAAAAGTAGCCTATGTCACCCGGGGATAGTCTAGCTTCCCAACAGTGAAAGAATTTTTCAAATCGGTTCAGTAGATTCGGAGCCTATTCAATGCAAACAAACAAATAATCAAATCTTTCTTCTTTATAATATTAGTTAGATTAGATTAGATTAGATTTCATGTATATTAACATGTTGCTGGTAATGTAATCTTAACATTGGAAGTGATTCAAAACTCTCTAAAATGTTTTATTTTTTTGTACAAATCAATGTATGGAGCTCGCCATGATTCTTTTTCCACCCCTCGGATTCTTTCGTATATCTTACGAACCTAAGTACAAGTTGTTCAGCATGACTAACCCAACATAGGTTTCGAAAATATGCCATCACGAAATCTCCACCCGTTATAATCTGCTAGTGCGTGGGCTACATGCAATAAATACTCGTATGGTTGACCTACATATGTGTGACAATCTTATTTTAGGTGCATCAAACCTAAAATAAGTGTGTTGCGTAAAAAATATTAATCGGACAACCTTGAGAATTTATTACTTTCAAGGTTTCACTTGTAACGAAAATGGAAGAACTTTTAAAGGAACTTTGTAGAATATATTTGGGTATTACCAATATTATTAATAGCCTAAACAACTTTTACTTCATATTGTATCCTACGCGATTAAATTAATGACTCAATTCCTATATAAAATATATATATGCACCATTTTATATAAAAAATCCTAATATGATGTGACTATATCACAAATCTGTAGTGTTCTCCACCAATTCATATATGAAACTTGAAATAATAATTATAAATTCTACATTCAAGGTATCAAAATTTTTATCTGATCGCGGTAAATAATCCAGGATTAAATTCAAATCTCTCTGAAAAATCAGCGTAGACCGTATGGAGTTACTCATTCGGACCTAAACTGAAAACTGAAGCTGGCAAACGATCTACAGATCCAACTGTAGTCTCCGCCTCCCATGGATATACAAGGCAAATTACCATTACTGCCAACCTTGAACAAATAATTCCTCCAACAGATAGTGCGCATCATGTACCGCATGTCAGTGCCGGGGATGTTCCTGTGGGTACTGGGCGGGTACTGGATGAAGGGCGCCACGGATCCACTCGGGGTGGCGCTGTACGCCGCTCTCGACCGTCCTGTCTTCATCACGCTCACCGCCATCGCTATGTTTGGTTTCTTCAACAAGATTGACAGTGAGTAATTGCCGCTGAAGAGTTTATTACGCACAAGTTTTCGCCCTCCGGTTTCACTCGTATTCCCGAGGATCTAGTGTTTCCCCGGAATGAAAAGTTTCCACTCCATATTGATCCATTATGGTCTACTCATGTACAAAATTTCATCACGTTTGGTTGTGCCGTTCAGGCGTCAACGGTAACAAACTCACATTCGCATATTTTATTATAGATTGGTTTCATCTTCTATTTTTTTTTACCACTAAGTTGGCAATCAAGCATACGGCCCGCCTGATGGTAAGAGGTTACCGTAGCCTATGGACACGCAACACCAGGGGTATCACTCGCGCGTTGCTGACCCTGCAGAGATCTCTTCACACCCTTTTTGAAGAACCCCATGCTGTACTCCATTGGGTAAACCACAGCGGGGAGCTCATACCACAGTCTGAGCGTCAGTGGAAGAAAGCTCCGTTGAGCCCGCACAGTTCGAAACTATTCTAGTTTCAATGTGTGAGGATCTGTCGATGGCGAGAGTTGTTTCTAAACTTAAATGTGGTGAGGAGTCAGGAGGTACCGAATGTCAATGACATTTTGTATAAGAGAATACGACGATACATTAATCATGCGGCAATACCCCAGGTGTGTGGTGGTCGTTCCTGTCGTGGCGCGGGTGGGAGGTGGCGGGGCGCATGTCGCTGCCGGCGTACCTCGTGCACTGGCTCCTCGCGCTCACGCACCTCGCGCTCAGGACCAACGCTGCACACGTCTCTATCTTCGACATTGTGAGTACGACCACTCCCTACTAATAAAGTAATGAGGCCTTACACGCGTCATACTTCTGATCAGACGCTGCTTTTGGGGGCTGGTCTGCTTGACTCTGCTATTTATTTACGAAATATTTATTGAGTCTGCTTTGTAGTTTTGTCAAAGAACTACAGGGAATTAAGAAAGGTTATCAATTAGTCCAAAGCCATTAATTGGGCATTGAGGTCATTAAATTGGGATAGACGAACAGCCACAAGTGGCACAAGTTGATATTGATGATGAGGTTTACGATCCCAGTTAATGCTAATTCCAAGATATAGCTACTTATTGTTTGGGTTAATTAAACCAGCAATTACCTAGATTTTGCTTTAACATAGTTACATTTGAACACTTAGGTAGAAATAAAACAGTAAGTACAGATTTCCAGATCCATAATGATGACACAACAGCAACCAAACAACAACACTACAACCAAACATCTTTCTATTTTTGTTCCAGGGTGGTCATTGGCTGGCCACTATATTTCTAAGCTACGTGACAGCGTTGCCTCTACATCTCCTTGTAGAAGTACCCATGCAGAGGTTCCTACAATCTTTGTTCGGGTGATCTAGGTGACAGGAGCTGAACTCCTACTTGAAGGCATTGAAGGATTGGTTTAACTCGGAATAACCGAGATGAATTGAACAAGAAGACTTTATTTAAAAGTGTGATAACATCCTAATGGTAAAAAATATAACGGTGTGATTGATTGCCTATGGGGATAAAATAAATGTGATATAAATTGATATTTTCTGTCTGATGAAAAATGTTTTTGGTATAGGTTTTTATACATTTTTAAGGCATGGAATAATTACCTTAATAGAAAGCGTGTACCGCCATCTAGCGGTGAAAAGTAGTACTAAATGATGCAATAATAGGATAAGTGACCAATCTTTTTAAAAATGTTTTTTTTTTTTCGCAAATTTTATAGCACCTAATGAATAGCTAGAACCATGCACCAGAAATTGCTATAATAGGTACCTACTATGTTGAAAGTAATAATATTTATATTAATGATTGATTGTAAAAGGTGGTGCCACGGTGGTTGTTAGAGTTAAGTGGATTAAAATGGTTAGATAGGCTCTGTTATATGCGCCACGGTTGTTTGTAGAGTTAAGAGTGGATTTAAAATGGTTTATATTTTGTATGTAGCCCCAACTTCCATGGTTTCGTGTTCTTATAGTCTTAGAAATAAAATTGTATCTACCTATCTGCATTATCTGTGATATTTTTTACGATCTTTTGAAAAAAATTAATGACAAATAAAGTGTACTTTTATTTTGTTTTTTTTAACATAAATTACCCTTTAATAAAATGCTTTAGACCAAGCAACCTATCATATTTGAGAGAAAAAAAAAACCAAATATTACTTTACTCATTCAACTACTTGACACTAGATGCCGCTAGTCATATAACTCGATATAACAACTCAGTCTGTAGAACTGACAATGAGAAATTTAAACCCTTTACAATATGAAATATATTCTACCTCATAGTTATAACTGACTACATAATTATTGTCAAAGAGAGTGGAAAAATATATAATTTAAATCTTTTTAAATGTTATGGATCCTGAACGCACGCTGTCATAATTAATCTGGAACGAAACGTCAGCTCAGCCAGCTGTCACAATTTACTCGCTCGTGCCGTGCGTAACAATCGTTCGCTTGGCTTGGCCGTGATTCGTATCCTTCCTAAGTTGTTTTTACATTACTACTGGAGTTTTCCATTCGCTAATCTCTCGTTAATTTCATAATAAGTTCCCCGTGTTTATAAGAAAGTGTTCAACTGTGATGGGAGGGCATCATAGTCATGAAGGCAAGGGCAACGGGGACCAAGCTGGCAGCGGTAGTAGCACGCCTCGAGGGTCGCAGAAGGGCTCAGGGTCCCGCTCCGGGTCTGGAGGGGACCTCCAGGGTCTACAGGAAAAATCTGACAAGCCTCCTCCATCGATGGTGCCAGTAGAGAAACTCGGGAAGGTAAATATGTCACGTTCAATGCTGAGGTCACGAGTCAGGGTTGTTTGGACTGCAGTGACGTTAACTCGTTGTTTGTTTTGATTCAGTCGCCGTCGACGATTACTTATTTTTCTTTGATAAGGATATTTAAGGCATACATCCATCTTAGAAGTAGTTTTCCAGAATAGTTGAGCTTAGTGATATCACTATTTATTTTGAGATGATGTTAATGAAGCACAGCTGAGTCATTTTATTTTTTTAATATCTTTGAGACATTCTTGATCATCTACAAATATTTACTGAGTCTGAAATTTAAGTTTCGATAGTACTGAAGGTATTCTATCAAATTAAATGTGATAATAATGTTTAATTAAAATATACAAACATGAGAAATTAATTTTGAATTTCAATTTTTCGTATATTTCAATGATATAGGTATTACAACTGATAATTTTCTGAAACAATTATTTAGGTATTTATTAAATACAAGTTTTTGCCTCGCCATCATTCCTGGGGATCTTATGTTTTCTTTGACTAAAAAGTATCTATTCCAGGTTATAATCTACATGTATTCTAATTTCATTTCAATTGGTTGCCGTTGACATGTCTAGAGATAACAAACAAATAACTAACCAAAGTCCCATTTTATATTAGTATGGTATTAAGGTAATTGATGGTTTTATTTGGAGTTCCTATTATTACGGCTTTTGATTATTTATTGGTTCATGTCCAATTATATCTGAAACAAGGTCCTTTGATAACATTTTCTACAGGCCAGCTTTGGTTTAATCACTACATTAAACAAGGCTATCATAACCTTAAAACAGCGTCAAAACATAATACAACCTCACATATCCATGTTAGGATAACAATGACAATGAATGCATATTTGACACCTGTATCAATGATTATTCAATCAATATTTAATTCAGCTGACTGAGCCATCAATGTCAAACAATATGCAATCGCTTGCCGATCATTTATGCAGACTATAGAGTATTGATGGTATTTTTATGACCCCAGCATGGTAACAAAACTAGGTGATAGAAAAAGGAAGGAAAATAATGTAATCTTCTAAATATATATAAAAATCAATGCCACTTTTCCTTGTAATTTTATAACTCAAGAACGGGCTCACCTATCCAAACCAAATGTTTAGGCTTTGTTCGGACTATTTAGTTGATAGTATGTGAAGGTTGCTGAATAAATAAAATAAATAGAAACAAGTTATTTAAATATAAATTTTTAATATGAATTTAACGTCATGTTAACATTTTACTTTATGCAGCAATAAATGGCTTTGTATTTGTATTTATGTGAAGTTTGCACAAAATCGGTTCAGCTGTTTAGGAGGAGTTCAGTGACATACATACCTACAATAGAATTAACTCCCTGGATGGTTTAGATAGAGTAGGGTAGGGTAGCACCACACGAACGAAGTCGCGCCGGGCAGCTAGTATACATATATTTGTAATATACATGCAAGTTTAATACGAACTGAAAGCATCTAGTATGTACCGGTAGGTAGTGCATAGTCAATTGTTGTGTTCATAAGTGCTTTATCAGGGCCTAAACTGAATCAGTTTCTTGAGTTTAGGTGTAATCTTATGTTTACACAATGAAACACTTAAACAGAAAAAGGATATCTATGAAAAAAATATTCAAAATAAAAGGTTAAATCTCGTGTTTTAAGGAAATAAAAAATTGGTTTGTTGGGCTCGAAGTTTGTAAAAACATGTCCTTAACCATGAAGTCACAGAACTGACAATAACCTTATCATAAAGCTCAAATGGATGTTATCGCTTCACACATGATTAACTTGTAGAGCCTTGAGTCCTTAAAAGGATATTATCAAGATCATGTGTACATACATAAAATTATCTTTGTATGGCCACTCCATCACAATCTATGTCTCTGAAGATATTTATTTGTTAGTAGTTTTGTGATGTAAGCACCAAATAAAGTACATTGACCATAGATTGTGCCGAGACTGAGTGTGCCATTTTGTCCGTAACTATAATGATAATAAATATCCCCACTCAATACCATTGAACAGGTTTTACAGTTGATAATGGCAAAATTTGGCATTTTTATGTGTTCAATGACACGGCTTGCCACTGGCGCGACAAAGTAGAAGACTTTGGTGCATAGATACACCTATGGTAAGTATGTGCTGCCGGCCTCGCTTAGGCGAATTGCAGTATCTAGCCTATTTCTAAAATCTATGACTATCTTTATATCACCTAAATCTGGCCCATTTATATCTTATCTTATTTTACTTTTTGTATTTCGAACTTTGAATAACCGCTATCTTGAAATGGCACTAGAAGGTAAAGTTTTACTAATGAGTTAAAAAGAATTTAATAAATCTCGTACACAACTCATGTCTTTAAAGCGTTGTAAATCAAGCAAATAACTAAGCAGCAGCTGCGAAATGCCCCGGTTTTACGCTATGTAAATGTATTATATGTATAAACAAGAATGGAATTTTTGCTCTTGTTGAGGCTCGCCGCCCCGCTGCCGTGCGCCCGCGCCGGTTGATTGACATAGCGCTAATTGGTCCAACAGACAACGCTTTGTATTCCGTGCAAAATTTTTAGTCGCGTTTTCTTCCTGAATCCTGATTCCCACAGATGTAGATCTTGAGTTACATTGTTGTCTTTGACTTGTTCAGACAGATATACCTGACAATAAAATAATTTTGGCTTCACTTTGGTTCGAAAGTAGGCACTTTTTGTTTGCTGATAAGCTTATTAGCTATTTTTGCAACATCTGCCATAATCTCAGACGAAGGCAGATTCTACACGCATAGTTCAATCACCCGCTGCTATCTTATCGCGAACAGGTGTTGGGCGGCGAGTTTGAACATCATCGGCTTAGTCTTTGACTCGTTAGTGGCGACATGAACTGTTTAAATAACAGTAGTTATGCAAATCTAGTCATTTGATTCCTTGGCTAAGGTCTAGAGAATCTACGGCGCATCGAAATAGATTTTTTTAGATTTGGGTCTCTGAGAACTTGTTATCGTACTTATATTAGACTGTCCAGAGTCTACTAAACCATTCGTTGGTTTGCTCGGAAATCTGCGTGGTGGCCACACGCCACATAACTGCATACATCCGAACCGAGGTCTACATCTCACAGCTTCACTAGTGACGCTGTGAGATGTAGACCTCGCGAGTCACGATAATCCTAATTACCGAACCTGCTCACAAACACGAGAATCGGTTGAGAAATGCGATGTGTAGAGGAGAACAGCCGGACATCTGAAACATACGAAAGCATTTTTGTCCAAGCTGAAACGGAGACGCTTCGCACTTGGCCGGATTACTTCAGGTCGGTGCAACTGGCAGGGTGTTTCATTCATACGATCAGTTTGTTCCACAAATCAATCACTTCTATGTCTAAAATCCTCTCAGAACAAAACGATGATCACCTTAGTGATGATGATGACATCACGTGATGAAGGCACGTGACACACGATCACGTCTATCATCCTATCTACAACAAAGAACTAGGTATAATGCATAATACTGACATATAGTTTGTACAATGTAGGGATGGGATTCCATCCAAGTTTTACAATATTACTTGAGTACAATATTTTATAAATTGATCACTGATTGATGATTAATGAATGATTTTTTAAAATACTTTGTATTCTGTGTTTTTGACCACAATCTCAAAGTCAAAGCCATTTCAATGCCAAAGTCAGCTCAATTCAATTTAGGCCCTAGTAGGGCATATGAAGGTCAAAGCTACTGAAGTTACACCGGTTCGGAAGTCGGCCTTTAACTGAGAAGAACCGGCAAGAAACTCAGCAAAGTAACTTTTTTTGTAACCTTCTATTTGGTATTGATATTTTTTACTGTAGATAGGTTGTGCTTGACCATTATCTGGTCGTGGTATTGTATTGAATGAAGTCAACGGAATGTTTGGCTCATTACGTCATTATTGTTCAGTAGGTAGGAGAACTATCCTACAATTTCCACAATATCATGTAGCCTCGAGTTTTATGACAATCGCAAACTAATATTACATATCATAAAACAATGTCGGTATCTCGATGGTTTTGTAATAGCTGGGTATCTAATCTATGTTATAACATAGGAGTATTTACAACTTTTGCAGAATAATAACTTGATGGAATTCTTTAAAACAAGCTACTTAAGGTCGACAATCCCCTGGTATTGACCACACAGGTAGACGACGCAGGTGATGCAGGTGGCGCAACTGCGATAACCTTTTGCCAAAAAAAAGCAACAAAATTCTTCGACACGAAAATCGAATACCAAATTCTAAATCTTGGATGACGTTTAAAAATGCCATAGAAAAAATCATCTTTACAATTAGGTTCAATCGTTTATTGGTTGATGATGAACATGAATCTTATTATAAGTTCATTTTCCTATTTCATTCTAAAACGTCATCCAGGGCTTTTTGGAAGGCGTTTAACTCGAGTAAAATAAGATACCAATCACAACACTACGATATCATTAAGATTATTTTACATCGTAATTTGTAATAATCACAAGACAAAGGCGTTATCGCAAATCTGTATGCGATAACAGTGATTCAATACAATCAGTTGTCGTCTTTACTTGCACCTTAGTACTGGCTATAAAAAAAACATAAGTGGCAATGGAGCGTTTTATACCAGAAGTGAAGAATCTCCACTTGAAGATAGTTGGTATTCAAGGGCATAAGTTAAAGGAGAAGAAAACGGCGACGCCTACTTGCAAGGTGCGTTTATGTATGTGCAAGTTGCTATAGTGACTCAACGACGCTTCATTCGATATTTTACTGGTAGCTTTATGCCAAGGCTACACTTTCAAGGGTGGCTTTCCACAAGGGAATCGGTGTGGTGGTTTGTAAAACCGCCAATAGGATCGCTTCATAAGGGCTAATATGAGCTAGGAATCTTGCTTTGCAAGTAAACACACATTTTCATGACAAACGTAGACTTTATATAGAACTAGCTTCGTTCCCGTGGTGTCATCCGCGTTCCCCAGGGCTATATTGTTTTCTCGGGATAAAATAGCACTCGGGAATAATGTAGCTTCCGATTAGTGAACGAATTTTCAGAATTGGATCAGGGGCCCAATTCTCGCTTCCCTCGAACTAGCCTTCGAACCGAACTTGCATTACGAGTTCTAGTTCTACCGTAAAATTTCGAGGGGCGGAGTCAATTCTTCGATTCCTGTATTCTCGGCACTAATCGAACTAACCTTCGAAATAAGTTCGAGTGTAAGGAGTAAATGTTTTTTTTTTTTTTTTTTTTTTTTTATGTCAATAGTTTGACAAACAGGCAGACGGGCCTCCTGATGGTAAGTGGTCACCGCCGCCTATGAACATTTGCAATACCAGGGGGATTGCCGATGTGTTGCCGACCTTGTAGAGCTCTAGATGTTGCCATTATGATGGATACAAATTGCACGATGCGTTTCGTTTCACTTGATAATTGCGTTTTGTTAACGTACGTGATAATGTTATATCTTAAATTAAAATTTAAAAGATTTTAATGAATATAAAATATTTAAAACAACGTTTTACTCTTATTATATCTAATTTTATATAATAATTATAAATGAATATGACAAAATATTTTCTGTGCGTAACGGAAATCCTTAGGCTTATCTGTCATTACGTTTCCAAATGACAACCTAACTGTTTGACGTTTGATAGTTCGCATTCGAAATACGTTTCGAACGGTCCCGACCAGTCGAAGTAGTTCGAGCGCTATCCCTCGAAAAATAAGAGAAAATGGCGGCTTCGAAATTCTCAGAATAGCCTAACTTGATTTTCACTCGAAAAAAGTACGAGCTCGAACTTTATTTGGAACGAGTGATGAATTCGAGTGAATGAGAATTGGCTCCCAGGAGATTATCCTCCGCATATAAACATACAAAATCCGCGCTCTCTCTCTCTCTCTATCTCTCTCGTATTAGTATTTAGATGTTTTATAATCTATAATGTATGTAAGTCGTTCCCGTTGAACAGCTTGCTATATTGAGCTTGTATTTAATAATAATAACATTCGTTTAATATTTTATTGCGAACTTTTGATTATGCCTATAAAAACAAAATAAAAAGCGCTCTAATGAGATTTTAAAACGTTTCAAAGAGTTTTATATTCATCGTCATATCTTAGATCCTAGCTTCACATTATAACGCTATTCATATTTTAACGATAGCTAGCAGCAATAATACACTTGGCAACTATCCATCTAAAATAAGCGTATTTTAAACAGCCTTTAAGTCCCGAATGATAGTACCTATTTTTAGGTAATGAAATTTAATCGTCTATTTTATGATGGTAAACAGTTTTTATCAGAAAATGTCATTTATTCGGTGATTAATTAGCTGCACATAATCATTTTCGTGTGTTCTTAAGTCATGTGTTAATTTGTTTATCGAAATCATATAGAATTTTATTTATATTGATGATTTTCTCACGAGTCCTCGCGAACACGATTCACAAGGTATTTTAATTCAGAGATTACTTTATTACCTGAACAAGCGACCCGCTCCGGCTTCGCACGGGTATAATAGTTACGACATATACTGTCGCCACACTTTTTGTGTTCTAGAAAGTCGTAGTACATTATTTTATTCTATCATCAATTGTTTTCGCAGCGCACGCGTTGAAATGAATATTTTAGGTAATTACACCTTGAGTTACACTATTGGAGTTTTAGTAAGGATCCCTATAGCCTATGTCACCCAGGGATAGTATAGCTTCCCAATAGTTAAAGAATTTTTCAAATCGGTTCAGTAGCTTCGGAGCCTATTCAATGCAAACAATCAAATCTTTCCTCTTTATAATATTAGTTTAGACAAGTGATTAGCCCAAAATTATGACTTCATGAAAAGTGGCAGTGACGTTAGTTGTCACAGTGAAGGTTGCAGATTCTATTTCTTCAACTGCAGTGTTCAATAGGGTACCATTATCATCACAACTAATAAATATGTACAATAAAAAAAAATTACACATATAAAAATTACACATTAATTATAAATATAAAAAATACACAATAAATACACATATAAAACTTACAGAATAATTATACATACAAAACTTACACAATAATTATACATATAAAAATTACACAATATGTGTAGGTAATCAATCAGATATATCGATCGTCAGGACTAACTGCCTGGTTAGAGTTGTTGGGAGCTGCTCATTCCTTGGAATCCATGGGGGATTTATGTAGAAATATACAGTTCTAGGATTCAGTGGTTATTTTTATCGTTACTATGGCTGCATAAGGTCCCTAATGCCTTGTTAAATAACATGTTAGTAACAAGTGATGAATCACAATGTGACCTATGTAACAAGTATTGCGGAGGTCGCGCTCATTGAGCATTGCTTGCATGAAGGACGAAAACAACTATTTATGCTCTACTCGTGTATTTATTACTACTAAAGGGTAGCCGTGGGAGCGGTTAAAATCAATCAGGATAATATGTTAGGATTTTAATCAGTTAGATTTTTTAACTATGTTTGTTATGTTGTATATCTTATAGGCTATAAAGACATATAGCCTATAACATTTCTAAATAAATGCGCTACTTAACTCAAAAATAATTTGTCAAATCAGACTGGTCGTTTCTGAGTTAGACGTGTCCAAACATACAAACTCTTCAGCTTTATAAGTATTTGATTAAAGTTTAAAAATAGTCTGACTGTGGTTTTAAGTTAAATTCCATGATACCAGAGGAATAAAGTATCATAATCATCAGCTTATAATGTCCCACTGCTGAGCACAGGCCTCCTTTCACAAATGAGGGTGAAAATGAATGGGCAATACTCCACCACGCGTGCCCACTGCGGATCGGTGGAGGTAGGCTAATGGTCAAACCTACTGTTGGAGTTCTCAAGCCGCCTAGGAGGCATCCAACTAGATTAACGACTATCATAATTAAGTGATAACCGGGACCAAAAGCTTTACGTGCCTTCCGAAGCACGGAATAAAGAATATTTAAAGTCAAATTCAAACCATTTAATCAATTTAGGCCCTAGGACTTATAAAGGTCGAAGATACGGAAGTTACCACCGGTTTGGAAGTGTGAGGAAAATCGGCAATAAACACAGCAAGACCCAGACACAATCTGACCTTTATACCATCACATTCAAACGCTGGATTCGTGACCAAATAATATCTATGTAATAAATACTCCTCGACATTCATAATAGCTATTATGTCTATGCGGTGTGGCAAGTCCCTTAGGGGGACGCCAACAGATAGGTAGGTAGGGTTCGATTAAATGAAACAATGGAAATTAGTCCAATGAAACATTTAATTGCCTAAAATTCTGTGGCCGCCTCACGTCCAGATTTCACAGGGGGTACAGTTTTTAACAGGGGGAACACTGGCCTGAACTAAGGTGGAAGTAGCAGCTTCAGTTTTCGCTTCGGTCTGGTCCAGCTCCCAGGATGTCAGCGGGAGTAGGTAGTCCAGGCAGGCAGTACAGGAGGTAGGTCCCTCAGCGTTCCACAGCTAGTTATCAAGCTGCATAGGTAGATGCAAGGTAGGCGTAAATGTAGACGTAAATCCTGGAAGGCCAGAAACAAAAGGCTAAAGCGTTTGCTGCGCAACTGTGTAGGTAGGTTTGAATCTAGGTTACAGTGTCCCTGACAAACAATAAAAAGGAAGCAGCGCTAGCATGGATAGGAAAGATAGAAAGCTAGAACACCTTACAATGGAGAATCAGATAGATAATACATGGGAACTTACCCTAGCGGGATTCCACGTGATATTAAACTAGATACAAAATTCGAAGCAAGTGACGCAGCCGTCACCTGTGAAGTCTCAAAGCGCACTGGCCGTGGAGAATTCTCGAACTGAACGACTGGGCGTTGGCCGCCGCGCCGGCGCAGCTCGCAAACCCGTTAGATTTGTTAGGGATGCGTAGGTGCGGGAACCATCATCATTAATACGTACTTGTAGATTCCGTACAATAATATTTATTAAGTATTTAGATTTTTAGGTTTTATTAGTTTAATAGGTTATATTTAATTATGTTTTAGAATAAGTTGTAAATATTATTTTAATTTAAGTGTAATTAAGTTTTATTAAAGGTTTTCTAACTATACTTATATTTATTTATGTAACTTGCAAGTGCAACGTTACAGTACCCCGCCAAAAAACGAAGGATTTTGCATACTAGACTGCAAAATCCGACTACTACCTATTATTTCATACTAAACTTATCATTACTCACAGACTACATTCTATACTTCACGCATCATACCATCTTCTTTCATAACATCATCAAATCTTACTATTAATGACTTGAGATCCTTACAAACAGAGTATAATTAGTAAATTTTAAGTTATACTCAAACAATAAGTTAGGTGTACTAAAATACTTATGTTTCTTTAGTACACTACAGTTTAGGTAATAGTTTTAATCTAATTTTAAGGCTAGTATATAGGTTTTATTTTATTCTTTATAGTTAATAAGTTTCATATCTTTGATATGCCAGGAACCTAGTAGTTTTCCAGACATATCTGCTAATTCATAGACCAGAGGAGACTTTTTATCAATGATTTTACATTTTATGAATTTAGGAGCTAATTTTTTATTAAAATACTTGTCTTTATCACTTTGATAAAAAGTCCTTTTCCAGATAACGTCACCAATATTAAATTCAGCAGGTCTTCTGCGTAAATTATATTGTTGACAATTCCTACTATGAGCCTGTAGTAGTAGTGATTGTACTTTATTAAAGATACTAGAAAGCACACCAATATTCTCAGCGTAGGAATCTCGAGGTTGAAAGATGACGTCGTTATCGTTCTCAGTATCGATATAATGTGAACCACAAGTAACTAATTCACGCCCGTACACTAGAAAGGAAGGAGTGTAGCCTGTTACCTCGTTTACAGAACTATTCACAGCGAATTGGATTTTTGGTACAAGTTGATCCCAAATACGTTGATCGTTAGAAATAAATGTGGAGATAGCAGTCATAACAGTCTTATTGTAGCGTTCAACTGTATTAACATGAGGTGAATACTTAGGAGTGAAGTGTAATTTAGGTACTTTATATTTTTCAAACATCTGTTTTAACGTAGCACTTATAAATTGTTTACCGTTATCAAGTATCACAGTAGAAGGAATGCCATGTATTAGAAATACTTGTTCTTCTAAGATCTTAGTAACAATTTCTGCAGTCGCGCGCTTGATTGGAAATAATAAGCAATACTTACTAAAACAACAAGTCACGACTAAGATGTAGCAGTTTAGTTTTCTAGTAGGCGGTAGAGGTCCTACTAAATCTATGCTTATAGTTTGAAAAGGTCTCGAACAGTGTTTGGGCCGACCCATTTCACCTAAGGCAGCGTGGTTTTGGTGTTTATGTGATATACAGGTATCACAGGATGTTACAGCTGTTACTACGTTAGCGTGCATACCAGGCCAGTAGTACCTAAGACTGATGCGCTTATAAGTTTTAAAAATACCAAAATGACCAGCGGTTGGTTCAGAATGGTTTTCAGATATAATTTTTGTTCTATATTCTGCAGGAACAACTTCTTTCCACTCGAACTCTTTATTTAGAGGATGATGAGTTTTCATGAAGCGAAATAAACGATTATTCTTGACTAAGTAGTTTGGAAAAGAGGTAGGAGAATTTTGAGAACCATTGTATATGTTTAGATACCATTGATCATTTGTAGTTAATGTAGTGTTTAGATTATTATCAATGGCTGAAATTTGGCAAACGCGAGACAAAGCATCCGGTATAATATTATCAACACCTCGACGGTGTTTCATTTCAAAGTTAAATGCAGATAGACGAACACCCCATCTAGCTAAGCGTCCAGTAGGGTTATTTAGATTAAGAAACCACTTGAGTGCTGAATGGTCTGTATAGACAGTAAACTTAGTACCATTATCGAGATAGCATCTCCAGTGTTCCAAAGCCACCAAGACAGCAAGAGCCTCTCTCTCAGTGATGCTATAGTTTTTCTCTGGACCTGTCAAGGTTCTACTAGTGTAGGCGATAGGATGTTCAACTCCGTCAATAGTCTGCGTTAGTAATCCTCCAACACCATAGTCACTAGCGTCAGTGTGTACTTCGAACGGTAGGTCAAAGTTAGGGCATGATAGGATTGGGGCAGATACAAGAAGTTCTTTGAGTTTAGTGAAAGACTCCTCAGCTTCAGTAGTCCAAAGAAAAGGATTAGATTTTTTATTAGTAGAAGTTAGCTTATTCAAAGGACCAGCAATAGAGCTAAATTTAGGGACAAATTTACGGTACCAAGAAGCAATTCCTAGAAATCTTTTTACTTCTTTTTTATTTGTAGGAGTAGGGTAATTTAAAATGGTGTCAATTTTATTAGGATCGACGTGAAGACCTTTAGAATCAACAACATAGCCTAGATATTTAAGTTCCGTACGGAAAAATACGGATTTTTCGTAGTTAATAGTCAGATTAGCCATTGTTAGTTTCTTAATTACTTTTAAAAGCAGGGAAATGTGATTTTCGAATTGAGCCGAGCATATGACGATATCATCGATGTATACAAAGACTGAGTTTTCAAATTCAGGCCCATAGAAAAGAGTATCAACAAGTCTTTGTTGAGTAGCGGGAGAATTTGTCAATCCGAAGGGCATAGTCACAAATCTAAAGGTGCCACGATGAGGAATATAGAATGCAGTTTTATTCCGATCATTCTCAGAAATAGGCACTTGCCAGTAGGCCTTAGATAGGTCTATGCTACTTAGGTATTTAGCATTTTTTAGGTTATCTAGAATTTCTGAAATATAAGGTAATTTATATGCGTCTTTTTTCGTAACAGAATTTAGCTTACGACTGTCTAGACAGAATCTGAGCTTGCCATCCTTCTTAGGAGTTAATAATACAGGTGAAGACCATGGACTCTCACATTCCTCAACGACACCCAGCGACAGCATCTCGTCTAGTTGTTCAGATAAGATACGTTGTTTTTCAGGCGAAACGCGATAGTATCTTTGCCGAATAGGTAAGGCATCGCCAGTATCAATAGTATGTGATACTAAGTTAGTTCTACCTAAACCACGTTTTTCAGTTGAGATATTTTTAAACTGTTCTATAATGTTATCAGCAGTAACTCGCTGACATTCAGTTAGTTCATTATAGGACTGTAGTATACTTTTAGCATCAGTTACAGTAGTCACATCACCATCATAACTAGTAGCATCGTGCAGAGATATAGAATTTGAAAATTTAGGAAATAGATTAAATTTTGTCCAAAAATCAATGCCTAGAATTAAATTTGATTTAACAGTCGGAACAACGTATGCTTTTAGTAAGTGAAATTGGTTTTCAAAAGTAACTGGAAGATTAATGTATCCTATAGAAACCATACTTTGTCCACCAGCAGCAGTAAAAGTTCTCCCAACATCGTTATTAATGACTGTATGACCTAGTGAAATTAAATTTAGATGAGCATTATTACCTAGAATAGTTACTGTAGAACCAGAATCGAGTAAACCGCAGAGGTTTTTGTCGCCTACTTGGATAGCCGCGTAAGGACGAACATCATCAATAGGTTTTTTATCGAAGATTGTTGTAATGAAATAACTAGAAAAGAAAATTTTAATAGTTGAAAGCCAGGCTTTCCAATCCTTTTCATCAAAATTTTTAGTTTTAGTAGAATCAGTAGTTTTAGTTAAGTTTTTTACCTCATTTATATTACAGCAATCTTCAGTAGCTAGTTTTTTTGAATTAGATTGAGATTTACATTTAGGACATTCAGGGTAAGTGACATTCATTGTTCCACATTTAAAGCAAATGGGGAACCTATCAGCTTTACATTGCTTCAAAGAGTGTTCAGAGTTACGGCAGCGAGGGCAGAAAACATTTTTAGTATTAGAATTAGAAGAAGCAATAGCAGCTACACCTGAATAATTAGTATTATTTGTTGGTTGATTTTTATAGTTATATTTCTTGTTGTAAAAATTACTATTAGATTTATTAGAATTGTAACTATTGTATCTATTTTGATTATATGTATTAGATCTGCTAGTACTAGGTTCAGACGTTTTTGAAAATGCTAGATCAGGAGCTAACGTATCAGTAGACACTCTAGGAGGTTCTTTAAATTGAGAAGTCAAAGACTGAATTTTTTCAAAGTTCTTACAAATGGTTCTTAAATTATCGATAGAATTGATAGTTGAAGAATTAGAAGCTAGTACGCTAGAGTAACACGGTCTAATATTGTGCATTAAGATGTCTAATTTCTCTTGTTCAGAAATCTTTTTAGTTAGCCTGGAAAATAATTCAGACATTTTAGCAAAATATATAGTAATATTTTCAGAATCACCCTGTGTTCTGTTTCGTATCTCAGACAATAGCCGGTAGTCGAAATCAAAATGACTAAAATCCTCAATCAGTAAAGAAATTAACTCATCCCAAGTAGTAACACTGTCTTTAATACTACGAAACCAATGTAACGCATCGTCCGTGAATATTTCCGTAGCATAGTTCATTAATTTAGAAGGCGATATGTTTCTAGCAGTACTACACTCGTTCACTCTCTGGACAAATGCATGTACACACGTTTTGCCGTTAAATTTTATTTTTTGTATATCATTTAAATGCGAGCGGTCACAATGTATCGTTACGTTTTGTACAGAGTCTAGCGACGACGATGTCTGTTCAACGTCTACAACAGGCTCACAGCTAGGAATCGGATTAGCCGATTTATTAATAGTAAAAATTTTATTAATCAAGTTCGTAACATTTTTCGACAAAGCCCTCACTCTTTCTAAATGTTTAGAGTCCGTGCAATCTATTCTTTTTAGACGGTGATATAGATGATTACCCAACGCTCTAGTGCGTTCAAAGAGATTTGAATCGTACTTCTCCTCTAACGATTTAACTCGCGATGTAAATTCACTTAAGGAAGTGCTAACGCCAGAAATATCAATATCCGGATCGATTCCAGATTCACAAATATCAGAAGTAGGTATAAGCGGTGTTAATTTATTTATTTGTTTACGTAATCCAAGTACGGTTGATGCAGGTTCCTCGCCTCTAATGAGTACTTCGTAGGTTAATTCGTTTTTGTTTAGCAAAAAGAATTTAATAGTATGAGTTCCCATGATTAACTAGACGATTTACTTAAGTAGTTAATGAATATAATGAGAAATGAATGATTGGTGTTCTTTACAAGATGAGAAAATAAGCTTATCTACGATTAGGTGATGGTCAAAGCAAATAAAATTAAAATTGATATGTTTTTTTTTTTTTTTGAATGAATGAAAATGAAATGAAAACGAAAAGATGAAAGAAACGAAAAGGTATGAAATGAATGAATTTAGGTATGCGAACTGTTACGTATAACAAACAATAGATTTAATTTTACAATTTAGTTTTAGCATATATTAATTATTATCAGTAGGTAGGTACTAATAATAACGGTTTAGAATATTCAAATAGTTACTATATAACAAAATTACTCAATCATTAACACAATTAGTAGGAAGATACTAATACGTAGCAGTTAACAATGATAGGTAATGAAAAATGAGAAAAGAAAAAATCAGGGTAAGCGGTCACATAAAAAAATAAAATAAGATAGTACGTACCAGTTCGCTATTCTGCAATGTCACCTTCACGTTCACAGTACAATATGTAGGTAGATAGATGATTGTACTAGCTGCTGACTTCTGGAATAATCTAGACGTGAATAGGCCACTAGAAACACACGTAAAGAGCGCCACTGTGGCAAGTCCCTTAGGGGGACGCCAACAGATAGGTAGGTAGGGTTCGATTAAATGAAACAATGGAAATTAGTCCAATGAAACATTTAATTGCCTAAAATTCTGTGGCCGCCTCACGTCCAGATTTCACAGGGGGTACAGTTTTTAACAGGGGGAACACTGGCCTGAACTAAGGTGGAAGTAGCAGCTTCAGTTTTCGCTTCGGTCTGGTCCAGCTCCCAGGATGTCAGCGGGAGTAGGTAGTCCAGGCAGGCAGTACAGGAGGTAGGTCCCTCAGCGTTCCACAGCTAGTTATCAAGCTGCATAGGTAGATGCAAGGTAGGCGTAAATGTAGACGTAAATCCTGGAAGGCCAGAAACAAAAGGCTAAAGCGTTTGCTGCGCAACTGTGTAGGTAGGTTTGAATCTAGGTTACAGTGTCCCTGACAAACAATAAAAAGGAAGCAGCGCTAGCATGGATAGGAAAGATAGAAAGCTAGAACACCTTACAATGGAGAATCAGATAGATAATACATGGGAACTTACCCTAGCGGGATTCCACGTGATATTAAACTAGATACAAAATTCGAAGCAAGTGACGCAGCCGTCACCTGTGAAGTCTCAAAGCGCACTGGCCGTGGAGAATTCTCGAACTGAACGACTGGGCGTTGGCCGCCGCGCCGGCGCAGCTCGCAAACCCGTTAGATTTGTTAGGGATGCGTAGGTGCGGGAACCATCATCATTAATACGTACTTGTAGATTCCGTACAATAATATTTATTAAGTATTTAGATTTTTAGGTTTTATTAGTTTAATAGGTTATATTTAATTATGTTTTAGAATAAGTTGTAAATATTATTTTAATTTAAGTGTAATTAAGTTTTATTAAAGGTTTTCTAACTATACTTATATTTATTTATGTAACTTGCAAGTGCAACGTTACAGCGGTGTTAATAATGTGTTTGTTTCTCCCACAGTTATTAGCACAACGCTCACAAAAAGAGGATGGCGTCAACGGAGTCACTGAGAAGTCGTTTACTGTAAGTACCGTTTATTCTACTTTATTTTCATAACGGAAAGGCTTCTAATAAGTTATCAACGACAATTTTATTAACAAACTGTTGCGGTGCGAATTATTTCGTGTGATACCTTACCCTACATTTTAACTATCCCTGGACTTCAAATATTTAAAATTACCCAAATCGGCCCAGCCGTTCTCGAGTTTTAGTGAGACTAACGAACAGCAATTAATTTTTAGGGTTCTGTACCGATAGGGTGCCAAACAGGACCCTATTCATAAGACTCTGCTGTCCGTCTGTCTGACTGTCAGTGGACTGTATCTCATGAACGGTAATAGGTAGCTGAAATTTTTCAGAGAATATGTATTTCTATTGCCGCTATAACAACAAATAATAAAAATGAAATAAAAATTAAAACGGCTACAAACGTCTTTTTTTTTGGTGTTGTCTTTATAATACAATGAGTTAGTTAATATTGTACGGAACCTTCCGTTTATCCGACTCGCACTTGGTTTTTATTTTATTTCGCCTACTATTCATTTTATAGTCAATTTGACTTAGTTAATATTATTATTATTGTACAGAACCCTCACCCTTACGTGGACAAAGATATATATCCCTTATGCCCTCCTGTTATTCCAGAAATACCTGTTCCCGATGTACCCGGAGCTGGCGAAGCAGTTCTACAAGTACATCCACAAGGTGGGGCGGTGCAAGAACAAGCACATCCCGCTGTCCACCTTCAAGCAGCAGTGCGAGAAGATACTGAGCATGCTCGACGACGCCGCCATCATTGAGACATATGTCAGGTATGTAAGTACTTTACAAAATCATTTTTTTTTATACCACTAAGGTGGCAAACAAGCATACGGCCCGCCTGATGGTAAGCAGTTACCGTAGCCTATGGAAGCTTGCAACACCAGGGGTATCACTCGCGCGTTGCCGACCCTGAAGAAATCACACGCTTTTTGAAGAACCCCATGTTGTACTCCATCGGGAAAACCACGGCGGGGAGCTGATTCCACAGTCCGCGCGTCCGCGGAAGAAAACTCCTTATAGCCCGCACAGTTTGAAACAATTCTGGTTTCAATGTGTGAGGATGGACTCCCCGTCGATGGCTTTTATCTTACTTTAAAAGGTTTCTAATCATTTGTTTTTCTTCGCTCTGGCGTTTGGACTGGATTCATCGTCAGCTTTCCCCATTGCTGGAGTACAAAAGTCCCCCTAATTTCGGAAGAGATCTGGATTTATGGATTCAACGTCCCCTATGAATTATACAGGGTAAACAGTACCCAGACGTTTGGATACGCTACCATTCGATATCATTTGCTAACATCTGTTATTTACACTTACAGTACAGATTTCCTAAAGATGTTTTCATGCATACCCGGGTCGTTATTTGGACATATGGAGACGGGAATTTGGTCTTGTATTCTTACAATCTCAATGGCAATGGTCTTCATAAGCTGTTATTAATTTTTCCTATTTGTAGAATGTTCGGCGCGGAGACGGATGAGAACATGGTGACGCCGGAGGGGTTCCGAAGTCTGCTCTACACCAGCTACAAGCTTTCTATGGACCACTATCCTGAGGGGCCGCAGACCTGTCTCATGGTAACTAAACTATTAAATACCTTTCCGACCTGCTGTTCCACTCGATTCCCTTTTTTACCCCAAATGTCCCCAAGGTGTCTACGTTATACCTATAAAGAACTTGTGTGCAAAATGTTATGTTCCTAGACCCTGCGGTTTATGCTGTGTTATACCTAGGGCATATGGATATCGAAAACCATATAATGCTTAGAAAACTCATATTGTTTATCCAATTTATTTGCATACAGCTTTTCAGACGTCGAATCGTGACGAATAACTAAGAACTAGACACATAACCTTGTCGTTTTTTGCAAGTTTGTTTTTATACAATGTTAAATTCTAAATTCAAGTTGCAAAATATGCTGATCTAGCTTCAGACGCGCGGTTTCACTCGCGTTCCCGAGATATACAGGGTGTTGTTTTGGTCGGCGACAAGCGACCCAGGAGCGGTAGTACAAAATATATATTCCCCGAAAATGGACTTAATTCCATTAAATACTGTAAATATGCTGAGAAAGACCTTATTCAATTTGAAATAAAATTACCGCAAAGTATGGTTACTAGGCACGTGCACAGACTAGAGCTAGGCTCAAGCCGCCCTCGCCCCACCCCTTTACTCCCTCGTACTCCCGTTGAGTATTATGTCTACATTTCAGCTTATTACATGATTTTCATTTTTTTTTTTTATTATTTAAAAAAAAAGTATTTTTTTTTATATTTTTTTAGCATCAGTATCATTTGTATTATCGACCCTGAGTCGCTCGTCGCTGACCAAAACAACGACCTGTATATTGATTTCCCGGGATAAAAGTATCTAGAACATATTGTTTCTGTGTGCCAAATTTCATCCAAATCTATTCAGTAGTTTTTGCGTGAAAGAGTATTTGTAGGATATTATAAAAAGTTAGCCTTACAGACATGATATTTTCATGGCTGTGCCTTCATTTCCGTGTCTCGTAATGTATGGGCATGTAATAGTTTGGTGATGTTTGTATGATCAGATCTACAAGACGCTGTCATCGGTGGTGAGTGGATGTTTCAACAACAAGGAGATGCACAGCGTCGGGTTCGTGGTGCGCTGGCTCGAGGAACACTGCCACCGGCTCATCTTCCCTGTGCATAGGTCAGTTCATCATCTGTGTACTTAATTTTCAGAAATGTCTTATCAGTGAATGTGTGCTCAGGCAGGTACTCGTCACTCAACGCTTCTCATACACACACACACACACACCCCCACACACCCACTCACAAACCCACACACTCACACACACACATACACACACCCACACACACACACACACACACACACACACACACACACACACACACACCCATACACTCACATGATGCGACGACCGTTTACTTTATTAGTTTGTAGTTTCTTTTATAGTTTCCTACCCACCAATAATTTTGTTAATTTTAAATTCCAAAGTCATTCATTATTGGCAAATGTATTAGTAATACATTTGTAATGGAATTTTTTATAAATGTTGTGTATTATCATGTTAAATAAATAAATAAATCAGGGGCTCAATTCTCGCGTTCTTCGGATCCTATTCGACTGTAAAATTTCGAGGGGCGGAGTCCAATCTGGACTGGTTTTCCGTCAAAATATGCCGGCCTCGCAATTATCA
>OX596260.1:280980-368604 GCA_951394255.1 Polyploca ridens
CTTCTAACGCTACGGACGCTCCTCAACCGGTGTCGCTATGCACCCGAGCGCGAGTTGATAAGAATAATGATAACGAACGCGATTCTTTTAATAAATTAAATCCTTCCATACTACTGTACTTTTATCAACCGCTCAAGTTTATGCGTCTAATAAGGACAATAAATATATTTCAGTTAGATGTTTAATAGATAACGCGTCTCAAAACAACATAATTACAACTGCCTGTTGTAAACAACTAAATTTAAATATAATACCGCTTAGCAATTCTTTTATAAAGGTGTAGGATCCACTTCGCGTCCTATTCACGGCTACGTTCAACTTAAAATAACCGCGAAAATAAAAAATATTTTTATAATATTACCGCTCTTGTCGTTGATTGCATTACTGACAGGTTACCGACTGAATATGTTGAGACTTCTATAGTGCAACATTTAGGTAACTTACCGCTCGCTGACCCTCTTTGGCACATCCCCGGAGAGGTCGAAGTAGTTCTCGGGGCACAATTGTTCCCATTTTTATTATTAGGTCAAAAAATTATTGCACCTCCCGCTCCTTCTGCCCTTGAAACCGTGTTCGGTTATATTCTTATGGGCGACGTTCCCGCTAACTTTAATATTAATAAAAATGCATCCACTTATTTTAATACCGCGACTTTTTTCATTTCTGGTCCCAATGACCTTACTATTTCTTTAGATGATTCCCTACTTAAGTTTTGGGAGCTCGAAGAAATTCCCGCGCAAAAATTTATGAGCTCGGCCGAAAAGGAGTGTGAACAGCTGTTCTCTCGTAACTTCTCACGGGACTCCGCAGGCAGATATTGCACCGCGTTACCTTTTCGTGAGGATCCTGACGTGTTAGGTGATTCCCGTTCCGTTGCTCACCGCCGTTTACTTGCTTTGGAGCGTACCAAGCTACGCGATCCACAGCTACGCGCTAGTTATAATGAGGTTATACAGGAGTACTTAGATAAAAAATACTTATCTGAAATATTGCCTTCCGATTCTGACGACCATGATAAAGGGTACTTCATACCACACCATCCCGTCGTACGGCAAGACAAAGAAACAACAAAAGTTCGTATAGTACTCGATGCTAGTGCTAAATGTCACAATGGCATATCACTAAACGATATTTTACATACGGGACCCAATTTACAATCTGACTTGTTTATTGTATTACTGAACTTCTGCTTATTTCCCATTGCTATTACAGCAGATATAAAACAAATGTACCTACAAATTGCTGTTATTGATGAGCATAGAAAATATCAAAAATATTATTCCGCTTTGATCCCAATGATCCGATCCGCGTACTTCAATTTAACCGAGTTGCATTCGGTCTTAAGTCCAGTCCGTTTTTAGCCATGCGCACTGTGCGCCAGTTATGCTCGGATGAGAAAAACCTATTCCCTCGCGCTGCTGAAGTAGCTTCGCGTGAACTATATATGGATGACTTAGCCACTTCCATTCCTTCTTTAGAAGAAGCTAAAGTCTTATCTCAAGAGCTCATCTCTCTTTTAAAGCTGGTGGTTTTGATCTCACCAAATGGGCAAGTAACTCACAGGAGTTGCTGGTCTCTGTGCCGCAATCCAATCGGCTGCTATAGATTTTTCAGACAATGATAACCTCAAAATTCTAGGCCTCAAATGGATTCCTGCAGATGATAGCTTCACTTTTACTACATCTGATTTACACGACAAGTGCACCAAAAGATTCATACTGTCAACAATTGCCCGCTTGTGGGATGTACTCGGATTTGCTGCCCCAGTGGTATTGTTTGCCAAATTATTAATTAAAGATTTATGGAATCTTCATATTGATTGGGATGAAACACCCCCAGACTCTATCGTTTCTCTCTTTAATAAATTCAAAGAGCAATTGCCTCTTCTTTCTACATTAAAAATACCGCGTCATTTAGCCGTTTCTATGGGCTGCAAAACAAATATTGTTGGTTTTGCTGATGCCAGTCTTAAAGCATATGGCATCAGTCACATGTAAATATAAGCATCATATATTTACATGTGACTGATCCTGATGGTAACATACACGTACGGTTGGTGTGTGCGAAATCTAAGGTTGCACCTGTAAAGGTAGTTTCGCTTGCTCGTTTAGAGTTATGCGCCGCTGTTCTTCTGTCAAAACTTATTAAATTAATTAATGAGACTTATAGTGCTCGAACCGCTATTGATAATATATTCGCATTCTCCGATTCTAAAATTACTCTGTCATGGATACATTCATCTCCACATAGATGGAATGTTTTCGTTAGTAACCGCATTGCTAAATGTCAAGAAAATCTTGACCCAAAACATTTCTACCACGTTAGTGGTATAGAAAATCCTAGCGACTGTCTCTCTAGAGGTATTTTACCTGAGCAGCTAGTGTCACATCACTTATGGTGGCACGGCCCGAAATGGTTAAAAGATCCAGTTTCAGAATGGCCTATCACTCCATTTAGTCCCGAATGCTGTGAGGACCTACCTGAATTTAATAGTAAAACGCTTGTTACTTGTACCGCGTCCGCTTCTGTTGAGCCTAATTTAATTTACGAGCTTGCTCTGAAATACTCATCATGGAATAAAATATTATGCATAATAGTATACATACTTAGATTTTCTCGCATAATTTCTCGTGATCAAGGTCACAGCCGCATCACAGCTTCTGAGCTAAATAAAGCTGAAGTATATTTAATACGCTCTGTACAACAAGTTCATTTTCAAAATTTATTTAATAATATTCAAAAAGTTAAATTATCTTCCCCTCTTAAAAAACTTGACCTCTTTATAGATCAAGATAAAATTATTAGAATTGGAGGTAGACTTTCAAATGCAAATCTTCCGTATGAAGCTCAGCATCCCGCTCTTTTACCTAAACATGACCACGTTACTCATCTTATTATAGACTATTTTCACCGTGCTCATTGCCATACTGGTGCCAATCTTCTGAGCTCACTGTTGCGCCAGAAATATTGGATACTGTCCGCTAGAAGTGTCATTAGACACAGAGTACATTCATGTAACTTTTGTTTTAAAAATTCCCCTTCATTTCTCAGCCCAAAAATGGCTGATTTACCCTCTTGCCGCGTTCAGGAGACCAAAGCGTTTGTGCATACGGGCGTTGACTATGCTGGACCCATTAAAGTAACATTATGTAGACGCAGAGGTCAAAAGAGCCAAAAGGCATATATTTGTTTGTTTATATGCTTAGTAACCAAAGCTGTACACATCGAATTGGCAACTGATGTGTCATCAGATACTTTTATTTCCGCTTTTAAGCGATTCATTTCCCGTCGAGGACCTGTTTCTTTTCTTTACTCCGATAACGGAACTAACTTTGTCGGAGCTAAAGCTCAATTACAAGAACTACTTACCGATCAGTACCGCATTGAATGGAAAATGATTCCACCCCGCGCCCCACATTTCGGAGGATTGTGGGAATCTAATATAAAATCGATTAAAACTCATTTATACCGTGTTATCGGTTCGCAGCTCCTCACATATGAAGAGCTCCTCACTGTTCTTACCCAAATTGAAACAGTCTTAAATTCTAGACCGCTTTGCATTTTATCTGAGGATCCCTACCCGGAGCCTCTTACTCCCGCTCACTTTATAATGGGTTCACCATTGACTTCATTGCCGCTTCAGAATGTGTCCGAGGAAACCATATCTTTACGTTGTCGGAAACAATTATTAGATCAGATGGTGTGTAGCTATTGGAAAAGATGGCGTATAGAATATTTACATAATCTTCAAGTTAGACAGAAATGGCTCATTGATAAAAATAACATTAAGATTGGTACTGTGGTTCTTATACATCAAGATGATATTTCCCCTTTACGTTGGCCGTTGGGCATAATATCACAAGTATATCCTGGCAAGGATGGAAATATCCGCGTCGCTTTAGTAAAAACTTCAAATGGATCATTCAAAAGACCCATTGTCAAGTTATGTCCATTACCCTCACAATAAAAATTAATCATACCGCATCTTATATTCAGTACTTTAGTAATTATTATAATCTGTAATTAGTTCTTATAATTAATTATTTTTTCTTTCTTTTGAGAACACTACGTATTCTCAAGGCGGCGGAGGATGTTTAGGCCAAAATACCTATAATAATATTTATAGTAGAAACCTACTCATATTGAGTTTCAATGACGAGCCTCTACTTCCCGATTCCTCTCCTTTTCCCACATCATATGTGAAAGCGAGAAAAGAGCTTCGGGAATCTTCTACATACTTCGGCGACGCATCGCCAAACGAGTGTGTGCGAGTAAAACGAGACGCGCGCCTCGCAACATTCAGTACGAAAGACGCTACAGACAGAGGAGCATTAAAACTTTGTGAAATTTGTGATTTGATAGTGCTCATAATCATTGGATTGCCATAGGAGTTCCTGGTAAGTCCTTACCTTTATCCTGGGAGGCTCCTCGTTGTCCATATTGATATTTTAACGCAAAAACCCACCAACACCATTGATGTTTTTTTTTTTTTGTTAATTTGTTCATGACCATGGATACAAAGTCCTTCAGTCGCATACATTTTATTTATAATATCACTTTATATAGTCCGCACATTAACTTTCACATAGTCCGCATTATCAGTCACCGTCCAGTCATGTTTTAGTAAAGTGGTGGTCATTGTACTAAAACTTTACACGGACTTTTTGAGACAACTTGTAAAGTCACGATACACATAATTCATTACATTTCACTACACTGGTGCACATGGATTGATCTTTATTGGATAAAATACCACCGATAATATGCAATAAAACTCAAAATACACGCATTTATGAAAATAAAAATGAAAACGTAATGTCACTCTGCAAGTTCCCGCCAAAAAGTCACACCATTGATGTCAGATTTCAGTGCTACCAGAATAAGTTTATCATATTATTTTGATTATTTTACTTAAATACAATTATTTATTATTATGTACAGATGTAAACCTACAAAATAAAATGATTTAAAATTAGTTTAATAGCAAAAAAATATTTATACGTAATATATTTTACTTGTTGTGGTGAAATATTTTCTACCATCTTTAACATTTTTATCTTTTGGCAATTGAGGAAAAGGGAAAAACGGCCTCGCTTCGAGCTATCTCTCTCGGCTCGTTTTGCCTGGCTAAGATAACGAACAAAAGTAAACCCTAACGTGCATGACTTATGGTTTATTTTTGTATGATAACATTTTTGGAGAGTTCAATCCTGTTTGTATATTACGTCCATGATAACTGCCAAAAGTGTAATAACTGCTATAACTACCAAAAGTGTCATAACTGTTACCTATAACTGCCATAATTGTCATAACTGCCATAACTGCCATAATTGTCATAACTGAAGCTTTTGATACAGTACTTACGTGTTTTTTTTACCACTAACCATTTGACCACAACTACTATTAATGAAATGATTAATTATTGAATAAAATGTCAGATGTCACCGACTAGAAATTTAATTTAAAAATTTTCTTTAAGAGAAATAATAATGAGAAAATGTGTTTAAATCTTGCTAAATAGATATAAATATTTGTTTGGATGAGTAAATGGATGAATAAAAATATTACCTATATAATTGAAAAATGATCGAGCAAATGCAATGTTTGGAAAGTACCATTGTGCATAATTTATGCTGCTATTGAGTTTTTGGTTTCGAAAAATAAAATATTGCCGAAGTTCAAGTTTATAATAGCCATACCTACTCAATTGTTACCTGATATTTCAATCATATATCAAAATCAGCTGTGTGTGACGGAGCGCGATACACATTTCGGTTACCTAGGAGACCTCCCGGAGCACCCGGCTTGCGGCACCGTTCCAGCCTTTATGGTAACTTTATGGTATCACGGACTCATTGACAACAATTTGACTGGTGGCCTTTCTAACCTGGTGTCATATGATATTTCAGAGAAGTGGAGAAATATTTCTTCAAAGTTTTTGTGTAATTTTAAATAATATGTTTCATTCTTTATTTTTAGTTATTTTCCCAGTGATAAATACGATATTTTGTTATTTCTGAAGGTAATATTAACGTTACAATTGTATTTTCTAATTGTAGATATGTAATATCCTATTCTATTATATATATATATGTCGCAGACAAGTGCCAATCCTGGATGCCAACCCCAAAGCGACACATCTTTCTTACAATGTTCCCAGTGCTCCCAGCCACGTTTCTTTAAAGGGCAGAGGGGTCTGAACGTGCACATCGGTAAAGTGCATAGCACGAAATCAAACCGATGTGATCATTCAGACCCACCTAATTTATCAGCTTCCTTGCATCCCAACTTCCATAGCCAAAATAGTACTCCCATTTTACCGCACATAGAACTTTTGAGCTCACTAAAAATTAATTACCCTGTTATAAGAAGAATACCCCGTGGTGCTCGTATAAGTGTAGCTCAACATCTTTCAAAGACCATAAAAAAAGTTATTGAAGAAAATTCCATAGTTGCCTGGGAACATCTGCTAACTTTTTCGTATAAAGTACTTCATGTCCAATCAGACCGCAGCGGCTCCCTTACCACCAATATAAAACAAAACTGCTACATTGATAAAGACTATACCCAAATTACTACTTTTAGGCGGAATCAAAATTTTAGTATTTTCCAAAAAGTTGAAACAAAAGTTTCTGATGGTGACCTAAGGGGAGCCGCTAATCTTCTTTTTTCAAATGATGTTGTCGCTCCAGACTCTCCGGAAACACTCTCGGCCCTCATTGAGAAACATCCAACTTCAGCTCCACTTCACCTCACTTGCTCCGAAACAAATAGTTTTATCACAAACTGTAAAGAAGTATTTTCGGCAATAATGTCTTTCAGGAATGGCTCTGCCGGCGGACTAGATGGCCTTACTCCGCAGCATTTAAAAGATTTAAAAGATGTGTGTAGTAATACTGGGGATGCCGGCAGGGCCCTTCTTGTGGACATAACGAATTTAATCAATTTCATGCTTTCTGGTAAGATAAATCATGAAATTATCCAGATAATTTACGGTGCCAACCTATGTGCCTTAAAAAAGAAAGATGGTGGTATAAGGCCCATAGCAGTTGGCACTACTCTCAGAAGAATCGTTTCCAAAATTTGCTGCAGACACATCCTCCCCGAACTATCTTCAAAATTTCAACCTATTCAACTTGGCTTTGGTTCCCGGGGAGGATGTGAGGCTGCAGTACATGCACTCCGGACTTATCTCCAAAAAAAAGATAGCGGTGAAGTGGTGCTGAAAGTGGATGTCAAAAACGCTTTCAACTCTGTTGACAGATCCGCACTTTTAAATGAAGTAAGAAATCACACCCCAGATATATTTAACTACCTTTTACAATGTTATGGCACACCAAGTACTCTCTCTTATAAAAACCATGTTATTCATTCAGCAGTCGGTTGTCAACAAGGTGACCCACTTGGGCCGGCTGTGTTCAGCCTCGCCATCCATCCTATTATTTCAGCCCTCACCTCTGAACTAAATCTTTGGTATTTAGATGATGGTACCCTAGCAGGTGACGCTGAATCAGTTCTTTCTGATCTAAATTATCTCATAAATTCATTCCTTTCTATCGGCCTAACTTTAAATTTTTCCAAATGTGAACTTTTTTTCTCCGACTCTGTAACTCCCGAAAACAGAGCAATATTAATTGATAAATTTTATCTTTTGGCCCCTAACATCAAAATTTTAGATAGTAAATCACTTCGCTTGCTAGGAGCACCTGTTCTAAATGAATCGTTGAAACCTTTTTTGGACGATCAAACATCAAAATTTAATGAAATTTCAGACCGCCTTGTTAATATCCATTCACACATGGCCTTTCATTATTTGAATTATCATTCGTTATTGTCTTTTTGTGCCTAAATTCATGTATGTTCTCAGATGCTGTCCATTCTGGAAATTTGGTAATTTATTGGCAAGTTTAGACGAGTCTATTCATGACATCCTCGAAAAATTTTTAAATTGTCCTCTAAACGATAAATCATGGTGTCAAGCGTCACTTCCCATCCGTTTTGGCGGCCTAGGCATAAGAAAAGTTTCTAGCGTTTCTCTTCCTGCGTTTTTATCTTCCAGCCACAGTACTTATAATCTCTTCAAAAAAATTATATATAAGTCTTTAGGTGAATCAAATATAGAAATTTCGAACTGTGCGGAAGCTAAAACTAAATGGATTGCAGCTTGCCCAAGTCAAAGTTTCCCCGAAAACCCTTTAATTCAGAGGCAATGGGACGAGCCGCTCTGCAAACAAATTCATTCTAGCCTCTTGTGTAACTCTGAAAGCCTTGCAGAGCGAGCTCGTCTTCTTGCTGTTTCCGAGAGTGAGTCTGGCTATTGGCTCCAGGCATTGCCCTCTGCAAACGTCGGCACTTTGTTAACAAATAGCACTTTCTCTTTAGCTATAGGTCTGCGACTGGGCTCAACCACCAATGAGCCCCACCGCTGCCCGTGTGGAGAGAGTGTCGACAGTTTCGGCCACCACGGTCTTTCCTGCCGCCGCAGTGCCGGTCGACTACCGCGACACGCAGCCATTAATGACGTCATCCGCAGGGCCCTTGCTACCGTTAACGTGCCGGCTTTACTTGAGCCGAACGGTATCGCGCGTGACGATGGCAAGAGGCCCGACGGTATGACGTTAATACCCTGGAGTCGAGGAAGACCTTTAGTCTGGGATGCGACGTGTGTTGATACGCTGGCACCGTCGCACCTTCAGTCTACCTCCAGGGCATCTGGCGCAGCGGCATCGACAGCTGAGAGCTCCAAGAGGCGCAAGTATGCAGCCCTTGGCGACGGCTACATATTTGTGCCTTTTGGAGTAGAAACTCTGGGACCTTGAGGGCCGGAAGCGCGGTCCTTTTTTAAAGAACTGTCGACACGCCTCGTTAGGTTATCTGGTGACCAGAGGGCTGGTTCTTACCTCGGACAAAGGATTAGCCTTGCTATCCAACGAGGTAATGCTGCCAGCCTTTTGGGTACATTACCCACGGGCAGTGATCTAAACTCGATATTTTATTTATAATATCGAGTTTAAAAAATATATAATAGAATAGGAATTATAAAATTTGTATATATTTTTATTTATATGTTGTTATTTATCTATTATTTAGTTTAGTTTTAGTTGTAATTATTAGTATTAATTATAGTTATGAGTATATAATTTAAATATGTATACAATCATCATTGTTAATAAAGAAAATTCTACTTGATTAGATACTTCGATTAAATAAATAGTCTATTAATGTGATTAAGTATTTAATTTGTATTATTTTAGGTATGGGGCTGCGGCGATCAGGCGTCGCGAGAAAATCAACTGGAAGTGAAGAAATGGCAAGTGAAGGAGGCGGAACGACAACGACAGGTAAACAACCATTCATCCATTCAGTATTTTAATAGATTATACGATTATACTTTATGCATTTACTAGCTTATGTCCAGCGTGATTTCTAACGCCTTCTCAAACTTTTTATAGCATGAAGTCGCACAGTGTATTATAAACCCCGATTTTGTTGCATGTCCGTTTTATTACATAAAACAAGAGTTTATATCATTTCAAGCCCTAGAGTGAAACTCCCGCATCGATACGACTTCTAGTTTTTGCATAAAAACATCTTAAAGTTGCCCTATATCCGGGTCACGGATATCATAAATTAATTAATTAAAAAAGAACTGGACTACTTATTTGAGTTTTGAATCAATATAATAATTATACACATAATAATATACCTTCTGATAAGTTTTTGCTGTTGCACTGTGAATAGGTAACGAAATATTGGTGTTTTTGTCGTATTATTTATATATTTTATTTCTCGAATTTAATGCCGTATTAGATGATGATTCCTATACCAGCTGATTGCGTGCATGTACCTTTATCGATAGTATTAAAATCACCATCTAATTCAGAAGTTATTAATATATTTTTATTTTCGTTAGGGTTGTCAGTTACGCATATCCGGATATCTTTAATATTTTATTCGGTTTTAAAATATTTTGTTATAATGTACTTATTATCTAAATAACATCGTCTTCATTAGAAATGAACAAATTTTCGTCATCATGTTCGTCTGGTGATGTATCATCAACCATTAACATATTTTGTTCCTTTAAGGGTTTCAGCAAGTATATCGCTGTTGCTGGTAAGAGGTAATGGTATCGTATACTATAGCTTACAAAACAGCTAGTGTCATATTGGTTGTTCCAGCCATTTTATTTGTATCAACCAATATAACCCTGGCAAATGCAATCAGTGCGTTTATTTTATTTCCGAATAGCTTTTCATGCAAAAAAGTACTTAATTTAAGGTTTAAAACAAACTTTATATTCAACTGCTATAAAACCTATTTTAACACAGTCAAACACCTTAATTCTCGAATAATTGGTTCGCTATCTCTAACTACCTAACAGACAAGGCGTTGACATGCGAAACATCTTTCCAGAATCGGAAATATGCGATAATTGACGAATAATTGGAGACTTGACACTTGGAACCAGGGTTGGATTTCGTAGTATAATTATACTATTTGTACCATAATTTTGTGATGTGTAGTATGTAGTATCGTAATGTCATTATACTACGCGAAAATACCATAATTTTACCTTTAGGTCGATTGCTACTGTTATTGGTTGAAATAAATTAAAAAATATTACTGTAATTACGAAATAAAGTTGTAATCGTTGTTGTAGTTGTAGTAAATCGCTCTATTGACTCCTGATACTTTCATGCGATGCTGTGAAAGAAAGTAAATGTACCTAATGTGTATTGAATTTATTCCATCTGACGACATGCTATGTCGTGTCAATGCCAAAGACGAAGTTCCGATTGACGAATTGGCTGAAATAAACATTTCCATCCAAATGTATTTTTATTTAAATTCATCACAAACTGGACGAAAAACGCGAAACGTACTGGCGAAACGTAGTATTATTTTCGACAAGTAGTATAATTTTATTTTCCATAGACAATAATTTTCTGGGGGTCTGAATCCAACCCTGCTTGGAACATCAAACTGTTGACAGATAGTCACTTTTGTCTCTTTCAGCAACCCAAAAACATGATTGAATGGAGATTGATAGAATGTAACCTATTTTAACACAGTCAAACACCTTAATTCTCGAATAATTGGTTCGCTATCTCTAACTACCTAACAGACAAGGCGTTGACATGCGAAAAATGTTTCCAGAATCGGAAAAATGCGATAATTGACGAATAATTGGAGACTTGACACTTGGAACATCAAACTGTTTACAGATTGTCACTTTTGTCTCTTTCAGCAACCCAAAAACATGATTGAATGGAGATTGATAGAATGTCACGTAATTTTTCAATAATTTTGTTTCTCGGCAACAGAGTAACACCCTCGTTTAAAATAACTTCTACTTCGTACACTACAGCCAACAAAGTAAAAAAAATAATTAATTCATATATTATACGAAGTGACAACCTTAGGTCTAAAAATCCGGATATGAATACGGATATAAGAGAAATAACTGATAACTCCTGAATAACGCGGAATTAGATGGTGATTTTAATACTATCGATAAAGGTACATGCACGCAATCAGCTGGAATAGGAATCATTATCTAATACGGCATTAAATTCGAGAAATAAAATATATAAAAATTACGACAAAAACACCAATATTTCGTTACCTATTCACAGTGCAACAGCAAAAACTTGTCAGAAGGTATATAATTATGTGTTTAATTATTATATCGATTCAAAACTCAATTAAGTAGTCCAGTTATTTTTTAATTATTTTTTTTATGATATCCGTGACCCCGATATAGGGCAACTTTCAGATGTTTTTATACAAAAACTAGAAGTCGTATCGATGCGGGAGTTTTACTCTAGGGCTTGAAATGATATAAACTCTTGATTTTTGTAATAAAAAGGGCATGCAACAAAATCGGGGTTTATAATACACTGTGAGTCGGTATCCTGATATGAAAGGCACTCTTAAGACGGGACGCAGACACGGACCCCTAATCAAAGCAATTTCAACCTTATGGTCCTTCCAGTACGATTCAAATGTGTAAAAGGTCGCACCCATGTCTTACGTCCTCTGTCGTCCCGCGTTGTTACCCCTTCCCGACCATCATCTCAGGTACCGACTGCATATAACTCGCGTGCCTACTGTTCCCCTCGTTTGTTCACTCAATATGGCAAATCCTTTCGATTCTGGCCGGTTTCCCTCACGGCATACACTATTTATTTATTTTTGAGTATGTCAATCAGTAACTAAAATAATTGTAATTATTTGACAGGTAAAGTTATCAGCGGCGGACTGGATCGAGCACCCGGACAGATATCTACTGGAGCTGGCCGGTCGCCCGCAGTACAACAACTCGGCCAGCTAGGACTAGGACCCTGACCTGATCATTCCACCTGTGTGCTCTGCATCCTGAGGATACCTTCAGAGAAGGTGGCACTAAGGATAACACTCCGCATTAGGCCGGGTGCTGGAAAAAATGGTCTTATAAGAGACTTTTAAAGGTTCAAAGCCCCACGTTGTGGAAGATATGTTGGGGTCTTACAAAAGTGATTAATCCGCTGAAGGCCCGAGTAAAGTGCTTTAGACAATTGTGAGGCCCTTTCAATTGTGGTGACACGAGATGGACTCACTAAGTGATATTTGTGCCGTGACTATAAGTGAAGTGATGTGTTAAACTATCCGCTTCTTAGTTTATATCTACTAAACAAAGGCCGAGCTGAGAAGCCATATTTGACAAGAGGTTGTCTCATTGCCGCACTATATGTCTCTTTTTGCCACATAGCTGTATATGGGCTGTCATAGTGACCTATTAAGGTTGCCATAGTTTAGTTATAATGTTACATTATGTATATTATAACATGCGTATATACAAGTTGACTATTACTCTGCGATTTTAGAATAAATATTGAAAATTATTCAAGGGTATATAAAGGTGCTTTCATGGTGTTATACAGGATTATTGGTTAAACACTTATTGTTTAAACAACCTTGCCGGGCTATATTTCTAACATCCACAGATATTAAAAAAAGTCGGATATATTCTCGCTAACAAAAAAACTGTGTCACTCAAGTCGGCCACCACGCTGTACGTACAAGCTGGCACGCACACATTCACACATTAGTTGAGCGCGAGTAATCGACTCTGTGTAAACGGCGACAGAGTCTAATTCCCGCGGAATAGCCAATTAAGGTGTGCGTGAAAGGTGGCCGACTCCATAGACACAGTTTTTTGGTAGCGAGAATATGTCTTCCATAGTCTGTGCTAACATCATAAACAACAACTTTTGTTCTACGACTTTTAATAATTCATCTGATTTTCTGTATGTATCGTTTTGTATCTGCTGTGTGGGAGCACCTTTATTTAACTCTAGCATGTAATATATTAAACAATTTCGATACATTTTGTGCTTAATGCAATTTAAAATTTACTTCATAAAAACTTGATGTACGAATGATTCAACGCCCGATTGTAATATTCAATCCATATTATTTTGTAACAAGCTCACCCCATAGTTTCACCCGCGTACTATTTTAATTTTTATGCAAGGAAGTCGCGGAATCCCTTTTTCAAAGAATCTATTCACTCTATTTTTTTTTTTAAAGAAAATAATTTCTGTTATATCTTATAACATCAGCTATCTGACAGCGAAAGCTCGTCAAAATCCATACAGACGTTTCGTAGATTAGCCGGAACAAACAGACAGACAGACAAAAAAAGTATTTTTGTTTAAGTACCTACGGTATATACTTTCATTATATACATTTAGCAAAAAGCTGTTTGACGTCACAAACAGACACTTCACTTTCATTTATTTGTATAGATGTGAAATATAATATCAACCCAAGAATCGCAAAATCCATGATAGATCGAATATTAGAATCAGACGTAAGGGAATATTATATGTAGACTAGCTTCTGCTCGCGGCTTCGCCCGCGTGGCCTACAGGAAACAAATGACATATTTTTCTACAACACAAAGAAAACAAAACAACTTCATCCCGATTCGAGGGTGGAATTATTAAAAACGCTGAGACACGTATACATTAATTTTCAATCTTCAGTCTAAACACAAAATTTGAAGATCCTAACTTCGAAACTGACGGACTTTCATACAAACTTTCATCCCCTATTTTACCCCCTTAGGGGTGGAATTTCAAAAAACCCTTTCTTAGTGGATACCTACTCATCACAAAGAATATACCCTCTAAATTTCATGTCTCTAGGACCAACGGTTTGGGCTCTACGTTGATATATCAGTCAGTCAGTCAGTCAGGACTTTGAATTTTATATATATAGATGATTTGTGAGATTAATAGGTCTGAAAGTATGAAATAAGTATGAAAATATGTTTAGGTAACTAATAAATACTGTTGAAATCTTGTTATGTGAGTACAGTAGAACTCCAATTATCCGAATTAATGGGGACCGGGACCCATTCGGATAATCAAATATTCGGATAATCGGATTTTTAAAAAAAAAATTGCCATTGTAGAGAATAAAAGCTACGTTTTGATATTGCACTATTTTTTTTATTGAATTAAATGAAAGAAACATGAAATTTTCACATGTTTTAAATATAAATAAAATGTACTTATGTACAAGTTTAGAAATAAAAAATCATTGTTTTTTAAACATCTCCGTCAATGTAAGCTGTTTTGCGGTCTTCAACCGTTTTCGGGCAGCCAGGTCACGCATTTTTGTGATTCGGATAATCGGCGATTCGGATAGTCGGAGTTCGGATAATTGGATTCTACTGTATTTTTAAATACTCGCTTATTATGTGCCTTAAAGCTCCCGGAGAGTGGACACACGTACACCAGTGAATAAAGGTGCAGTTCCTATGAATAGGTGTTTTTTTTTTTTGGTTAAATTGGCTTGCATTTGCACTTTATTATAAAGAAAAAAGGACCATTTTTAAAACGCCAAAAGGAATTTCTTATAATAGACTTATTTGCTAACTTGCTGGCAAGCGAATGCTAGCATGTTCCACTTGAAAAAGAAGTTAAGATTTAATCATTTATTTTCATGAAAGGAAGATTCCTTCTCTACTTCTCTAAATTTCAATCAAAGTTTGCGACAAGACCCTTTAACCATATTGTTTTATTATACTATTGTATTATCACTTTATTGACATATCTATACTAATTTTTTGTATTGTAATTTTAACACGTGATGTGCGATCTTTATGTATTATTATAATTTAACTCATTTGAATTGTGAACGATTCGATTGCAAACTAATAAATATATAATGTTAATATTTTCTTAATAAAAAGGGTTGCCAGATATAATTGAATACAAAAACTGTATAATTGGGCGGCAATCTGTATCCTCTTAACCCGTTCCTATCCTGGACTCTCATATAAACTTTGCCGCGACAATATTTTTTTGTAGTTTCGATTCCACTATGCATCAAGGTACCTAATATAATGAAAACATAGTTTTCTTTGTGCATTTATGACACTATTTCCAACAAAACTGGCTTTTGTATAATTTGGGAAATATGGCAAATTTTCTGGCAACTCTGCAAATAAATGTAATTTTTATAGTTCTACTTTGACACGAGATAAAAGTTGCATTGACTCATTAATTAGTTACATCACACTTCTACTATCACAATCTATCTGATTCTCTGTCGATATCACTTTTATTTCGTGTAAATAAGCCCGCTTACCAAAAAATATCAAATAAATTATTCAAATTGGCGTGTTATCAGTTGGGCATTTTTGGGAAAAAGTGTACCTTGGTGAAATTGTAATGTCCCAGATCATTTTTATTTTTTTTAACCTTATTTGTAAACCTATGATTACAACTAAGGATACAAACGTAAACCTTAATAATGTCCCACGTATTTGTAACAAAAATTATAGAGAAATAATAAATATTTATAGCTTTAAATCAAATTTCAAAAATGAGATATTTTCGTTTTCATACTGTCCCAAAAACTTCCAACTCGTTTAAGAGCATATTATTCGTTTTTTTTTCATAAGACCGAAGATTGTTTAGATTTTTATAGGATGAAATGACTTATTATCTTTCTAAATAATACAAAATATATCAATAATAATCGTAATAATATATTTTTAAATTAATTTGAAATTTATACGAAATATGAATGCGCCTGACAGGTCAGGGTAAGTTACGCTAATTACGAGAAAATCAAACATTTTACCCCGTAAATGTTTACATATTTAAAAAACGGGCAACATTTTTACCGTAAACAAGCAAATGAGAAGTCATTTTGCTGTCAAATATCAGTGTAATCGACAAAAACTTTCGTGACGGTTGTTGCTAACGGTTTTTAGCCAAATTTTATGTCAGGGTTTTTTACGCTCTAATACAAAAGTTATAAGTGCTTCGGTGTCGCCTTTCTTCAAACATTTAGTCGAGATTTTGCAGAATACAGGTATGTATAAATTTGAGTGCTAAATGTTGAATTAAAATTTTGAAATTATTTTTTGAATTGAGTAGTGTTATTTTGTTACGTCAGTTACGCTACAATTAGCAGTGTAACTTATAAGGCTGACAACGAATGTAACGTAACTGACAGCTAAAAGTTAGTGGCACACTAAGCTTTTTATAATTTTGGAAAAAGGTACCGAAGGTAATTTTTTATAGATATCTAGTTTAAAAGTTTTTTTTTTCCTAGAATGCCGCAATCCGCTGCGGAACGTATGAAAAAATATAGGGAACGCTTGAAAAATAATCCAGAGAAGTATGAAGAGCACCGGAAAAAGAACTTGGAGAGAGTCAAGTCTAAAAAGAAAAAAATTGATGAAATGAGTGACGATGAAAAACTAAAGCAGAGGAAAATGTGGCTGAAACATAAAAAAACACAAAGAAAAAGGGATGCTGAGAAAAATAAGGTTCCTCAAAAGGAAGATTCCTCAGGTAAAAGAAGCAAGGCCGAAGGAGACTTAAAACAAAAGCAAAATAATTACCTGACAACGAAATGTAAAAGACTAACTAACACTTGCAAGAAATATATAAAGCAAAATAATAAATTACTGGCAGTAAATAATTCATTAAGAAAAAAAATATTCAGGACAAATATACAGTTTAGCAAAAAAATTATGGATTTAGAATGCACAATAAATAAAATGAAAATACGTGAAGAAGTTTTGGAAAATACTCTCAAGAAGACTTACAGAACTTGCAAAAAACAAGCAGAAAAACAAATATTAAAATCTCTTGCTATTAATTCGACTAATAAAACGTACCTTGCAAAAAAAATAGGTTTGAAAGGCAAAGTAAGATCGAATAAAAAGCCTAAAGAACGTAAAGTTATCATAGAAGAAATCAAAGACTTTTATTTACGAGATGATATAAGCCGTAGCACGGCCGGTAAAAAAGAGTGCAAAACCAGAAATAAAGAAAATTATCAGATTAGATATTTAATGGACACAATTCAAAATCAGTACCAAACGTATAAAGACGAAGGTGGTAAATATAAATTAACAACTTTTTACAAACACAAGCCGTTTTATGTTATTCCTCCACAACTTAGTTCTAGAAATACATGTTTGTGTGTAAAACATGATAATATAGAATTAAAGTTTAAGACCCTGAAAATAAATGGGGTACTTAACCTAAATACGATCAAAGAAGTTTTATCAACATTGGCTTGCGATATAAAATCTTACTCTTGCATGTATGGTCAATGCGATGAATGTAACAAGAAAATATTGCCATACAATGAAGAAAAACTACACAAAGACGTTAAGTGGAGTCAATGGGAAAGAGTAGACCATTTATATATGGATAAAAAGCAGAATAAAATTATTAAAACAAAAAAAACTACTAAATCAATAAAAACCGGAACTTTAAACGACCTACTACAAAAATTCAAAGTCGATGTAAAAGTATTTCAAAAACATTACTTTAATGAAAAACATCAACAACAGGCATATCAAAAGGGAGTTCGAGAATTACAAGAAAACGAAGCATTGATCATATGTGATTTCTCAGAAAATTACGAGACTAAAATGGCTGAAGAAATACAAAGCATGCACTTTGGCGCAGCCAAAGGCCAAGTAACATTGCACACAGGAATGATTTATTGGCAGAACAAGTCACAATCCTTTTGTTCAGTATCGCCTAATAATTCACATCAGCCACCTGCCATTTGGGCTCATTTAAAACCCATTCTTCATCTTATCCGCGAAGATACTCCCGAAGTGTCTATTATACATTTTTATTCTGATGGACCTTCGTCCCAATACCGCCAGAAGAATAATTTCTTTCTCCATAGTTACTTCACTCATAAACTTGGGTTACAATATTCGACTTGGTCGTTTTTTGAAGCCGGGCACGGCAAGGGTGTAGCGGATGGAATAGGAGGGTCTATCAAAAGAACGCTCGACCGGCGAGTATGTTTTGGCAACGATTGCACGAGTGCTATAGATGCATATCAGATTTTAAAAAGTGCTATGAAAGTTGTAAAAATTTTTTATATACAAGACTCGGAAATAGAAGAAATAGCGTCTGTACTGCCACAAAAGCTATCTACTTTGAAAGGTACTATGCAGTTACATCAAATAATTGCAAAAGAAAAACATGTATTGAGCTACAGAGATGTAACTTGTTTCTGCGGGCCACTTAGAGGGTTATGCATATGTTTTTCTCCTCAGAAACACTTTTTTCACCCCACAGAAAGCGCTTCCACAGGCACCAAGAGAATAAACAGGATAAGCAGGCAAGAAATAAATGAACACCAAGAAGATGACTCCATATTTTACGCCGATGAGAATAGCGAATCCATAGCCTGCGAAATATCAGGAACGGAAATCGAACAACAGAATGAAGTGACTATAAGACTCTTTGATAGTTTGCATGACTCGGGAAATGACAGTAGACAAAAAGGTAATGAATCCCAAGATAATGACATCATATTAGTTGACCCAGATAAAAATGACGATGACAAATGCTGCGAAATAACAGGAGAAACAAATAAACTAGTAGATATGGGACCATCAGATATTTTGCATGAAAAAGGATATGAAGAAGACAGAATTGAAAAAATTGATTTGACTGTATTTGAGAACGATGTCGGCGACATTGATAATTATTACCCAAACAAGAAATTCAAGTATTCTGCTGAAGTGGAAAAAGTATGTGTAAACCGGTATCACCATAGTGATATAGAGAACAATGCTTCTTTTTCTAATAACTCACCTAGCAGTACTTCAATCAGCGAACCATCAAGTTCCAAGTTTTCTCCGCTGAAGCGTGATCGTATAAATAAACCCAATGTCAAGACTTACATCAAGCCTATAAAGTCTTTAAAAACTGTAATTAAGCGCACATTTAAATGCGACAAGTGCAATAAGCCGCTATTATTAAACCGTGTAGCCAAGTGCATGGTGTGTAAACAATGGTTTTGTTGGGACTGTAGCGCTGGACAATTGTTCATTGATTATATTTGTGATGTCTGCCTGGGGGCTTAACATTATAAGATGAATCCCAGTTTTTATGTTTGCAACTGTCAGAATTTTTGTTTTTATTTTCATGTTTATAAAACGTTTTAGATTATATTTGATAAGACTTTGATAAGACCTTCTCAAACCAAAGTAATATTAGCTTAAAATTAGAGCTGTGTTAAACGGGATATAATTATTTTTTTGTTATTGTCAGTACAAGTTTTTGTGGTAACGTTTTCGAAATATGTACCTTAAATATTCCTGCCTATAAGTGTAATTTTAGACTAAGTGTGATCTCAACCTTACGAAGTCAGTTAAGTTACAAATCTGTCATGCCTTCAATTGTCCCAGATTTTCTTTATGAATATTGTTGATTTTAAGAAATTATTGAATGTTATTGTTGTTTTATAGTATATATTTTAACTATAAATATTGATACCATTTTTTGTAATACTAAATTTATATCAGTTAGACAAAACTATAAAAGTTACGCGAAAAATGAACAGTCTGATTAGCTCCTAACGTAACAGAATGCGATAAAATACGCACTATTTTGAATAGTTAGTTACGAAACATTATATTTTTTCAGTGTATTTTTTATATTTACGCAGATTATACTAAATAAATGCTATTTTGAGATACAAATTGTTTTATTTGCTTAGTAAACATAAAAAAACTCCGTAACGTTTGTGTAATGTAACTGACAGAAAATTGAGTTTAACTCTCACAAAACTTGATTAAAATACTATTAAAATAAAATAATAACTGAATCTATTGTATTTTCCGTATAGTTTAATATATTTAGAAGTAAAAACAGCTAAAAAATCCACTAAATTAAACAATTTGAAATTTAACGCTTTTTTTCATTATTGGTACACTTTTTCGCGAAAATGCCCAGTTATTAATATTTTCGAAATGTAATCTGACTTAAAGTATAAAATTAGGTAACTTTAAATTATTGTTATATATCTACTAAAAATTAAAAATATGATTCAACTGTATGTGCGGACGCCAAAAATATGTATAAAGAAGTGTATTTAGCAACTAAGCGAATATATTAGTTGATTCCAGTGTCTAAAAACTGATAAAGTTATGGTAAACTGCAATAAAATGATGTACTCTGTCTTTAACATTTCCTTCTTAGGGTACATTCCGAATTGGCCAATATCGCCCATAGCGCTCACATCAATAATTTTGCGTACCGATTTAAATATCATGCCTACGACAGCTAAGAACTGTCATAAATTCGGAACGCTTGTGAACGTGCTCACAGTAATAAAAACAGAACATTTGAGAATTTTATAAAAATAACTGAATTAACAATGCGCTAGAAGTCCTTATATCTCTTATAAGTTGACTTGCAAATAGGAATCATTCGCTTTTTTTTTATTATTTTTCCTTCATAAATCATAAATGACCAAACAAGAAAACCAAGAATCTTATTGGATTCTTGCAGAAGACATTAATTATCCGCCATTTTTGACAGCGCTCACGATGACATCAGATTAGAGCATGGTCGGTGTGAGCGCAATATGGCGCATGTCATAACGTCATCTATGAAGTTGCACGGGACATCGTTAGCACGCTCGTTAATTTGGAACGGGTTTAAGCACGCTCAAATCGATTAGAGTACAATTCGGAATGCAGCTGCTAGTGTTGTTAAGCCACCTACTACATTGAAAGTCATTCAATATTATTATTATGATGTATTTATCAATCAGTTTTGTAGAAATATAGTTATAAATGGACCAAATAGCTAAATATACATACATACATCAATTTAAGAGTTTAATTTTAGCTGTAATTATTAAAATACACTTTTCGAGTTTCAAATCAAGTCTAAAAATTTGATTATTGAAAAATCATTAAAATGCTCTTAGAAATTAATAGGTGCTAAGGAATCGCTTGTTAGGTTTATAAGTTGTATTATTTATAGCTTTTAAATAAATTATTTTATTAATTTGTTTGTTTCAATTTAATTTTATCGCAAGAAAGTATACAGATTTAAAGTAATATTATAAATAAAATGTATGCGACTGAAGGACCTTGTATCCATGGTCATGAACAAATTACCAAAAAAAAAAAACAATTGTCATTGTTATGTCATTTTTACAGCTGACATCGTGGAAGAAGTAAACAAGTTTGGAAAGGCTTATTCTTCTGATTAAATTAAATCAGCCAGAAAATAATAAAACACAAGGAAAATAACACACCTAGATAAAGAAATATAAATGGCGGTTTACGCGGCCCATTTGACGCGAACACTACAAGGTACCCCGTCAGTGTTTCAAGTGACTGCTCAGGAAGCTCTAGGGGCTACTGTGAAGCCGGCACTGAGGAAAGTTGTTGAGGTAAGTACTGACCTAATATATCCCAGAAAGAGTGGTTAAACAAGCGGCGTTAAAAGACAGGAAAACTTTGTTCAGGGTCAGTGTTCTTAGGGGCGGGTTTCCTGTAACCTAAGGGGCTAATATGTCGATGATTAGTGTTGTATACGGACTAAGTAACAGTCTTCTGCCCACTGAGTTCTACTTATCAATATTAGAGTGATCTATCACCAATGTTCCTGTCATGCGTGTGAGGTTATTATGGCAGATGGAAAAGCCTATGTAATTTGGTAACCTTGCTATGGTTTGATAATATTTCTACAAAAAAATAAAACCTGTGTGACAGACAGACACCAGAGTGATCTTAAGAATTCTATTTTTCATAATAAGAGTTCTATTTTTTCCTTTTATGGACCAGAACACAATTTTAAAACTGGGGTTCTAAAAATATTTGTGCTATTGGCTTGCGGATGGGCTGTGATCATCCTATAACTACATACAAAATAAATAGAATTCCAGGAACTGCTACTCAAGTGATTAAATGCTGTTTGTATTTCACAAAGAATCAATTGTAATGTCATTCCAAATTCCCTAGAAATCTTCAAAAAAACATTAAAAATCAAAATCAAAGTCATTTATTCAGTTTAGGCCCCGGTAAGGCACTTAAGAATAAGTTGGTTGGTACATACAGTTGAATCTAATAAAATCAACAATGATATTAGCAGAGCAGTGTGAAGTGTATATTGTGTGTATTGGTTTGATATAATCAATATTTATTCATCATGTACAATATTGGTATTGTGAAGGCCAATTTTTTTTTTTTTTATTTATTTATTATTTATCATAAACCCACATTTTACAACATAAATGTTTGATGAAAACATACTTATAATCTCTTATATCCTAACTAATATTATGATTGCGAAAGTGAGTTTGTTTGTTTGTTATGCCTTCACACCTCAACTGCTCAACGGATCATCATGAAATTCGGCATGCACATAACCTATGGTATGAATAAGGACATAGGCTATTTTTTATCCCAGAAATGCGGGTAAAACTGCTAGTAATCTATACATCACATATAACACATTTCATAATAATGTGATTTATTTAATTATTATTATTATTTTGGCAGTACTTGGCAGCGGTATACCCCAACAGATGTGGGTGGTGTGTGCGGTGGTATGATGAGCTGTACCTGCTGTTTGACTGCTGTCTGCAGTACCACTACTTGAAGCATTATGGTATGGTATTGACATTTATTCATCTTAATTTGGATTTATTGATAACTGGACTAAGCTAACTTGTTTTATAATAATAATAATAATAATAATAATAATAATAAATTTTATTGACATAAATACATAGTACAGACATTAATCGAAGTCCCTGACTTCTGTGCTAGGTCTAAACCTGTGTTACAGAAGTCAGTACCCTCTCCTATGCAATAGGATCAAGATAAATTTATGTAATAAAACCCTGAGTAGAAAAAAAATAAATTAATAACAAATACAAACGCAATATGTGCATGGTGTGTGTGTGTGTTAAGGTGTGAGGGGTGTGTGTGTGTGTGGAGGTGTGTGTGTGTGGGGGTGTGTGTGTGTGTGCGGGGGTGTATGTGTGGGGGGTGTATATGTGTGCGTGGGGGTGCGTGTGTGTGTGTGGGGGTGAGTGTTTGTGTGCTAGATTGTTTTTTTTTTGTGATCTTTAAAAATACAGGTCCATTAACATTTTTTCAATGCCTTCATAGTCGAACAATTGAAGCCATGATTTTATTGTATGTTTTATTTTATAATCGCTATACTTTTTTATTTTGCATTTTATATTTAATATATTGTATAGGAGTGGAATTATCACATTAAACTGCTTCTGCGCAAATCTCGTCTTAACAAATGGTACAGGACATCTGTCAACTCTCTTGGGTACATCAGGTAAGTAAGGCACGGTTTTTTTATGGTAACGTCGTATACCTTCGTATATATACAGCTTTCTTACACTGAGGACATTAGCTTTGTCGTAGACAGCGGTAGTAGGATGCCTGTGAGGTAAGCTTAGGAGCACTTTAATAATACAGCGCTGTGCACGTTCAGCAACTATAAGGTGAGACTTTGCAGCAGAGCCCCAAGCACAAATACAGTACCTAATAATACACTCACAAATAGCCTTATATATTTGCAAAGCTAGAGTGAGGTCAGCAACGGATTTCAGCGTTTTGAATATATAAATGAGTTTTCTAATCCTTGAAGACAAAGACGCTATGTGGGTGCTCCAGCTAAGTTTGTCATCTATTTGTACGCCTAAATATTTAATGATATTAACGCGGGACAAGGTCGAACAACAGCATTGCACAGGACGGCTGCTACGGTTACAAGGATAGGTGTGTATTTTTAAAGAAATATTAGTTGCAGCATTACCTGCAGCCGTTTTACTGAAGCACATGTATTTAGTTTTGCTAGTGTTTAGGGATAGAAGACTATTTTCCAGCCACTGTGTCACCACTGAAAGACAATCCTCCGCTAACACCACTACTTTCTGCCAAGATTTGGCATGGAGCAGTAGCACAGTGTCATCTGCAAACATTAGCAAGTCCAGGCCAGGCAAGGTAGTACAGCAAAGATCATTTATGTATATGAGAAACAATAAAGGTCCTAGTGTACTACCCTGAGGCACGCCATAGGTGCACGCTTCCTCACTGCTTTCATGACCCTCTACCCTTACACGCTGTGTTCGTCCTGTTAGGTAGTCAGCAAACCAACCGAGAGCTACCCCTCTGACACCAACGTTCTCTAACCTTGTTAATAGTATGGGAATTGAAACAGTGTCAAATGCTTTCTGGAGGTCCAGAAAGACACCCATACACTTGTCACCACAATCAAGGTAAGATACAATTTTAGTCGTCAGCGCCATAACCGCGTCTTCGGTCGACTTCCCTTCCCTGAAACCGTATTGATTTTTACTTAATAAATTATTTTTCTCAAGATAACCCATAACTCTCTTCTTTACCAGCTTTTCCAGAACTTTAGATAAACTGGAGAGAAGGGAGATGGGCCTATAATTAGACGGATTCTTACTATCGCCCGCCTTATAGACTGGGCATATAACAGCTTTTTTAAACGCTGCTGGAAAAGTGCCAGTTTCAAAGCTTAGGTTACATAAGAATGCAATAGGTTCAGCAAGAGTTACTATATTTTGCTTAAGGAGGGTCGCTGTAATTCTATCCCAGCCTGGAGCACTATTATTTTTTAGCTTGTAAATAATATTTTTAACTTCAACTGGATCAGTGGGAGACAATAGCATGGAATTGGCCGGTGGGTTTGGGGCTTTTGCAAACAGTGCTAGACTGCTGTCGGTAGTACCCATTTTTTTTAGCGTATTACTTGCAAGTGTTCCACCAATAGCTGTAAAATAAGTGTTGACATCATTCAGAGATTGAGTTGGATTATTTCTAATATCAAGTAAATATCGTGATGGCATCTTTTCTTGATTAAAATTGCAAACTTCTTTTATAATCTTCCAAGTTTCTTTTAAGTTACCCTGGTTTCTAGATAATTTATTTCTATAATATTCTCTCTTTAAATTTCTAATTATTTTATTACAGTTATTCCTATATTTAATATATTTATCTTGGAGTGTTTCATTCTGTGGTGCCCTTTTTGTCTTTAAGTGTAGTCTATCCCTTTTTCTAATGCATTTAACAATACCTCTCGTAATCCACGGCTTTAAAGGTAGGTCTCGTTTAGGGACTTTTTTTACCTGTGTATGCTCGTCTATTGTAGATAAAAGTTTAGTTATAAATAGATCAGTTGCAATGTTTGCATCATATATACAATATAGATCCTGCCAAGTCTCTTTTAATAAGAATTCCTTAATTCCTTTGTAGTTTACAGATATTTTATTACAAGTGTTATCGTGCTTATTGATTTTAAAATTATTTATATAAAGTAGTATTGGGGAGTGATCAGTAAGCTGCTGTTCGAAAACTAAAGTTTTCCAAGCAGCGTCGCTTTTGATCATGAAGTGATCAATACACGTAGTGATTCTGGTAGGACGATTAATGCCTTGTCGTAAACCATGCATAGCCATTATATTTAAATATTCCTGGGTGTGTGTTGACAAGTTACTAGACAGAGTGTCTAAGTTAATGTCACCGGTAAATATAATATTTTTAGTGGAGATGCTACCTAAGACATTGTCTACAGATTCCAAATAACTACTAGCATTTCTGAAACTTGGTGGACGGTAGGAGCATACAATGGTATAGTTAGTGGATATAGTAATTACGAGGCAGTTCCCTTCAGAACATGCAGGTTCATATGACGAGGCCTCAATTTCATTTCGGACGTACACCACTACACCATCATTCTGATTTAAACTATGTTTTGTCCAAAACATATTATATCTGTCCAAACAGGGCGGCGGGTTAAGAGGACTGGTCCAGCATTCAGTTAAGACAAATATATCCACCGACACATCAAGACTAGATATAAATGCAATTAGTAAATCAAAGTTATGGTTAATACTCCGTATATTCACTGTGAGGATAGTCAATGCAAGCTTATTGTTTACATCTGGATCTAAAAGATTGAGACACTCATTGGAGTCACTAACTGATAAGCATTCTATTTTCTCCGAGTTATCAACTTCTGTTATAATAAAATAATTGTCATCCATTATTAAGGTAAAATAGTAAGCGCGTGCAATACAAATACTGACATACAAATATAAGATCTATTAGAGTTCATTTTTGCATTAGATAATAATATTATGAACAAAATTCTAGTGGGCAACACATTAAAATAATTTATTTTGTAGATAACTTTTATAAAAATATACAGATACATAATAGGATGGAAGTGTGTATTCTGATTGAAAAATGAAGTGTGTTTATTTTTGTTGTGTACGTGATTATATGTGTGTTGGGCAGTATAGTAGTGTATGGGTTTGCGTTTGGAAATGCAGAGTATGCGCTTGCGTTTTAAAAAAACAATATTAACATGCAAAAATCTAAAATAAAAAACAAATCTACAGAAAATATTCATAAAGTTTAACAGGCTTAAGAAGTTAATAATTATTATATGACATAATAATACTAGTCATTTACATTTTAGGTTTTCTAAATCGCTAATACTGTTGAGTTTAACGAGTGTTGCACCGTCCGAGCTCCTGAGGTATATTTTACCGTGTGACGTCCAGCAATACTTATAGCCATTGGCTTTGGCGAATTCCCTGGCCAGGAAGAAGAGCCTCTTTGCCTGAATAGATAGACTCTCTGACACAAATAAAGGTTAAGGCGGGCCCTCAAGTTTTAAATTACTAGTACTGAACTTAGAACTCGTGTACTTTTTGTTGTAAGCCTTGACGGATCTGACGATGTTATCCCGCTGAAAAACACTTGAGAGCTCTGCAACTATGGGCTTATTATTCTCGTTTTTTGTATTAATGCGATAGACATCGCGTACTTCCATCGCCTGAAGCGGTACATTCAGTGCATCACCCACCTTCTTGACAATATTTAAGAGGTCCTCCTTCGTTTCACCGCTTTTTTTTGGTACATTACGCAATTCAACACTAGTACTGCGCAGGTTGCGGTCATATTGCTCTAATTTCGCCTCCAGTGTCTGTATATATTTATGATCCGCAGATTTTTCTTGCTCCAGTATGTCAATTCTTGAGAGCAACTCATCATATTTCTTCCCGAGAAAGTCAATAGAGCTCGAGATTTCTTTGTTCTGCTCAGTATGGGCGTCTATACCAGTCTGAACTCTGTTCATTAGAGCTGTGAATTTAGTATTCTGCTCTTTTTTTAATTCTGAAAACATGTCCAAAATTTCCGCCCTAGAGATCATCTCATCTTCTCTTTTACGCTTTCTCATTGGGATGTTGGGGTCGCTCGTAGCATGGTCGGCAATCGTAGCATCAGGCAAGCCGCAAATATCCGTGTCAGACACACAATGCGTCAGCGGAGCAGGCGATGCGATGCGGTGTGGTGGGGTGCGTTTTAGCGACATCGCTGTCCGGGCGGCCACCGACTGGCGACAGAAATGTACTAGGCAAGCAGAACGCCACAAGCGGTGAGTGCGTAGTAGCGCAAGCAAATATACGCACACTCAGGTGTGTATGTGTGACGTTGGCGGCAAGCGGCAGCATGCAGTGCGTACGCACTTAGTGCGGTGTGGGGGTAATACGTTAGACGCACTCACCGATAACACACAGCGACGAGAAGCGCAGCGGACGGTGGAGCTTCTTCGGTATTATGTACTCCTAATATTTAGCACGATTTTACGATGTTGTTATTTTTAAAATTTAATTAAAATTTGCATAGAAACTAGTAAGTAACACAACTGCTTTGTACAGGGGTCCGGGGGAGAAGGAACACATTCATTGTATAATTTGACTCAAAAATTCGTTTGGTAGGTTGCATCCACAGAGAAGAGCCAACAACAAACTCTTTAATGACTTTTCAAAACAAACTTAGTTGAACTTGACATGATATAATCGGGGGGCACGGCAGTGCCCCCGCCGAGTCGAGCGCGAAGCAAACACTGCCGTACCATCCTTTACTGGAACCATTTCGCCGCATTTTCAGGCCCCTATTTGAGAACCTCTGGATAAGACCAGAACATAGAAATTTTCGTCATCCAGTAAGCTATAATCACATACTTAAAATCCAAAATTTCAAGTCTGTAGGTAATTTAGTTCCGAAGTTGAAGCGAAAGCAAAGTTTCACATTTATGACACTCACTCACTCACTCACTCATGATCATCAAAATAGAACTGGTACTTCCCATAAACTTAGCTGAAATTTGGTACACACGGCTACAGATCAAGCTATACATTTCTAGTATAAGCTGACCTCCCATTGTACGGAAATCCTATACAATGCGAGATCAGCTTATACTGGAAATGTATAGCTTGATCTGGAGCCGTGTGTACAGAGTTAGGGTTTAATGGCCACATAAAAGGAAAACTATAAAAACTAGTATAATCGAAGATCTGGAGTACCTGGTGACCCTGATTAGAAAACACAAGAGCCCAACCAAACTTTTAGAGATCGACATAGCGCCTTTACAAAAAATATTCAACAAGGTGGGCCGCTTCATTTTCTACAAAAAGAAGTGAAATCCCACCTAAAACATTCTGTAAAAAACTAGCCAAGTCTCGATGGAGCTGCTTGTTTATCTCTAAAAAGTAATGAAATCTAGACAAAGTCGTACCAAGTCTAAGGTTCCTTACTGCGATTTCTTTATTATTATAGTTAATGTTGTGTGACTTGGCCGTTGAGGGGTACACAAGGGTACAAAACCAGGTGCTCCATGACACCATTGCACCAATCTGTACTTGTATCCACTAACGTATAAAGAATGTTCAGCCTTGGACTTGGCTAGTTTTTTACAGAATGTTTTTGGTGGGATATGGCATTACTGGATGCGATTGGTGCAAAATATACGATGTTATTCCATATGCATAATAAGAGTAGATTATATAACTAATATTATTAGTATAATGCTATAGTTGGTGTGTGTGTTTGTTACCATTCAGCTCCATAATGGGTAAACAGATATTGATGAAACTTAGCACATAAATAGATGGCATAACATATACAATACTTTTTCAAACGCACGTAAAACAGCAGGGCGCAATGTAGTTTGTGGTAAAAAAAAATACTTCTAACAAAAGTTTTAAAATTAACCAGAAAGCCTTATAACCATTGTTATGATCAAAATAATCTGTATACAGCGGCATCATTCTCGGAGAGTTTCTACGGGTTGGTCCGAGTACCCACGCTGGTGTCGAACGAGTTCAGCTCGGGGCAGCGGCTACCGCAGCTGCTGGAGCGAGCCTCGCTGGCCGCGCTGGTGCTGGCGCCCTACCTCCGGGACAAGCTGGATGCACTCGTCGAACGGTGGAGGGAGGACGAAGAGGATGGGAGGCTGGGGAAGGTATGCTTAACAATACTAGGTTTTGTCATACAGTTGTGATACTTGTGATAGGATTTCAAAGATTTTTTTATGTGGATTGGCTCGTTTTTGACCACATGGTAAGGGGATGTGGCCGAAGGTGGTGCAGATGCTGAATAGACTTGTGGTGTTCGGCGTCAGATTTAGCGCTAGCGCGATGTAGGAACTTGCGGCGCCATATATCTATTGGAGTGTGAATTTTTTGTATCGCCGAAAGGGGCTGAAATATTGTCCCTCCATTCTCGTTTTTCTATCGGACCACTAGGCGTCGGAGGAGACCCACCGCTATATCGTTGACATTCCTTCTTTGTACCAAGCGTTACCAAGCTCTTTCTTTATACGCACGCACGGCCAGCGTGTGAAATATTCTCCTGGACAATGTGTTTCCAAACACATACAACATGGGTTTATTCAAGACTAGAGGGAACAAGCTCGCGCGGTCTACCCTAGAATACATTTTCGCTTACCATCAGGCGGGATTGTGGTCTCAAGCCCATTCAATATAAAAAAGTTTAATACAGTAATTGTTTAAAAGCAGCAAGTTGCGACAAACTCATAAAAAATACATTTAACATTAAAGAAAATGGTAACTTCGACTAAATTGCATATTTTCGAAACCTATGTTGGGTTAGTCATGCTGAACAACTTTTACTATGGGACCAACAATGATATCTGAAAAAGAAATTTTATCTTTCTTTACAAAATGTCAATCTTGCTCGATCATAATGTATGAAAAGTAAAAAAAAAAATTGAGATTTCAGTGTTGGTTCCATAGTAAAAGTGGTTCAGTATGGAGGTGCAAGGTGGATGACACCTCCATTTAAAAGGGAGGATCTTCCGCTAGGCTGGGTCATCGTGCTGCAGGGACCGCGGTCCAACTGTACATGTCGGACAGTTGTATATATGCAGATTCTCGAGAAAACTTCTTAAGTGCGATGCAGGATGTAGGATAATGTGGCGCCACGCCATCTATCTTTCAGTGTGTGATCTATCTCAGTGTTACTGATAGATGGCTGATAGATGTCGCTACATTCAGCATGACTAATCCAACATAGGTTTTGAAAATATGCCATTACGAAAGTTTAAGATATAGGTATCTTAACCACTTAATTCTACACCATATGAACAGAGCCGATCAGATAAAGCTCGCAAAGCAGCGATCCGCGTATACTCCATCGTCCACCTGGTGCGGGAGGGTGTCAAGTTGGTCCAGGTCGCGTCGTACGTGTCGGGCGCGGCGCGCGCGCACTGCCCCGCGCTCGCACTGCTCGGGCTCACCCTGAGGGACGCGCCGCCCACACGACCCGATCACGACACCTGGGGGGATCTCTTCCGGAGTCTCGCTACCGGCCAGCTTGGGTAAGTGCTTTGGTACATGTCTCCACTTGTGAACAGGTGCTGCTTGTGGGGGCTGGTCTGCGAGTTTGCTATTTATTTACTTATTAAATATCGAGTCTACTTTGTAGTTTTGCAGCCGCGCCGGAGCACGCTGTTGTCAGTGCGATTAGAATGTAAATGTTATGTAAAGAATCTAAGCTTGTTTTGAAAAGAGTAATTGAGTTTATTGCCGGCTCTTCTTAGCAAATGCAACCTTTTGAACCAGTATTAGAGTCAGACTTTTCATAAGTGCCTGCGAAGATCTATTTGAATAAATGATGTTGAATTAAAAAAAAAAAACACGAACAAAGTTGGATTAATGATCATATAAGCTATTTTAGCTACAATAAAATAGCATAGTTAGGAAATAAAATATAACCAATCCGAAACTTAACCGCAAGCCAGCAACAGATTTTTATGACCGAGTCCCTCTCGGGCAGTAACTCGTATAATGCTTCTGAGAGTTATCTCATGAAGCCTCGTAAACGTCAGTTGAGGTTCCGTGGATGGGTGGTTGAAGAGAGGTAACCTCCCAAATGCTTAGACATTTTTTTTTATCATTCCCTCCTATTTGAGAATTATCAAAATTATAGCTAAACCAATAACTTGAAGAAAAAAAAGGGAGCTGACTATAAAGTGGTAGGATTATGCGTATAAGTTTGTCACTCGAATATAAAAAAAATTGTTTAGTGATTTCTTCTCATTTGAATTTTTTTCTGATGACCTATGCTATTGCTATTATTTCGAGCTGAAACTTTTTATACAGAGTCTATACCTGATATTATCTTCACTCTTCTGGGTACCCTCTTTCAATAACACGTTGTAAACGTATTACCTCAAAATCACCGTATAGTAGTACCAAAATAATATATATGGCTTACCGATATACCTGCACAGAAGATACATTTTCAAAGCGCGGGAAACGTTATTGGTCGGCAGCTGCCGCCATGTTAGCGCGCGCCGTACAGAGGGGCGTGACTTGCGAGTGAGACGGAACTAACAGCTGCAGCCTATTATGAACCTTATAGTAGTGATCTAAGGTTGATTGTAAGTTTTAAGCATTCTTTCGTTCATATTTGGGGCCATACTTTCTTTTCTGTGCGAACGAAGATTCACGACGCGCCATATTTGTTGGGTACTACTGTACTTAATTGAGTAGGAGTGTAGGACCTTATATTATGATTGGTATGTATAGGAGTGCAGTGATATCGTTCCCGATGGTGGGGCGCGCGGCTCTGAGCGCGGTGGAGTACGGCGCATTCCTGGTGCAGTTCCTGCGCTGGTGGGAGACACGAGACGCACTGCCGCACTCCACCACGCTGCCCACCCCACCACCGCCGCAGGTACACCACACCACACCACACTACCACTACATCATATCCTACTAAATACGTACTGGTGCCGATTCTGTTGCAAATCGCACTTAACTAATTTTAATCACATCACATCTCTTTCTTACACTCATTATTGAAAAAAGATAGAACATATTTAAAGTTGTTAAATTAGTTTGCTGTTTTAATTTGCGGGTAAATAGATGTAACCATTTTTGACAGCGACTAAATTCATGTTGAAAACAATCAATTGAATAAAGAATCATGGCGAGATTTGTACAAAAAAATCAAGATTTTTAAAGACATTGAAATGATGTTATTATTGATCCTTGGTGCCTAAGGAATAACTTGAGACATTTAAAATATTTTTAGATCCCGGGATAAAAATGCGACATTCTATGCCATGCCGGCGAATCGCGACCAAAACTATTATGTTGTTGTAATGTTTCGTGGCGTTAATAAAATATTTCAAGTATATTAATATGTTGCTGGTAATGTAATCTCAACATTGGAAGTGATTCAAAACAATCTAAAATGTTTTATTTTTTTGTACAAATCAATGTATGGATCTCGCCATGATTCTTTGACAGGACACAATTTCTTACATCCTTTTCTTATGTTATTTGTTAGAAAGTGATAAAGTAAGAATATATTAGTTTAGTTGTCTAATGTTTTATCCTTAATAACCTAACGATACATGGTCTCATTCGTAGTTAATCCTTTCTCTCCTTTAAAGTATAGAAATAGGTTAGGAGGCCTCGCTCTTCCACTGGTGAGTTTGCTGAAATGTTATTATTGATGTTGTCGATAGAAGGATGAGCGCGCCCTGCGCTGGAAAAATAAGTGTCCGATATGTCTGCAGACTTGGAAAATACCTACGGTACTGCCTGTCTCTGGGTAAGTCATCATTATTAATTTTTTCACATTAAACTTACCTAATATAAATAATATTAATGCAATGATCGGTCAGTGGGTTGCCGTAGAGTGCCGAGACGAAGGTCCCGGGTCTGACTCCTACAATGAACTTGATCTTTCGGCGAAGGAATACATCGTGAGAAAACCATAACATGGTGTTAGGGTACTTTGGAGTACCCACCTGCTTGGCTACCACCCTTAAGTTGAGAATCTGTCGCCAAGCACAATCGGTGTGTTCCAACAGCTACACTTGAGAGTCAGTTCTATCTAGGCTTTGTGTGCTTACCACCTTCGGCCACATCATCACTTACCATGGTGAGATTGTGGTCAAACACAAGTCTATACATAATTAAAAAAAAAACATTATGGATCAAAATATAAGAAGTAGATCCCATAGTGCATTCTTGAAAGCTTAATATTAAAAATGTTGGCATAGGTACTAAGTTTACTGAAGTGCATTGCTTAGAAACAAAATCAATCCAAGTTGTTGAATATTTTATCAGACAAAGGTACCTTCTAGGACTACTAGGTTATATGTTATATTTTTTTATTAGGGGCGGTCCATTAATCACGTGGGGCTTGAAAGGGGGGAAGGTGTTTAGCAAAAATCACAAAATATCACAAGGTTGGTGTAGTAAGATATCACGTGTATTTCTTTTTTCGTGAAACGCGTGATTTCAATATTTGTCATGGTCTTAAGGACTTTTCAGAATAAAATTAGATTATACTTTATAATATTCTGAAAAAATTAAGATTCTTTGCTAGAATTGTTGACGATCCCGAGCTCACAAACGGTTTAGAGCCCCTCAGCCTGAGGAGAGACTTTGTCTCCTTATGTGTGTTCTACCGCTTGTACAACGGACAGTGTTCTGTAGAATGGTTTAAGATGATGCCCACGACCACCTTCTACCTCACTCATTTTTCCAGAATTGTTTCGAACTGGTTAAAAAAAACAAAAAAAAACATCACGTGATTAGTAGACGGCCCCAAAAAAACACCCCGTATGGGTATTTTCATTACATACGCGAGGGTTCTATCTGAACAAAAACATAATGGAATGAAAATTCCTTGATAGAAAAAAAACACAAAGATACCTCTAATAATAATGAATTTTCGTTTTTATTCGTTCATGGTGTATCTAATTAAGACAAAAAATCGATAAATAATATCACTAACATATGATATGACCTAGGGCTGCTACTAACGATTTTTGAAAATATTCTATACTTTACGAGTTATTTAGATAAGAAGCGCTTAGTTCATTTTTGTTCTGCGAAACACGCTATCTTCGTCTCATGCCACGCGAAGATTAGACATACGTTTGTTTCATCTGACATTGCCATATTTTTCTGGCTTGGTACGCCCTCTTTAGTGTGTATGTATGTGTACGCAGGTATATATTCTGCTACGTGTGTATATCGCGCGGGTTGCGCGCGCGCGCCGTGTGTCCCGTGTCGCGTTGTCCCGCGCGGGAACACGACCTCGTCAGGCTCTACATCGACTGACACACCACACATACAACATACACTACACTACCCGATACACCCTAACAACATGTTCTTCAAGAAGGGGTTGAAGAGATTGCAGGGTCGGAAACGTACGAATGACGGGGGGCCCCGATTCTTTAGTCTTCAAAATTAATGTAATGTGTCTTAAAATTTCCATAAATTTTGATGGAAGACCACCATGTTTTTTCTCCAAATGTCTAATTCGACATCGATGTTGAAAGCGCGAGAATTTGAGGACCTGCAGGGCTATTTTAAATCGCTCGGATTCGATATCGGAAACGGATTCAAAAACGACCGAGGCGATTTTCCGCAATTGCTATTTTAATTTCTGAATTCAAATATTTTTTATGTTTCTTTACGGAAATATCAATTCGATTCATCGAAAAGTTTTCGGAAATTAAAATAGCAATTGCTTAAATTCGCCTCGAAAATTTTTGAATCCGTTTCCGATATCGAATCCGACGTTTTAAAATAACCCTGCAGGTGTTGTGAGCGTGAATAGGCTACGGTTAGCGCTTATGATGAGCCGTATGCTTGTTTGCTACCTTAGTAAGTACATATTATAAAAAAAAAACTGTGAACAATACATAGGTAATTTTATTTGACGCTTCCTGGCAGGGCCACCAACACGCACGACACAGTGTGTCGCTGTTTTGTCATCACCAAATATCAGAGTTTGTCGGTTCCTAATTCAAAAGTTAAAAAGGTCTATTAGTGGCCCTCCCAAAATGGGAGAGCGCGGGACAAACTCTGAATATTTATGACATGTTTGTGACATACTCAGAAATCAAATCCGTGACGGTGGCCCTGCAAGGAAGGAATCTTTTTTAATAACGAACAATTTTAATTTATTTCTGCAAAAAGTGCACTTAATAATATTTATGATCATTGATAAGTTTTGCAACAAAATTTCAACAGATACAGAAGTATGTATGTTGTAAAAGTGTTGATATTATAAACTATAGGGTAGTGGCACCAAAAGATGACCGACCCCCAATAGATGAACGATCGACCGAAAATTAAAAAAATATAATATAATCCCTAAATTTACATGATTGCAATATTTTTTTCCCTATAAGGCAATATTTTTTCTTCCATTTTCCTTAACAACATTGATAATAACAGCCCAGACGCGCTTGCGGTGAATTTTTATGTGTTACGTTACCCGCCAAAAATCGGTTTTATATGGAAACCTTATAACGGGAAGTCCCTCCAAATTTAAGAACATTGTCAGCGTATAGAAAGAATTAATGTCATATTAGAGCAGTTTTGGTTGGAATAAAATCTTGATATATTCTGCTTTCAATAACTTAATATATATTATTACATTATTTACCGTTTTTTAGAGAAATTTACTGTTCAAGTAATGGATTAAATTTTGTTCACTTGATCCAATAGATGAACGGCGTTCAACTAATGGAAAATGGTCTAATTTTTATACCCATTAAAACCTATAAGTTAACGATTAAACACCAAAACAAAATTACTCAAATGAATTTTATTAAATTTATGAACTTAGTTACCAAAAGTTGAACAAATTATTTTAGAGTTTTTGATTATTTTAAACCTAACTTTCCTATAGAATCACCATTAAGATCGGTGGTCGACATTTGAACGGTTCACATTTTATTCGTTCATCCTTTGGGTATATTTGCCTCAAGCTGAACGAATAATATTCAATTAGAATATTATTCGTTCATTTTATGGTTCATTAATCCATTAAATGAACGAACTACTATGGAACCTACTCCTATTCAAATGTTAGTTCAACTTTTGGGTACAAAACGTTCATAATTAGGGCTCAGTGTTCAACTATAGGGATAAAACCTAAATTTTCTTACATTTTCAATTTTTAAAAAAAATTATGAAGGTGTAGGATATAATTACTTTAATCCTTCAATTAATAAGGATTTAAGGTATTATTGAAAAAAACAACAAGCGCCTGTGTCGTGAAATGACCGACTTATAGCTATTTAAAGATGGAAAAAACTCTTAAACGTTCATTTATTGGTGCCTCTACCCTACATAGTTTAGGAAAAAATTACGATTTTGAACAAAGTTAGTTCTTACTAGAACAAAGAACTGAAATTTAACAAATTATGAATTTGGTTATATGTTTAAGTTTTAATCAATATGGAGACTGGATAAATAATAAGACTAGTGTATAAAATATTATTTGTTGTTTTATTCATATGTATTTATCATATCAATTATTTTGGTCACGTCACGGTTGACAAAGGCAATGTAAAAATCGTTATTTTAATACAATATGTGACTTTGTAGTGAATTTTATGAATTAGTTACATGTTTTGTATAAAATGTATGAAGTATTTAAGCTTATTAATTATGTAGATACTTAGTTTAATGTTGTTTATTATTATATTTTTATTTATAAAAGTTGTGTACAATGGTTATGGATGTTTTTTTTTATATTTTACTATCAGCTTTAAACTCGTTACTGTTAAATAAATAAATAAATTTGAAACATAACAAAAACTTTACTTACCTACAATATGAAACTACAAAAATAACTAACCCAATTTCAAAATTATATTTACAATTTAATTCACTATTACCACAACAAAGAGTACCTAATCATGAATGGTCATCACAAATAATCGATATCAGTGGTGGTGACGCCGGCGAGGTAGAGATGTGATATCTGTTTGCCGTTCTGCGCGACCAGGGCCAGCCTGGGCGAGGGCCCCCGGTGCAGCACGGGCGCGGGCGGCGCCGCGGGGCCCACCTCGGCGGCCGGCAGCGACTTGATGTACTCGCGCAACACCTCGCGGTCGGAAAAGCTTCGGTCTCCGTACACATACGATCCCTGAGGCGTGTCTAGGATTTTCCACGGCAAACTTGTACTGAAGTAGCCGCTTTCGCCCTGGAATGTTGATTATAGACATTAAGTACGGACGAAGCGTTTTGCATCCTCATTTATAATGCGGACAGCAAGGGAGTGGAACTTACTTCAGGCATCTGTGTTTCCTGACTCATACAATATAGGGACTTTCAAGGTCAGAGTGAATAGGTTCCTTCTGGGTAAGCGTGTTCAATCTTCGGCTTCGTCTTCGTCCCTTATGGGCGGGTCAGTGGCCAAACGCAAGCCAATTTAATTAAAAAAAAAAAAAAAACTTTCACGCAAACTGCTGATGGAGATACAAGGTTTGTTATCCATATTTTTGAATGTCTTGATTAGTCATCTTTATCTGCCTGCCCTGTTCCAATCTCACTCATATCATCACACACAATCCATCTCTCTTTTCGGTCTTCCTCTTCCCCTATATGCACCCACTTTCATATTCAGACTCTTTTTAGTCACCTGCCTTTCATCCCTCTCTGTCACTCTCATACCACAACAACTCCTAAGATTCCTCATATATGTACTAATTCCTAATATTATCTACTTTTGTCACACTACACATCCATCTCAAAAATAGAAATAAATGTTTACCTCAAAACTGGAGATGGCGTAATGGTTGCCCCTCTTGGCGGTGACGAGGGAGACTAGTGCCCCGTCGTGGTTGACGATGGGCGTGCCCGCCATGTACTGGTTGTTGGACTCGAAGGTGGGCGCGCACCGCCACACTGCTAGTACCCCGTCACTCGACACTATCAGAATGCGCTTGCTGCGGTTTATGAATACCTGGTACAAAACAATACATTTGTAGCTCATTATTCAATTCCGGGGCCCACCTACTAGTCGTACTAGGCGAACTAGGGGGCACTAGAAAAATAATCATTTATATAAGATTCGCTCAAAAATCTGTTAGAAAGACTGTTTTAAAAATTACCATCAATACGGCAGTATTTTTTTTAATCAATGTACTTAATGTAATAATAAAAAAAATGTCTTTATTAATAATAGTTTCTCGTTTTTCTTCTGGAATGGTTCAAGTTTACAAGTCCCTAAATTGTTTTGAATAAACTTAAACTCTAACAGACAGTACAAACCTTCTCTGCTGTGTTCTCATCCAGCCTCACAAAGGCCAGCTCGCCGAGTGGCGCCAGGATCTGATCCGAGAACAGATCGCAATAGTGGTGCGTCTTGTTTGCATGCAACTCTACCTGGATAAATAGTAACATTATGATCAGGGGACTCCACAAAGTTTTGCAAAATTACGTACATCATGATAAGTAATGCCACAGAATAATTAGGGTAATGCCTATAAACTGTTTTCAGGATTAGAAGATATCGGTGACAGTTCGCATTTTCCGGTTCACTCATACTACTTTGCGAGTAACTAATATAATATTTTACAAAAAAATATTTGAGTTTCCATTTTATATCATTGCAAAAATACAACATATATCGCTATACATAACTAAGAAATAATTTCAGCACATTAATATAGTTTGATAATTTTAAAAAGAAAGAAATAAGATATCCTTCAAATACTTGCTGCATGAAACGGAACATTTACCTATAGTGATTGACAATGCTTGATCGACAGGGAAATTCAAAAAAGTATCGATATATGTTATATCGATTATTTTTGAATAGGTTTATCAATATTGAAATATTTTTAATTACCAAAAAATTTCTATATATCGGTACGATATCAAAGAGAGAAAGAATATCTTACATTACTAGGTAAATATCAATTAACAAACATAATTTCTCATAAATCCTGTAATAATTATCTGAAATTAAGAACAACGATAATAGTACAGTATGATACATGTGTGCAAAGTTGGTAATTACACACGAGGCGATATTAAGTAGTAAGACAGTGATAAGGAAATATAATTTGGAAAATAAAAGCACTAAAATGAAAATCGATTAGACTTTCTTTATTAACTTTCTCGATACAACAAAAAAATCGATTGGATATCGTTAAGGCGCATGACTATAATTGTCAAAAGTGAACTGTCACCGATATCTTCTAATCCTGAAAACACTATTCATTATAGCATTCTATATTTCTAGAATAGATACCTAAGTACTTATACTATTTTTTTACGAATTTGCTAGTTTGTATTAGATTCGATAGTTATGTTATATGTTCGTTGCTTTTAAGACAAAATGTGTTGGCCAAATAGAATTCTCCTGTATAGGGTAACATTGATCCATAAAAAGGCTCGCAATAAGGCTGGTTTTTAAAATTTTTGTTCTTTGGTAGTTATAAATATAATAAAACAGGTTCTCATAGTTTTATGATCTAGATCCCTGAACAGATTCGCCACCCACTGTTCACATTAATACAGTTCTTTCAGCTAAAAAGCATGCTATAGCTGTTATATCTTTGGATGATATAATGGTGCCAAAATAAAACGATAAACTTGGATAATTCGTTATAATTAATAAAAAAGGTGTAGCGCGTTTGAGGTCTGAGGCGTGAATGACGTAGGTACATAATTCTCTATACAATGCAATAAATATAAGCGCCTGATACAAGTAGAAACAAAATTGTGCCTTCTCTAAACTAGAAGGCGTTTAAGGTAGCGCCTGAACATATTCCCGGCCGTTGAAAGGTTGCTTCTTTCAACTCTTCAGCTCATCTTCTGTTGGAAGTGGACAGAGGCGCACCAAGGAGCGGCGCACGCAGCCCTTCGTAGTGTAGACATCCGCGACACGTGCAGTCTGATCTGGTCCATAGATGAGGCGCAGAACCCGTCCAAGCCTCCATTGTAATGGTGAGGTATTGTCTTCTGCCAGCAGCACCATGTCCCCGACGTTAAGTTTTGCAGTATTGGCTCGCCATTTCGTTCTTTGCTGCAGCTCGGAAAAATATTCCTTTTGCCATCTTTGCCAGAAGTGTTGTCGTATCTTTTCAAGGCGTTCATAGCGTTTGAGTTGGCTATCCTTGCACTGGCTAAGGTCCGGAGCAGGTAGTGCAGTCAACGGTCTCCCGATGATGAAGTGTCCTGGAGAGAGGGAGAGGAGATCGTTAGGACAGGATGATAGAGGGCACAAGGGACGACTATTCAGAATCGCCTCCACTTGTGCAAATAACGTAGAAATTTCCTCGAAGGTTAGATGGCTGTTGCCAATAACATGTTTTATGTGATGTTTAGCAGACTTTACCCCTGCTTCCCATATGCCACCGAAATGAGGAGAGTAAGCAGGAATGAATTTATAGTTAATACTTTGTTGACTTGCAAAATCAAATAAAGGTTCCTGGGTTTGTTTTATGAAATCTCCTATTTCTTTCGCGGCGGCCACGAAATTTGTTCCATTGTCGCTAAGTATTTCCGTTGGTTTGCCTCGACGAGCTATGAATCTCCTAAGGGTCATGATAAATGCATCTTTTGTTAAGTCACTAACAGCCTCGAGGTGAATACACTTATAGCGTAGGCATATAAATAAGCATAAATAGCATTTTATTACACGACTTCCACGACCCTTACGATTAATTATATAAAACGGACCGGCAAAATCCAAACCAACAGATAAAAATGGATAGTCAGGATTAATACGCTGCGATGGTAAATCACCCATTTTAGGGCATATAGTCTTACCTCGCAGTCGTCTACACCGCGCGCAGTTATTTACAGTGCGTCGCGCGAGATAACGCCCGTTTACTGGCCACACCGTTTCTCTCACTGTTGCTAACAGTAATTGCGGGCCAGCGTGCATATTAACAATGTGTTCCCTTTCAAAGTATAATTTAGTTAAAACATGTGACGAATGAAGTAGTATAGGATGTTTTTTTTCATACGAACAACTTGACGCTTCGATGCGCCCACCTACACGAATTAACTTTTGTTTATCCAAGAACGGAGACAGCGATAATATTTTACTTTTACTATTCAATGAATTGCCTTTTGCGAGCGTCTCGTAGTCTATAGGGAATGTTTGAACTTGAGCGATAGCGCATGGAATGACTCACGCAGCTCGTCAGCTGACAACGTACCTACGCGCTTATTGTGAGGATGTTTTAGGTTGAATATGAATCTTTTAATATAGGCAAACGATCTTTGCAGTCTATTTAGAGACGAATATTTTTTCATATTAATTATTGGTTCATTTATTACTGCCGAATAATCTCCGGTAATATTTGTGAGTCATTGACCTTTAGTATTGGCCACTCGGACTCATGTTGATATAAAAAGCTAGGGCCTGTCCACCACAGGTCCCTGGATATTAAATTAGTCGCGTCTGCTCCCCTGGATATGAGATCTGCAGGGTTTGATGCAGTAGGAACGTAACGCCATGCCGAAGAAGTGGTAAGTTCTATTATTTCGTTGACACGATTCGCAACAAATACCTTTAACTTTGTTAAGTCACTATTTATCCACCCTAGCACCACGCTCGAGTCACACCAATGTACAATTTTTCCCGGCCTATAACGGAGTGAACCCAATACGGACTTTGACAGCTTAGCAGCGAGTAGGGCTCCGCATAGCTCGAGACGCGGTATGGTAGTGGGTTTCAAGGGCGCTACTTTAGACTTCGCGCATAGCAACCGGATAGTGACGTCACCGTTTGGGCTAATAGACTTCAAGTAAATACATGCGCCGTATGCAGATTGGGAAGCGTCACTGAATGAATGCAGTTCAATATATTTAGGTAAGTCTCCCAGAACTAGCCTTGGAAGTTTAAAATTAGAAAGGCATTTTAAATTGTCCGCGAATTTAGTCCAATCATTCTTTATATCTTGTGGGACAGGCTCGTCCCAGTCCAGCTTTTGTTGCCATAGTTTTTGTAACATAATTTTAGGTTTAACTACAATTGGACTTAATAGACCTAAGGGGTCGAATATTTTAAATGAGTTTGACATAATAAATCGCTTTGTTATAATACTATTATCGTTGATATCATCATGTGAGAACCCCTTGATAGGAAAATGCAAAGTATCACTAGACGGAGTCCACCCTAGGCCAAGAGTACTTGACGACTCACTGATAGTTAAGCTGTCTTGCTTGTTCATGTCGACATTATCAAAAATGGATGGACAGTTACTTTTGTATTTCCTTAGATTAAAACAAGCAGATTTTAATGCATTTGACACTGCATTTTGTATGTATTTTAATTGTATTGGGTCGTCACATGCCGTAATTAGATCATCAACATAAAAATCACTTTGGATGATGCTCTTGATGATTTCATCATCTTGTTCCTCCCCCACCTGCCAAAGACAGCGTGTACTGAGATAACTAGCACTTGCAGTACCATAAGTCAATGTACCTAACTTTAGTGTTTTGATGGGCCGCGACTCGTCCTCTCTCCAAAGAATTAGCTGTAAATTACAATCATCCTCGTGAACTAGCACCTGCCGATACATTTTTTCAATGTCGCCTGTGAGTAGGTACTTATATTGTCGCGCGCGTACTAAAATGGAGAACAGAGAATCTTGGACATTCGGGCCCACTTTCAAAATATCATTAAGCGAATAACCGGAGGTGGAGTGAGCAGAACCGTCAAATACTACCCGAAGCTTAGTGGACTCACTCTCTTGTTTGAGCACCGCATGGTGACACAGATAGTAAGATGGACTGTTATTAAAATCATTGTTAGAGACAGAGAGATGACCTAATTCAGCGTATTCATTGATAAATTTTGTGTATTCTGTCTTTAATGTTGAATTTCGTTTAAATTTCTTTTCTAAAGTAATAAATCGTTTTTTAGCTAATCGGTATGTATCTCCCAGACAATCGGGGTTGTCTTTTAAAGGCAATTTTACACAAAATCTACCTGAATTGTCTCTGGTTGTGTGAGTAATAAAATGTTTCTCACAATCTTTGTCATTTTCACTCATTATAGATTTTGTGGGTACTTCTTCCAAGTCCCAGAATTTAGTTAGAATTTTATCAATATCTTCATTATGTGATTTACTTAGTGAAACGTGATTGCAATGTGTCATCCTATGTGACATTGCTGAATTTATGGGACCGGATACTATCCAGCCTAACCTTGTACTTCTCAATTTTATTCTATTGGGTTCTAGACCCAGAGAACGCTGCTCGGTACCTAAAATCTCCCAAAAGAGGTCAGCTCCTATTAGAACATCAATTGGGCCCGGTTGATGAAACGTTGGATCAGCCAACTGAATACCGTCCGGCAACTTAAGCAAATTGGTATTGAATGGTATTTTCGGTAAATAACCAGTCAAATCTTTTAGAACAAGACATGACAACATGACTTTAAACTCTGTATTTATAGATTTCATAAATAAATTGCAACTTTCAACTACATTAGACGCAGCTGTGTTTCCTATACCTATGACCTTTAGCGAGTCAATGAGGTTCGACTTTAGTGACAATCTGGTCTTTAGGGACTCAGATATAAACGATGATTGACTACCACAATCTAATAGAGCACGAACTTTAATCTTTAGCTGATTAACTGGATTCGATACTTCAATCATGGCAGTAGCTAATAGAACTTGAGTTGAATTTTGAATTGAACAATTAGAAATTGTCTCTTCCGGTTCACCAGAAGTGGCAAGGTGGTTGGACGACGATGATGGACTATGGAGTAAGCTATTGTGCCTCTGGTTGCACACGCGACACGGTCCCATACGACACTCGCGGTCAGAATGACCCTGTCGTAAACAATTCATGCATAGTTTTAATCTTTCTACATCCATCATTCTTTCATCCAACCCCTTGGCCTTGAAAGTAGGACAGTCAAAGATCCGATGACTTTCATCGCAAATAATACATGCAGGATTATATGATTTTAGCTTATTAGGTTTATGGTTATTAGACCTATTACTTAAACTTGCAAATGATTTTGTTAAATTGTTCTGACCTTGCCTCTGATGATTATTATTGTGTGAGGAATGTATTGAAGACTTTGGAATATTGCTATCAGAACGGTTTCTAGTTAAAGACTCGAGAACATCGGCGCGGTCTATCATGAACTTATAAAATTGTTCTAAGGTAGGTACATCTCCTTCTATATTGTTACGGTATTCCTCCCACTTTAATAACGTATTATTATCTAATTTAGAGGTCAACATAAATATAATTAACACATCCCATTTATCTGTTGGTTGCCCGAGATTGGCTAACGCTCGCAAGTTTTTGGTCACATGATCGACCAGGAATCTTAGAGAACGCTCTGATTCGCGAGGAAGTGACTTAATATTAAACAATGAATTTAGATGATGATTAATAAGTATTCTTTTATTGTTATACCGAGCACATAATAAACTCCATGCTTCAGAATAGTTCGTTGTGGAAACCTCGAGATTTGAAATTATTCTAGCAGCGTCGCCTTGCAAATAAGATATTAAATAATGGAATTTATTAATTGGTGAAATACGATCATTATTATGGATTAAATTCTCAAACGTATCTCGGAACTCTAACCAACGGAAATACGCGCCATCGAACTTAGCTATTTGAATCTGAGGAAGCTTCAAGCTTACCTCATGTTGATGTTGATCCCCACAACACGAAACATCATGTCCAGAATTACGCCGTTCGCTTTCGGGTTTCTTGGAAAACTTTTCGACTAAATTCTTTGCCGTAGCTATATTTATTATGATATCGTGCTCAATGCTTTCGCGCTCATCAATTTCAGTCGAAATGTTTTCCGGATTAAGTACCTCTATTTCATTTTGCAAGTCATCAACCTTAATTGACAATGCCTCAAACTTTGCTAGCTTTAAAGTCAACTCAGTTAATTGAATATTAGTTAATTCCTTTTGACCAGAAATAACATTTAAATAATTTTTGAATTTAGTAATCTGTCCTTTGGCGGACACCCGTTTTGTCGTCAACTCTTTGTAACGTTGTTTATCTGTCGACATTATGAAGTTAAGACTATGAATTGATGATTCAAATAACTACTATTATTATAGCAAACTACTTAAAATACTGAATTGAATGGCTCACGCTCCTCGTTTCGGTGACACTTGCTGCACAGGAAAACCGCGCTGCACTCACAACGGCAACCAGCCGGCACCCGTGGAATGTAGTAGGTACTATCTGGAAATTGTGTCGAAGTAATATGAATATTGGATATTGGCTTTATTTTAAACGACTTCGAAGAAGGTAGAAAAAATGAGAACAAAGAACTTGAAATGAACAAAGGAAAAATTAAAAAAGGTCCAATTTTTGGCACAATTTTAGAAATATTGTTTTAAGTATTATAAAAGAAGACTAAATAGGGTATAATTAGCTTAATTTTGAGTTAAATTAATGATTTGGACTGATTTTAAGAATTTTATTTTATTAATGTGGGTAGAAAAAATCGAAAATGATGTTGCAATTTCGATCTTTTTACAAGAATTTTGCTACAAATTGCAAAGAAATACGTTTATTTGCACAAATAGATTAGTATTCTGAATAGTTATAAAGGATTGATTAGGTATAAAGGAATTTTGGATGATTTTTATATTGAAGGAAGGACACTTATCTTTGGGTGAAAGTCGTTGCACGATGTGATACTTTAGCTGTATCACTGCTCGAATCCTGGATCCTTAGGCAATCCTGGCTTACAACGCTTCGTCCACTGGAACTCTGTGGCTTTAGAACGTCCACTGGAAGGCTCCTCTGGTCCGCACGGCTTAGACGACGTGGCTTTTCTTCGTCAAAATTCTTCACTTTTATACGTAAATTTCGCGGTTTCTTGATTTCCCCTCATGGGCCACCATGTTATATCTTTGGATGATATAATGGTGCCAAAATAAAACGATAAACTTGGATAATTCGTTATAATTAATAAAAAAGGTGTAGCGCGTTTGAGGTCTGAGGCGTGAATGACGTAGGTACATAATTCTCTATACAATGCAATAAATATAAGCGCCTGATACAAGTAGAAACAAAATTGTGCCTTCTCTAAACTAGAAGGCGTTTAAGGTAGCGCCTGAACAATAGCTATCTCACCTCCTCGGGCGTGCAGCAGTGGATGGGCACTACGGAGCCGAAGCTGGCATACTTGCGTCCGTCTCGCTCGTGTATCTCTGCCGGGATGGAGAACACCTCCACCAGCCCCTTGTAGTTCTCGTTCAGTGCTGTACGCTTAGACATCGCGTGGCTCTGGAACGTAACGTGTTGAATTTTGAGTTATTGACGTACGATAGCTTGCCGGCGTAAATAGTAGGTAGGTAAGTATTCAGTACATAAACGGAAGGGAATGGAACTAGTCTGAGAATCAGTTAAAAACTAGGCGTGTCTAAATGTCCTAAAACATCACGCTACAGAGATATTTGCAAAAAAAGATGTTTGACAGCTTCAATGTTTACATTGTAGGTACGCGTTCTATGGTTCCAGAATAGCTAGATTGATTTAGTATTATTTCTTGAGTTCAACACGAAACAAAAACGATGTATCCCCACGGTTTACTCTCGCGTTCCCGGGATATGAAGTACCTACCTACCTACCCTTTTTCACTCGAGGATAAGTAGCTTCCTATTAATTAGTGAAAGATAATCACTACTCCTCGGCTCCTATAGTTCTCGTAATTTTATATTCGCAAGTTGGAGTTTTGTTGAGACCTCCCACACAGTATCTAAATAGCCAATCCTATTGGCTACATTAGAATCCTAAACTAGGATTAGCCTACTAGAATCCTAATCTCAGCAATAACTGTACCCAGAGTGTAAAGAATTATCGTTTAAATACCTAATATTGCGTTTGTGTTAACTAGAGAAATTAGTACCGTGAGTATTCCGCTAGAGGCGCTGTGTCAATTGCTAAAGAGAAGTGTCGTAAACGCAAATGCATTAATAAGCTTTACTAACGTCAATTCCTTACACTCGGGGTACTGAACGCCACTTAGTATGAAGGTAACTTATCTTTATTATAATATCATTGGTAGTCGCATATTGCAATGAGGTCATGCACTAATAGTAATGTACCCAAGTACTTCTTAACATTATACCATAGTGTGGTGACTCATTTTATGTTCCTATGCACATAACCTACCATAGGGAAGTCGGCAGGTATGTATGTACCTAGATGTGTGTTCATAAAATAAAATACTTTGAAGGCGGTTTATTTTTTTGTTACAAAGTTAATTTATTTTAGAATTTTTAGTTTCATTAATCTGAATACATCTGCGTAACCCTTTCGAGTGCACAGGCCTGATGTTTTGTTGAGTGATTGCGTATACAATGCATATTTATGCGATAGCAGCAATCGCGGCTGATTTGCTGTAATTTTTTTAAGAGTTCCGTTGTCTATCTCCGATACTCATCATCAGATCTATATGACATTTATATGGGACCATTTCGGAATATACCCCTCTTGAACAAAAAAAGAATTTTGCAAATCCGTCTATATATGACGGAGTTATGCCCGAACATACATAAAAAAAAAAAAACTCCTTTTCTTGAAGTCGGTTAAAAAGAGTCACAATATGCCTGCCTGCTAAGTACGTAAGTATTAGGTAGTTAGAAATAGAAATTGCTAAGTATGTTATTAGGTAGCGTGCCAATTCTTTTGTAAATCGCATTAAACTAATTTTAATCACATCGCATCTCTTTCTTACAAACATTATTGAAAAAGGATAGAACATATTTAATTATGTCAAATTAGTCTTTACCGTTATCATTTGCGGGTAAATAGACGTAACCAATTTAGATGGCAACTAAACAATTTGACAGGACAAAATTTCTGACATCCTTTTCTTATGTTCTTTGTTAGAAAGAGATATAGTGAGACTAAATTAGTTTAGTTGTAAACAACAGAATCAGTACCAGATAGGTGTCACTCGACTTACCACATAGGTATTTCTTGAACAAATTTAATTCTCAAAAGTAGTTAGAAAACACATTGGTAACAACTTTTCCAAAATAAATACTAAAATGCATTACATGCTTATGTATTATTGAATAGAGACTTAAAAATTATTAACAGAAAAAATAAAATTGTCAGCCTCCGACAGCAGCTGTTTTATAACTGAATGAAAATGGTAATATGAGTCACATCGGTGCTAGATATCGCATAAACGATTTACCCCCTTACTCATAAAACGTTATTTAACTAATAAGCTGATTAAGTGGTCACCTAAATAACGTCAATTTGTTTGACAATGACAGCAAGGTGACGTCATTTATTTGACCAGTTATTCAGTTGATTTAGTTAAATAGCGTTTATGTGTAAGGCCGCAAGTCTTTTTTTTTATACGACTTAATCGGTAAACAAGCTCACGGCCCGCCTGATGGTAAGCGGTTACCGTAGCCATATGGACGCTTGCAACAAACAAGGCATCGCTCACGCGTTACCGACCTTTCCCCCTCCCCAATGAGCTCTGGCGACCTTACTCACGCGCAGGAACACAACTTTACACAACATAAAGTTATTTGACTGCGGTATTGTGTAAGGTGGAGGTACTTCCCCAGTCGAGCTGCTCTTTGAACGAATAAACGCTATGCTCTACCTCTCAAAAAATGGTCTCATCTACTCCGGTGCTCTTGTCCCGTCAACGGGACAGACGTAGAGTACGTTTTTATATCTGTGGCATTTACAAAACATAGTTTTATCGGCCCAATTAATTTAGTAGATTGTATTGTTAAATATGTTCTACATAGGCTTGTATTTGATTGATCAGAATATCACCGTGGTCAGTGATGATCCGGCCTAAGGTGGTAAACACACAAAGCCATTTATGACGCGTATTTAGGCGCCGATCCCGCAGAGAGAGTTTTAGAGTTCCGAGTTCAGTCGGTTCCGCGTTCACTACTGTACACACAGCGAGCGAGCAGTCTAGAGTTCTAGCTTGTCCCATTGCCGGCTAGCAATAATTTCTATGCTTTCTATCAGGCAATAATATATTAACAAAAATATGAAGGTTTATTACTGTGGTGTATTTAGAAAAAAAGTATTGCAAGGCATGAAATTTAATTAGTATCCCGTACCAAAAGGTGTAATTGTATACCCCTTTCGCACTTGATTTTTTTTCCCTCCAAATCTTTTTCTTTTCTATAAAATCTTATTATGTATGGTAACTATCATGGGAAAACATATTTAAAAAATATACCATTTACACAACTTCTAGAAAGTGCATTGCACGTTCGTGACATCCAGGTGTGTAGACTACGCTGTAGAATTTTAGAAAAAATTAACTCACTATCGTATTATTCAGGTGCGAAAGGGATATCTACATACAGAAAGCAAAAGTTTATTTACATTCTTTATCTCGTCTCATTGGCCTTACTTTAGTTTCATTAGTGACCGCTCATGGGCCAGAATGCCCATTGTCTTTTCTACCTTGTGTCACTCAATAAACTAGACAGTGATAGCTCAAATTTGTCATCTCACCTGCCAGCTTTAGAGATTGGAACTCCGACAGAACACGCGTTCTCTTGAACGCCGAGTTCTCTGTGTGTAATGGTCAAAAGTGCCGCATAGATTACAGTGAACGCGGAAATCAGAACTCTGAACGCAGAACTCTAGAACTCTCTCTGTGGGATCGACGTCATTGATTGCCATGTAAATCGATAAACTTTATCTGCAATAATTGAATAACAATAATGTACCTAGTAAGTACATAACAATTGATTGTGTACATGTTTATAATCATTTTTTTATACATTCATGTAATCTACATACATGTAGATTCGTCCACCACACCCTGATAAGAAACAATGGATCGTTACAAATCTGTTGATTTCACAGCAAATTTATACGTAGGTATATTTACCTAGAATTAACAATTTATAATTAAAGCACGTGATTTTCTGGAAAAATGCCGTGAATGTACACTATACGGTTTTGTATTTCTTCTTGAAAATTCTTGAAATTATAGAAGAGTTATTTTGAAATGTCAAATACGTTAACTCAGTGGCGTAGCTACCTAGGGGCTAGACGGGGCAGTGCCCCGGGGCCCCCAGGCTCAGGGGGCCCTCGGACTCTGACTTACAAACTATATATTGAACACAGACATATAAGAAGAACCAGAAGAAGCATCGCTAAAAATTGCATAGCAATTACACCGACATAGGAAGTGTAGTCATTACAGACCCGAACTAAGGCCGGTAAAGATTTAACTTACGTACATGTATGAGTGGCTGGCGGCGCCTAATACTTCGCATAAAAACAAATAGTTTTTGACCCTTCATACGGATTATCATGACATGACGGACAAGATGGCGGAACATGCTACGATCTGTCTTTTTCAATGTGTGAGTGTAGTCTTGCTCCAGGTGTAAAAACGAGAGGGCTCGATTAAATAGTTTAGTTGGGGCCCTAGTTTATTTTATGCTCCAGGGCCTTTGGTTACCTAGCTACGCCACTGCGTTAACTGCCGATTATTGGAATGACACTGATAAAACGGGCATGTTGGTGGATCCGATAAGACCCGGCGTAGAAAACTAGGTAATGTCAACAATGTTTCATTCATTATTTATACTGGAGACACCAAAAAATCTGTCCATCGAATCTATGGTTTACTTTGATCACTAGTGCGGATCAAAGTGATCATATAGACGTCGGACAAATTCTTAGATACCTACAAGACAAAAATAGATGCTACTTTTAAATTAAAATAAGCCGTTGAGAGCGACTCACAGATTTGAGAACTGTTCTATCATCTGTGGAGCGACTTATCTGAATATTTTAACGATAATGATGTGAAACGGTTTCTCAAAAATATTTACGCTAAGAATTTATTGCACAAGTATTGTCTTAATTAAGAACGTTATCTAATTATGATATATGGTCTGTTGTAGCTACGGGTATGACAACATTCAGAAACTACTCGTAAATCGTTTTATATAAATTACTTTGTCAGAACTTGTTATGTAGGTCATGGTAAATTCGATAAAAGACATTAATTCCATGGACGTAACAGTTCTTATAAAATTTCATGGAACAATATGAAATTCTGAGTGAATTTATTTTACGTTTATACAGTTTGTATTTATATTGTAAACGGACAGACACTGAGACGTCTCGCGATTCCCTTTTACGTTCTTTAAAGGATTGTAGTTGAGGAAATAAAATTTAATTTTTCTTAACCGCTCGACACACATATTTTATTTGCTGTCAAAGCGAACCAGAAACAACAACAAACAGAACAAAACGCTTACCCTCAAAAGGCACAGTTCCAATTTGAATGTTGTTTTTTAATAATAGCACAAACAAAAAAGGTGACAGCGCTGTCGCGTTCTCACGAATAATAATTCACGACTGCCTAAGATTTATCCATGATTTATCTAAGTACCTACCCACCTACAACCGTGTCGTGATAAGGTTCCTAATATACCTACTTATTATGAAATGCCGGTATGTAGCAGATAAGTATTTTATTTTGTTTTAGATTGTGCGCTTGGGCAAAATTTGCTATCACATTACAAACAATAGTCTTTCTTTAGCGATTTCAGGCACAACACGTTATATTTGTCTAATGAATACAAAGGTGCTAATAATGCAAGTAATGCAACATATAGAGGATGGGTCCTTATTACGGTTGGGTTTCTTCCCGGGAATAAACCCAACATCGAGTAAATTTCCAATTTGGTGGGAAAAAACCCGGGAATTTTCCCATTGGCTGGGAAAATACTCAAATGCTCACATTTAGTAGATTTTGCGTTTATAGCGAGAGAGACCTTTGCCAAATCGTTCGAATAACATTTAACAAGATTTCTATTAGGGTCACACATATCAAAAAAAAAAATTTTTTTTGTGACGAACATTGCGTTGTTGTTAAAAAAGTGATGTTTTGGGGTTATGGTGGACAGGCGGCGGCCCCACACAATTCCCACGCCGCCCGGCTTGGTGGTAGTACATACTCGTCCGACTGGCTAGAGATCACCCTTGTGAGTAAATCTGTCTGGAAGCAGTTGCCTTTGTTTCGATAGGGTTTACGAGAGCCAGCCCCCCTACATCCGAAGTGTGCGGCATGTATGATGGTGGGGTCTAGCGATTTGGGCGATCTCTGATTTGTGTGGCGTGTTGGGTTGACATGGGGTCAGGGAGACCTGGTGCAACGTCTGTCCGCTGGCCGCCCGCCGGCTAGTAGGGGACTCGATTTTGCAATATCAGGGGTCAGTCAGTCCACAGTAATATCAACGCCGTCCTTCATCATCTTGAGAGAGATACAGATAACCTGCCCGAGCGATACATCGTATCATCTTATCTAGTGTGCGTATTCATCCGGGAGGGCATCTGTTGTCGACGTCTGAATAACCTAGAAGACAGAACCCTGTCTACTCTCGGGCTGCGCGTGGACTACGGTGAGTAGGTATATACGGGTGGACGCGTTCAAAGAAGCGACTGCCACTGTGCTGGAACGGTACCCCATAACCGGGTTATTGTCCTCGGAGACTTTAACGCCCACCATAGCGAGTTCGGTTCTTCACGAACTTACCACGCTAGGAAAACCGTTTATGACTTTGCTTTCGTTACGACTACGCAAGCACTACCCTTATTGATTGCCACTGGATAACTCGCGTGTCACGATAAATAACGTGTTAAACCACAGCGCAGAATGCTAGTACCAGCGAAGAAGAGTTTGTAGCGATTGAATTTATTGGAGAAGTGGATTGAGGTCAAAGATGTAAATATAATTTTTGAATTACATGTCGAAGAGAAAAACTTTTGGGGATGCAACTTCATGTGGTCTTGAGTATCAAAAGTGAACCCGGTACCTTGGTGGAAGGCTATATGCGGTAGTTCTAGTACATGCAAAGTCCTTTCTCTCTGACTCCTACTTTCCAGGATATGTTCTTGGAGATCAACGTGATCGTGATCTCCTGGGGTACTGGGGTATGGCAATATTAACCAAAATTATTTAATTTCGGCTGTTCTATTAAGTCAAAATCAGAAACTACTGCTAGAAAAGTATAAGAATCCTCTTTAGAGTTAAGTGGTACTTCACACCATGCATCGGAGCAGTTTCTGCAACAGCAAAGAACAACGTCCGGTTGTGGGTGGACTGCTCATTTCACCATCGGATGGATCTGCCAAGTACCGATGATAGACTTATCGGCAATGAGGAGTTGGTGAAGGCAAGGTCATAAGACTAACTCATTAGCGAAAGGTTGCTATAAAATGAATACTGTAGCGTTTTTATCGAACTGCAGGGCGTTGGGGTTGGGAGAATCCACATATTCACAGTGAGCGGCCAGATTATGCCGGGCTTGTACCCAAAACGCCACAATGGTTGTCATCTGCAGTAATCTGCACTGTAGAGGGGATGGGCTCTCGTGCAGAACGAGCACGCGTGCACACGCACGACGCTTACGTAGCCCGTCCCGGGTCCCGGGGAACTGTGACATTCCTCCAAGGTCCGCGTGGGTCCGCGCGTAGGTAATGTAGGTACGTATCAAAAGCATCAAATAATATTTTTTTTTAGGTACAAAAAGCCATTTGAGTATTTTCCCGCCGTTCGGGAATATTCCCGTATTTTTCCATTCTTTCCCGTATTTTCCCGTATTTTTCTTTTCTTCCCATATTTTTTTCATTCCCTGCCCATCCCTAGTCCTTATTGGTCGAAAATGTTTTCTATTATTGATTCTGAACCACCAAAAAAATAAATCCGCTCTGGTTAAAATTGTATCCTAATACAGTACGCCTACCATGAGTTTTCTACGCTAACGTAATCTACACTCGCTAGCGACTACGGTGAAACATTTTGTATGAAATGCTTCCAAAAGTATCCACTAGAGGCGGTGCTCGTCATACAAAATATTCACCGTAGTCGCTAGCGAGTGTAGATTACGTTAGCGTAGAAAACTCATGGTAGATGTACAGGTAGGTATTAGTTAATAGTGTGTTTACAATATTTCATTAAATTTTATTCGTTTTAGATAGGTAAATAAGAAAGAATATACTTACTTATCGCTTTGTATGGAACTCATGGTTATAAATTAGCTTTTAGATAACATTTGGAGACTTGACTATCGAGTTTGTATTTCCGAAATTGCTATAGGTATAGGAGCAATTAGTTCCATGAGTAGGTAAGTAAATACCTATATGTCACGCCCGAGTGGCGCGATGGCGCTGTGCAAATTCCTATTGAGAAATATCGCAAACGGATTGTAGAGTTCTCCCGTAGAGACTTTTGCGTGCTACCGACTAGATTATACAGCAATGGTAGAGTCAATGTATCTAATTTAATTATTCAAACAACTGCAGATGTATATTCAATACCTATCATTTATTTTACACACATATACAATCAATTTATAATTTTACACTTTACATAACTCTAGACTAGTAGTTGTCAGATCAAAATCTCCAACAGTAACGATCATCCGACTCAACGGATGAAACCGCCTAAACTCTAAAGTCGTTGGCTCATCCCTCATTGGTCGACTATGCTCAAATATGATTGGTGGTTTTGCGATAGCCAATCACGTGCAAGCATTAGTGTTACCACTTTAACAATATAAAATATTACACGAAATATTCAATTCAATTCAATTCATTTATTATATTACTTAAATTAAAATCTTTTACAAAACTATTAGGTACAAATCATGAAACTAACGTTCCTTGGGCGTCTACTAAATAAATGAGTTTGAGTTATTTTTTTAGAAAACACGCAATCGAGCCACCTCGTAGTAAGTAGTTACCGACCTAGAGAAGATGATTTTAATTAGGTACATAAATCTACAATTAAATAATATTTTTAATTAGATACATATTAAGCTATAAATTTCCAGTATAAGCTGACCTCCCATTGTACGGAAATCCTATACAATGCGAGATCAGCTTATACTGGAAATGTATAGCTTGATTGATCTGTAGCCGTGTGTACATAAATCTACAATGAAATAATATTTTATTAACAGATAGATAATTGATTTATTAATGACTGAAATAATCTATAATAGGATCATTTATCTACTGACCTATATGTAATTATTCCTAATTATACGTAAGTAGCTACATTCGTACTTCCTTTAATCACTCACGCGTTAATACGATGCCCCTGGTTAGTGATCTGCCCCCCTAGACGAGATGATTGTCGACAATTCGTCAGTAAACGATCAATCTTTGTATGGGATTGACATAAGAGATTGTTAAAAATCACGTGGTATTTCGATTTGTAATGTCAACCCCATACAAAGGTTGATCGATAACCATCTTGTCTACTGGCCCTGTGACGATATCAGTAGGACCTCAGAGTATATAAATACTACGTACAAGTAGGACTATTGATAGTATCGATAGCACAAATATGCTACACTGTGGTATACTACTGATGACTTGAAATAGTATCGATCGATACTACTATACGTGCTGAGTTTCTTATCAGAGAGTCTTCTCAGTTTAAGTTTATTCCGAACCGGTGCGTGGTAGATTCAATTCCTGTGCTTTCGATCTATCCTATTATTTATTACGCAACATCAGCATTGACGGGAAGCTATTCGAATGGTTTTCATCATATTGAAATTCCAGAACTCAATAAATAGTAGTGTCTGGGTATGAATCACGTTGTTTTAAGATTACCTCAGGTGTCCCCCAGGGATAACTTTTGGGACCCAAAAAATCTGTTGTAGTAATAATAAACATAACTACTTAGGTAGGTACTTATGTAGGTAGTATATCTAGATTTTCTTGGCAATTAATATACTAGTACTTACCAAATTATAGTAATAAACATTATAAAACTAAAAGCAATCTTATATATAAAACTAAAAACAATACCTAGGTAATTCATAGTTATTTTTAAAACCAAACAACTTAAAGAGTACCTATAGGTATATAAACTAGGTGAATTTTTCACAGAACACTAAATTGCTTTATAATGTTATCCATCGATTGAAAATGCAAAATTATTCAAAATTCAAAAAGTATTTATTCAATTTAGGCCCTGATGAGGCACTTATGAACGTTCACAAATGACTCTACACCGGTTCCAAATACAACTTGAACTGAGAAGACTCCGGCAAGAAACTCAGCTTTTTCTTTTTTAATTGTGTTATTAATGGCCAATTTTTTCTAAACAGCTCCCTTTGGGCAGCACGCTACAAAAATATTAATCTTTTCTTTTGTAAAATGGATTCAATTTTAAAATAAGATTACTTACAATTGACATATATTTCCCGCCGATATCGCAAATTAACAAAAAAAACAACAGCAAGAACAGCAACATCATATTCAACATTTTGCACATATCACTATTTAACATATGAATTACAATAATATGCGCATCAGACTTATATACTAACTAATACGTGACGTAGGTACTTCATACGTATTTACGAGTATATACTCACTGGGAACTAATTATAGGAACGCCGGGACTACGTATTTTGGGGGTTCCCGAACCATTCAATCGCTATAGGTACCTACTTACTTAAAATTTGTCTTCACAAATTCTCCGAAACAGAGTATTCAGCATTATTTATCCTTATCCTTACTTCCTTACTTATATTATATTTATAATATAAATGTGAATGTGAGTTTGTTTGTTACGCTTTCACGCCTTATCTACTCAACCGATCATCATAAAATTTTGCATGCAGATAACTTATGGTATGGAGAAGGATATAGGTTACTTTTTGTACCGGGAACGCGGGTAAAACAGCAGGGGACAGCCTGCTAGTTAATATTAGGTCTTTACCTATGAAATTGCAGTTTTGTATGAAAACATATAAACGAATTTTTTTCATGTATTTTTTATTTGTATTAATCGAAGTAATGCACCCATGCAATCAATGCATCTTTGCCAACGCAGTGGCAGTTTATTGATGCCCTTCTTAAAGAAATCAGCTGGACGGGAGGCAACAAATTCTTCAAAGGCATTTTGTACTGCCTCTTGGGTATTGAATTTTTTTCCCGCCAAGAAGTTATCCAAATTCTGGAAAAAGTAGTAGTCCGTAGGCGCAAGGTCTGGTGAGTAGGGCGGATGACGGAGAACTTCCAACCCCAGTTCTTGCAACTTGGAGACCGTCTGCTGTGCAGTATGAGGTCGCGCGTTATCGTGCAGGAGCAGCGGAGGCGAGCGATTGACCAATGCTGGTTGGAGATATGCCAGCTTCTCCATCATTGTGTTCAGTTCTTCACAGAACACATCTGCAGTAATGCTCACCCCGTTTGGTAAGAAGCTGTGATGAATCACACCGGCGCTAGACCACCAAACAGTGACCATTACTTTTCTAGGGGTAAGTTTTCGTTTAGGGCATTGTTTAGGTGCTGAACCAGGATCCAACCAACTTGCTGAGCGCTTGCGGTTATCAAACAGAATCCATTTTTCATTGCAGGTAACAATGCGGTTCAAAATTCCTTCATTTGTATGTCTGTTGAGCAGTGCAAGGCACGTTTCGACGCGTACTTCGCGCTGGCGATCATTGAGTTCGTGGGGCACCCATTTGTCAAGCTTTTTTACCTTGCCAATTTGACGCAAATGGACCAATATTGTTATGGTATAAGTAACATAATAAAATGGTATGAATAATTAATGTTGACTAAAAAATAAATTACAGTTTAACAAAACTAAAAAAACACGCTTTAAAAAGCCCTGAATTATCATGAAGAAATATCGTAAATTACAAAATGAAAAGCCCCACACACTTTTCATTCAAATATTGAACTTAATTACAAAAATTGCTTACATTTAGGCCCTTACGGGATAGACAGAGAATATATTTAGGTTCAATTTTATAATTATTTAACACTTTTTAGTGCAGGGCTTTTTAAAGCGTGTTTTTTTAGTTTTTTTAAACTGTAATTTTTTTAACTCTGTTTTGAGACCTTTTTATCGGGATCTTCAATTATATCTACCTACCCCCCTTATTCATAATCACTTTATAACTAAATCAGTCTAATAGTGTGTCTCGTCTCACTCTTTCGATCACCAAATGTCACCTGTCAGATAAAGACTTCGGAATTTTAGCTAATCAATGTTTGATAACTTTATTATTAATAAGGGGGCTAATATTTACCTACCAGTTTTTCTTTTTTTTTATATCCTTGACAGAAAAAGAATAGAAACAAATTGGATGGTGTGGTACTATGGCACTTTAAAAAATAAATGGTAGGATATGTGTGCGTGTATGCATAGATAGGTAGATACTTTTATTATAGCTATAATTGTGCTATTTGTATCTCAGTGGAAAAATAAAGTGTCTATAACAGGTGAAGATTTCGAGATGGCATATTTTCAAAACCTTTGTTGGGTTAGTCATGCTTAACAACTTTTACTATGGGACCAATGGTGAAAAATTTTTTACTTTCCATGGTAAATGTCAACCTTGCTCGATCATAATGTAGGTATGAGAAGTAAAAATATTTTTTTTGAGATTTCAGTGTTGGTCACATAGCAAAAGACAATATTTTGACATTGAGTTAACATTTATTTTGAAGATATAGCCCGTTAAAGTTCTGAAGTCACATTTCGTTAAAAAAAATATAGAAATGTGACGTCACGTGGAACTTTAATGGTGCGTCCCTTGTCCATGCTTGGCGAACCGAGCACGATTGACAGTTTTTTCACGACCACGGATTCGCATCGCGCTCGTTGTAGGTTCGTTGAAAGCTCGGCTTGAAATCGCGAGCAACGTACGAATTCTGTTCGTTCGAGGCTCCGCTCGTGCTCGCTTCGCGTAGCATGGACGCACCATAACGGAATATATATTCATCATTTTTTGTTTGATTGGCGAAAAAAAATACCTGCCCTAATTTTTTGATAATCTAACTGATGGACTAAATATATTTTTTTAGGAAAGTAGCCAATTATTATTCTAATTCAAAATCGTTTATTCAATTTAGGCCCTAATAAGGCACATACGAACGTTACAATTATTGATTCTACCACCGATTCGTAGTATTGGTGAAGAGCTCGTACCATTTATTTTTGACTACTGGAAGACTAATGTAAATAGATGCAAAAATTATGTACCTATTTATTCAATGGACCTTAGCAGGCACTTATCAATAATAGCTATGATAATAGTCTGACTCCAATTATTAGGTACCGGTTCGGAACAACTTTTCAGAAAATGTTTTAACTAGCATATTTGGTCGATGAATATTTATAATATGAATTAAATAGTTTTTAATTCATATTACGTGGCAATGCCGCCAGCATTCTGGGAACGTTGCCCTCTGACGACGATTTTTACCCGACTGACCCGGACGGAGGGACCAAATGGACGCACGAGTTGCCTGCTCCTTGACCGGCTACCAGCCAGGTCGGTACCACGCATGACAGATACCCGTTGAGATGAGCGGTAAGCATTCGTTCGAAATGCTTGCCCATCGCGTTCAACAGGCATATGGAAAGGTATACAGAGGGAGAATCAGCAGGTCTGCCTTCCTTCTTCAAGTGGACCAAACTTACCACCTTCCAAGCCATGGAGAACTGGGCATATCAGACGCATTATGGTATTAGATACATTCAATGGAAACAATGCACTACCTAATTCTCTTAAATTCATACATAACTGATATAATTCAGAGGTTTGAATAGTAAAATTTCCCCTGAGTCTACGTTACGATTGGAATCCCACAAGGTTCCATTATTGAACCTTTTCTTTTTCTTATTTACATCAACGACTTACCTTTCCTTGCAGGAAGGAAACTGAGAATATTATTTCCTGCGGGGTGATTATTCAACTTTGTTGCAATAACTTTCTATGATGTTCGTATTGAAATTAGTTCCTAATATAACTGTTTTGTGATAACTTTTTTACGTTCTGGTAACTGTAAATACAAACAGTGCTGTATTGGAAATGGAACTATTTTCGATTTTGTAATATTTCTACCGATTCTGAAGTTTTTTCAAGTTGAATCTGATTGCAACAAAGTTACGTAACCCACGTAGGTACGGATGATTCTTCATTTCTTAGAAAGGTGAAAACGCATAATGCAATGTGAACGAGTTATGAAGATGATTGCTAATTCCGTCGTGTGCAAAGTACCCTTTATAGGTAGGTAATGATGAGTCAAACAAAGTACAAAAAGATTTTATGCAAATTGAAGCGATCCAATAAATGTGAAATTTTTAACTAGAGGCAACACAAATGGCAAAACTTCATCAAGAACTATAAAGATTTCGTTATCATTGATTTAACCTTGCTTTAATTCTCGACTTTGACTCCAATCACTCGATAATCAATAATCTTGATAGATGCAATATTAGCTACCAATGATTTTTTTAAAAAAGAGTATTTTTACAGACAGACGAACGGGTAGATGGTAGTATTCTGGCACAGATTACTTATCTGTGACTCTGGCTTCGGCGTAGGCTTAGTTAAAGGGTCCCGTTGGGCGCCCTTTTGGCACGGAAGCATAGGTAACGTGTACCTAACTAAAGAAATTCAATAGAACAATTTTTTTTATGACACTTGTCGTTACTATGTATGAAGCAAATTATATTTTTTACAAATTCTAGAGCTGGTATTGGTTGGTTGGTATCATTGTGAAAGTAGTACTTATTGATGGGTATTTCCACCGCTACCAGTGTTTCCATCAATACAAAATTACCGTTAGTATATTTATTCTGTGCCTGTATTAGACCTTATCTCCCTATATCTCCCTTATTACAAAAGGTGTAAATAAGTCGTCTTGTAAAACCCAGGTTTTATGATAGCCCAAGCTCTTTTTGTTATATGACATTAGAAAGTGACGGATATATTTCAAACCTGGGTTTTAAAACCTTCTTTTGTAATAAGGGGGTATAAGCAGTAAGTACTATTTATCTATCCTGTGAATTCCTGTGGTGTAAGCGCATATCCTTAATCTAAGGGTGTAAGTAATAGAAGAATAAGAGAATTGGTTAACGAGAGAAAACCTCACCGAAAGTAGAGCGGTCCACGTTACGCTTAGTTTTGGTTCCTGATGAATTTCATAAATCAAATAAACAATACGGAAAGAAATGAGTATTAAAAGACAGTATTTTCAGTAGCTCTGACGGTTATTTTAAAAGAAAGTATTGCCAGTATCTCTGACGGTTATTTTAAAAGAATATGTACTTAAGTTACAATACCTTTAATGTTATTAACACTCACCGATCGTTTTTCTTCACAACTTCACAAATTAGCACTTATCGACAAACTCAATTCAAATCAAAATGTGTTCAGCGAGACGAGGGTAGGTACGGAGTGTTGATCTTTGCCCCTTCGGAAGTCTTATATACTTACCGAACGTACAGTCGAACTAATATTATTGAGAATTTACTAGCAAATACTTGGAAAATAATGAAGGAAAGGAATCATAAGACTTACTAAGATTATTTAACAAATTTTATACGAAAAGCTACAAAAACGTGTTGAAACTTTTATTATTAAGACTATGTGAGACTATGGGAGATCCTAGCATATATCCACTAAGTAGTTTAAGCTATTATTAAGTTTATTTCCTCAAGCCGCCTATTGGTCGTCCTCGCAACAATTAACCGGACGTTCCTATTGTGTGCCATCATTAGGTATGGAATTTGCTCCCCATTGCGTTTTTTCCCGTAGCGTTGCGACACAGTTTTTAACCGACTTAAAAAAAAAGAGGAGGTTTCTCAATTTTTGTTAAAGATCTCTGGAAGTAGGTAGCTGCACTCTGCACAAGTGCACCTTGCTCATGCTTATACAAAAGCCAGTAGGTCAATAATTGTGTTTTTTATTTTTAAGGTTATTATTTTTTATTTATTTTCTTGTTCTTTTTTCGTCTGTATCTATGCTTAGGTATATCTTTTTTATTGTTAATTATTTGGAAAAAAAAGCCAAACATAGTCAGATTGTCCAAAAAATATATAAAAAATGTAACCTTGCTGAGTTTCTTGCCGGATTCTTCTCAGTTGAAGGCCGAGTTCCGAACCGGTGGTAACTTCAGTAAATGTGACCTTCATAAGTGCCCTTCTGGGGCCTAAATTGAATAAATGGCTTTGACTTTGACTTTGAATTCGACCGTATTTTTTTTGAATATTTTTTATTAGTAATACTGTGTGTGACATGGGGTTCCTAAACAAAGCGTTTAAAGAGCTCTTCAAGGTCGTCTACTCATTGACGGCCCCCCTGGTATCGCTAAATATAGGGTCCGGGTTCACACGCTTGAATCCGCATTGTAGACGGTGGGTTCAACAAATTAAAGTCTGGATAGTAATGACTGACTCAATGGTCATTCGAGGTATACGTCCGGTAATGTCTTGAATTTACAAAATGAGTTTGGTTAGATTAGAAGGGAGTTATTTACCGAAAAATATTGGAATTGCGTCTCTATTTCGGTCTTCATTTCCCAAACGTATACATGCAATAGGTCTGTAATAGGTCTTAAGAGCTTAACCCTTAATTGTGAGGGGTGTCGTACAAGAATGAGACCAGGCTCATAACTTTAAAAAAAAATACGCGCTTGTCTTCTAGGTAGATTCGTAAACGCGTGGGACATTGACAATGAGGAGTTTTCTTATGATACCTCTATGGTCAAAATACTTGTCAAATCGTGTACATAAGGTTCAAATTGGTCCGAATTATCAACAGTTTGGCAGGTATTTTGAGCATCGAGGTATCATAAGAAAAATCCTCATTCAGTTGCGAGAAAAAGTTGTATCGTATATATCTTTATATATCGGAGGTGTTATAAACCCCATGCGACCATTTATAGCTACTTATATTTTTTTAGGCATCTAACAATGGACTCTCATATGCTGATGATGAAGTGGTCAATTTGATAACAATTCACATGTTCATGCCACGCAAACAGAAGTTCAACAGCATTGCATGCAGTTCAAACAAGAAGTTGATAGCAGAAGAAAATAACAGTTTAGCCCCTGAGTTTCCAAAATAACTCCAATCTGTTGTTCGAGATTGACTAACTTCGTGAGACCAGCGATATTTTTAAATCATCTTCAAACTTCTGTAACAAACTGAAACGGCTGAGCTACCCGTAAGAAAATGGTCATGAACTTCAAGGAAAAGGCAAAGGCCTACCATTTTCTTAGTCTATTATATTTACGGAACACATGTAGGTATATCAAACGAGTCAAGAAAGCCATCCACTGACTCGTCCGATTATCATGTTATAGACTCCAGATGATTTGATATAAATGAAGGCCAGTTCAAAAAAATTAACGACCATTTCTTACGCGGTAGCTAGCTCCGCTGAATAGAACCACGACAACCTGACGAGGCCAAAAATTAAAAAGTGAGCTCAGCGATAGGTACATTATGAAAGCACAATAGAGCAAACAATTATTAAAGAACACTCTGTCTTTTTATCAAGATCAGTCTTTCTCTGAAGGAGATGGAGCTCATACAGTAGTTACAATGAGGAGTTTTCTTTCCATAGGGTTTTATAGTTTGGTTGAAAATACCTGTCAAACTGTTGATAATTTGAACCTTAAGTACACGATTTGACAGGTATTTTCAACCAACTCTATAAAACTCTATGGAAAGAAAACTCCTCATTGCGACGGGTCGCTCACTTCCCTCCAATATGGCGAGAAGGGCGATGGCTGCCACACGCGTCATACTTGTGAACAGGTGTTGCTTGTGGGAACCCCCACACGCAGCACCTGTTCACAGACCAGCCGGTCTGCTTTAGTTTGCTATTTACTTATTAAATATAGATTTAGTCTACTTTGTAGTTTTGCCGCCGCACCGGGGAACGCAATTGTTGTCAGTGCAATTAGAATGTAAATAACTATTATGTAATGAATCTAAGCTTGTTTTGAAAAGAGTAATTGCCGAGTTTATTGCCGGCTCCTCTCAGCAAATGCAACCTTCCAAACCGGTATTAGAGCATAAGAGTCAGACTTTTGTGCCTGCGAAGGTCTATTTGAATGAACGATTTTGAATTTTGAATTAAGGCTTGTAAGAATAATTTGAATACTTAATCAGAGTCTGAATTTCAGTACCTAAGATTAATAAAAAACAAGTCGTTAGTCTCAAGGCAGACATGACGCATTACCTATATATTATGACGCAACAGATGTGGGATCTTTGTAATGTGCGAATATTTTGGCCGTAGGGACCTACTCGTATTGCAAGAGAAATTTTGCATTAAAAGAAAAAATGTGTAATCATCAGAATTTTTTCAACCTTTCGAGATGACTGTCTTTGTCGCTGTACTTATAAATAACAGTACTATTTTTGTTATAAAATCGGTGAGTGATAGCTATAGACGCTGCAGTGAAGGTTTGAGCCGACGTAAAATCCAACAAGTAGCCTGAGCTTCAAAAGAAAACATCGGGAAGATAAATAAATAAATAAATAAATAACAGAGCACGGCCTCCTTAAACCGCTCCAATAAAATTAAAGCTTAATTTACTTATTCAGTATTTTGGACATTAGGTAGGACACCAATATTAGGTAGGACCTATAGATACACATTTTTACATTGTATAGTACATTATACATATTATATATTATTATGTATACATTACTTGCATCTGACGTGGACATAGGCGTGTAGGTAGGTAACTACAGCATTTACGATCGAGCGATATGATCAAACCATTAAAAAATGTATGGGCTATAATTTTTGAATATGTTAATATGCTGAGCCATCGATAGTATGTGTAGTGTAAAATGACCTATATATATCTACTAGCCCCTGCGGTTTCACCCGCGTTCCCGGGATAAAAAGTAGCCTATAACAATCGTCGATAATGTGAAATTCGTTCGGTGAAAGATTTTTTGGAATCCGACTAAAACTCCTCAACTTTATTATATAAGTAAAGATAGATTTATCGCCCCCTTTGCATATCCTGCAAAAAATCTCTTCATATCCAAGACGGGTTCTGAAGAGGGTGCTGCGCGGCAGCGGAAGGAAAAATCCGCATCATTCAATTGGTTTTTTCATCGTCATCATTCATTCGTAATTGGGTAGTGCCCCGCCCGCTGGTCCCCACACTCTGGCTTTACAACGCCCCCTCATAGCTGACTCACCGCAGGAACACCAGAGCACGAGAGAGAGTAGGTAATGTTTTTGGTGCTATTTTTTGTTAGGAGTTACTTCCCCAGACGCGATGCTCCGAACTTGAAACGGGAGAGCCCTCCTCTCAACAACACGTGGAATGAAATCTAAAATTCAGCAGACATTTGCATCATATCGAATATTATTTTTAGACGGTGGCGAGTTCATGGCAGTATTGTGGATGTATTAATACATCCACTACAGCGGTCATTGTGACGTCGAATGCCGTGGCGAATGTCCCGGGTTCGAATTCTACAATGAGTCAAGCTTTTGGTGAAGGAAAACATCGTGAGGAAACCATAGCACGAGAACCCGCCTGCCTGGTTACCACCCTCGAATCGAAAAATCTGTAGCCTATCTATTTATTTATTTATAAGGACAGCCAACAAAACATACACCAAACAAAAAATTATGGTATTAATTATAGGTTATCACAACATGGTAAAAGACATAAAGACATGTAAATATTATAAACTTGAGGTTTGTTAACACTTGATTGAGTCAAGTTAAAGATATTAAACCAAAAAATTATATAAAACAAAAAAGACTTAAAAACTAACATATAGCCGCATGATCACGTCTGTGGTTCGATTCCTATCGTATTTGTTCCCTTCTTTGCTTTGTGTGCTTATCACTATTGGCCAAGTGCAAGCACTTTAAAAAAAATAGATTTAAGTTACCTAACTAAAATAACATTATCAAACCAATTTGACCTCGCTACGAAGACATCATGTTGACTGTACCAACGTACTACTATTTATTAATCTGTGGTACTCATTCTGTTCGGGGTAACGCCCTCATTTAATGGGGAATCCCTGTCCAAAAATATTTTAACTCTACCATAGATATATGATACGACGATAGACTATTTTGAATCTATGCCATGAACTTGAAAAACGACGCTTGCTTCGTATATTATTTAATTTAGTATGGATAATCTAATCGACTAAAATATATTTATCGATGAGCAATAGAGTAATGTATGTGTGGGTGTAGTAGTATCTAATCTTAAGATCTATATCACTTACGTATCTAGTAAATATCACACGAGAAAACATTTTAGTATAAACATTTAACTAACAATAATATAATACTCACTTTTCCTTAGGTAAATATTTTGTTAATACTTAAGTAGGTATTAGGTATTTTATTTCAATGTGATTTTGAAAAAATCGGATCAACCTCGCTCGTTGTCGCACCTCCTTGTATTTTTCCTCTGCTGCGCCTAAATGTTACTAATGAGCAAATTCAGTTTCACGATCAATCCGCCCCGGCTGCATTGCAGATTGGTGCAGTACAGTCAGCCATGGCGAGGATCATTTCAAAATATGTATTATGCGATATTACCTACTGATCCTATAGTTCTGAACAATTGTGTGAATAAGGTCACCAGAGCGCAGTGGGGAAGGGGGAAAGTCAGCCCCGTTCAAGACTACTGAGATTTTCTATAGCGGCCACCTTGCCCACGTTTAGGTAAAAAAGACAACACCATACCTGGCAACCCCTTACGAGGCGTCAGGGACCATCTGCGGTAGGTTACGCCGCCAGAGTATACCCTGGTACTCTAGACGTGAGAGTTGCACCGTGATCACTCACAAAAAACAGTGATGAGTAATGCTTCGTGTTTTGCAAGCGTCCATATGGCTACGGTTACCGCTTACTATCAGGCGGGACGTATGCTTGTTTACCGACATTGTCGTATATAAAAAAAAATACCTAACACTTTCAAAGTATGTTTTAAAGAATTGAAAGAACTCGTTTTAGGAAAGTAGGTAGGTACCTAAGTATAATAAGTTATTTGAAAAAAACAGGAAGCAATTATAGAAAGTAGGGTAAATAACTATCATGAAATAACAGAAATGCGTCACAATGTGCGGTCACAGATCACAGATTACTATAAGTACCTAGGTACTCTGTGGTACAGTCCCCACAACCAACGGGAAATAGATACCTCATCATCATCATCATCAGCCTATAATGTCCCACTGCTGAGCACAGGCCTCCTTACACAAATGAAGGTGAAAGGGAATGGGCAATACTCCACCACGCGTGCCCACTGCGGATCGGTGGAGGTAGGCTAGTGGTCAACCTACTGTTGGAATTTTTCAAGCCGCCTAGGAGGCATCCAACTAGCTTAACGACTATCACAATTAAGTGATAACCGGGACCAACGGCTTTACGTGCCTTCCGAAGCTCGGAAACGCTCGATTTGAAATACCACTAGGCGGTCACCCATCCAGGTACCGACCACGACATACGTAGCTTAACTTTGCCGATCGATTAAGAACGGCTAATCATGCTACACCACGAGCGCTTCCTATAGAAGATACCTAATAGATACCTAATAACTGTTATTCGATATAAATAGATCTACAGGGTGAAATCGAAAACATTCTAAAATTTTAAGGGGGGATTCTATTACCGATACACATAAAAGTTGTGAGGTTTAAAAAAAAACGGAAACTTAAAAAGTAAAGTCTCTACCGTTCTTGGAACCGACATACAAGCGTAGTAAAATATAAAACATACATAAACACAGGTCTAATTTGTACCCGCACTGCGCAACGACAAACAGAGCAAATTTTTTACATTGACATTCAGACTATTTTTTTTTATTAACCTATATTAAGAGTGTGACGTCCTATAAAGTTTTATCGAATGATTTCCATTTCAGCCTGTAGCTAAGAAATTGGAAGATTATTATTATTAAAACGTTGATATCCTGTAAATATTTTGGAATTCCCCGACGATAGACTGCGAGCCTAATAATAAAATAACATCGATTCATACAATTGGAATGGTTCCAAAAAACTAAGCAAAAATTTATACTATTGTGATTTATTTAATACAGTAAAACAATTATTTATTTTGTAACATTTGTAATGAAGTCCTTAATTATTAAAAAAAAAAACACGTGAAGCCACATTGATTATGGGCAAAAAAAACTTATATGTGATAGTTATGAGTCAAGTGTGAGTCATCGTAAATGTTCTTAGTATATGAATAAAAACTTCCTTCCTACTAATATCATCACGAAAGTTGGCGAGGATGGATGTGACTCTCACACGCAAAAACTACTAAACAGATTTAGATGAAACTAGTTAAACCCCGCAGCTTGACCCGCGTTCGGTTAATTTTTTTTCTGCAGAACCTTATAATTTTTCTAAAATAAAAGTAACCTAAATAACTTCTTATCATATCAGCTATCTGCCAGGTAAAGTCCGTTAAAAATCGGTCCAGCCTTTTCGGAGATTAACCGGACCAAAAAGAAAGACAGACAAAAAATAATTTTCTTGGTTTTTGGTATCCCCATTTACCCTACCCCAAACTCCTATGTTTTATTAAGGTACACCGAGTTTTGAGCGTGTAATACCCACTAAACAAAATGATCAAAGTGATTTTTAAAATACTTTGAAATGTTATGAAACCATATTAATAATATAATACGTCTGTCCGTACCTACACTTCTATATCCATTTATTTTTAACCGTTTATGAGATCCACCGCTAAACAGGAACCTACCTACTTACGAGGACGTAAATAAATAAAATCACAAATTAATGTAAAAACAACGTATTAATCTCTATTTATCAAATAATTATTTACAACATATTATTGGTAAGTAATTAAAACAAAATTTGCTTACAGGTGTGGTGGCCCTGCCAGAAAAATGCGATCTAAATTGACAAGTGGCGGCCTCATTTTCTATTCCATATTTTTCAGGCAAGTCATGCTGTATAGTATTCTCGTACCTAATTAGACCTACTTAGACAAAAATATCTTCAACATCTATCCATCAGTCTATTTCTAACTTTCTACTTAGAAAAATCAGCCCTTACACAATAAAAAATATATCACAACCTTAAAACCCTGTATTTATATAATAGTTATATAATAATCATCTATATTGATTGAAGATAAATATGATATCGTCGTCGGTGCCGGTGGCGCTTGTGGCTTGGAAGAGTCGCGCGACCGCTGCGGCGCAGATCCGCGGCGAGAGCGCCGGGTCGCGGTACAGCACCTTGTCGCGCGACACGCCCACCAACACTATGTAGTGACCCTTATACCCGCCGCCGAAGCAACGCCTTATCAAATAAATTTGAACTTGAAATATTGACGCAGGGATTATACAAAAACAAATATTTTTAAAGAAGTCGAAATATTTATACTTGGTGCTTTGGAACCTCGTAATAAATATATCAAATTAGGTAGGTATATGTTAATATTTGGCGATAGTTTAAAATCAAAATTGAAAAAAAAAACTGCAATTTTTTAAGATTTTTGCTGTGTCAGCAGCATCCTGGTATTGCAAACATCAAGCTACTGTACAGGGGCTCTACCGCGTAACTTTGGTGGTAATCGTAACGAACATCATTAATAAATTTCATCCAATCAGGGCCCGCGAATGGTCATCGTCGCGTCATATCGCGTGCGCGTCATTAGATGAAATAATTAATGGTGTTCGTTACGATTACCACCAAAGATGCAAAATAACCCGGCCGGTCGGTTCACTAAAGCTGGCACATTTCACACATTTACACGTTGCCCTTGTGTAGTGTCTTTAAACAAGCGCGCGGGCGTGGCGTTGCACTGCATGCGCATCATGAAAAGTCTGTCCGTCTCTCTTGCGCTCAAGCTTATCAGTATGAAGGAGAAGATTATGGTTTTGCTTTCGCTACTTCATTAATATAGAGTGGTCTTATTTTTCATTCGTCCTCTTCGACTAATATACAGGTCGTTGTTTTGGTCAGCGACGAGCGACTCAGGGTCGATAATACAAATGATACTGGTGCTAAAAAAAATATAAAAAAAATACTTTATTTTTTTTAATAACAAAAATAAAAAATAAAATTTTTTGAAAATCATGTAATAAGCTAAAGTGTAGACATAATACTCAACGGGAGTACGAGGGAGTAAAGGGGTGGGGCGATGGCGGCTTGCGCCTAGATCTAGTCTATGCACGTGCCGAGTAACCATACTTTGCAGTAATTTTATTTCAAATTGAATAAGGTATTTCTCAACATATTTACAGTATTTAATGGAATTAAGTCCATTTCTGGCGACTATATATTTTGTACTACCGCTCCTGGGTCGCTTGTCGCCGACCAAAACAACACCCTGTATAGTTATCTGGGATTAGAATTGACTGACTGATTAGAAGCTATAATGTAATAAAGCATACTGTATCGTGAAATTACAAGTACTATGAACGTGCCAGCTTTCGTTAACGGTACGTAAAAACAAGCCCCTCAACTGTCGAGGTGTCACAAATCGTATGTGTTTCATGACATCCAGTGGCAGTCGCCATTTGACGTGCCACCGGGTGGCATGAAACAGGAGACAGGACTGTACTACTTATTCTTGTTTGTGACTTTAGTAAGACAAATATAGTAAGACATATACCTGAACTCGACCTTCAGCTTGTTGTGCTTGCACAAGTCGCAGGCGAGGAGGCCGGCGTCGACCAGCGCCAGCACCGGCCCGTGCCGCCGCAAGTGCGACACTACCTCCTGTGTGCTCACCGCACGCTCTGTTACCTGCAGACCGACTGATGCCGCCTCCAAGAACCGCCTTTTTATACGCTCTCTATCCTGGTTGAAGTCATTATCGTTAACATATACAGGTGTTTTTTTTTCTAGCCAGTATGGACAAATTCTTAACAGCAGGTCTGAGAGAAAAACGCTAAACGCCCGAGCTGAATTTTGAAGAAAATAAAAGTGGCATAAAAAATTATAAAAAATGTATCTTTGAAGATACGGAATTTAAAAAAAAAATTGAAACAAAGACCTGTAGTTCACAATTTGCCCTAACTGGCTAGATCTAGAATTCATCCTGTATACTACTTATGGAGCTTTTAAAAGGCAGAGGGAGATAGTATACAGATATGAAAAGCCTGTGCCGTTTAAGAGGCAGTATAAGAGAAACTTTATTTCGAGCAGTGAGAATTTTAAGACAAGACTAAAGAAGAAGAGAACGTTTAAACACTGAAAACTGTCAGGGGTCAACATCATGAGTGTCTGTCCCTGGTTAAACGTTACGAAGATTTTTAGGAAGTACTCTTGATGAACTCTGAGCCAGGGTCCAACAAAATCTAATGTGGTGACAAAGGGTTCGAAGATTTTCGCTTTCCTCTCGTCTGCTATTTAGATATTTTTTTTCAAAACGTCGTCTACGTATAACTTTTTTTTTAAATCGATAGATTGATATGTATGTATTGTATGGAGCCTGGAATCTTCAAAGTCCTTAGACAAAATTTGCAACAGACTCAAAATTCAATTTTGTGATGGTGGCCCTGCCAGGAAGTGCCACACAAATCAGCATAAGGACAGTGAATTTTTGGCTGTATTTATTAATCTTTTCATTCAAAAGTTATGATCTTTTACTGCATTTTTGCACCTTCAAGTAAAGTTTGTATCTAAATAAATATTAATCTTAGAAATGGGGCTAATTTCGCCAAAAGGCTCCATTTGGTTATATACAAATTTACTTTATAAATATAATTTATAAACCTTTTTTCTCAAACTCTATGCTGTTGTCAGCGTCCATGTCTACGGTAACCGCTTACCAGGCGTTCCGTATGCTTGTTTGCCGACTAGTCATAAAAAAATATAAATTTTATATGTGACCAAGTGATCAAGTGTTAATGACTTACTATATTTATAATCCTGTTGTAATACCCGTTCCACCTGTACTCTTCGTTTACACCAAGCATTGTGGTGTACATGCAGTGCTTGATGTTGAATCTGTGTCATTAAATAATATTTAATATATTATATAATTAAGTACCTCCCTAAAAATAGAGCCAAAATCAAAAACATTTTCAGTTCCTGGGCCTAGAAAATCGTAATGAAGGTTGAAGGTAATGAAATTACCATTGAAATCAGAAGTGATACTGCAATGTACACATCGGATATCTATACAGGTCGTTGTTTTGGTCAGCGAGGAGCGACTCAGGGTCAATAACACAAATGATACTGGTGCTAAAAAAAATTTTTTATTTTTCAATAAAATCATGTAATAAGCTAAAGTGTAGACATAATACTCAACGGGAGTACGAGGGAGTAAAGGGGTGGGGCGATGGCGGCTTACGCCTAGCTCTAGTCTGTGCACGTGCCTAGTAACAATACTTTGCGGTAATTTTATTTCAAATTGAATAAGGTATTTCTCAACATATTTACAGTATTTAATGGAATTAAGTCCATTTTTGGGGAATATATATTTTGTACTACCGCTCCTGGGTCGCTTGTCGCCGACCAAAACAACACCCTGTATAAATAAAAATGCTACATGTAATGACAGAGCATCACTTAAGAACTATTCTACCGATTTGGCTTTTTTTTGTGTTCTTAATTGTCTGGAGAAGGTTGGTATGAAAGAATTTTTTTTCGGAGAATCCACGTAACGATGGAAATTTCACCTGTGCTAGTAGGTATAAATACATATAAGATTTACCTAAATCACATAACAATGTGTACCTACATGTTGCAATGACTACAATGGGTACAGAGCAAGGAGATGATAATTAATTATGTGATTTTGCCCAGTCAACTAAAAAGTTTTTTAGTATTGCACTGGGCTTGCGTTTTGCCGATAGCCCGCCCATGGGACTGACGAAGCCTAAGATCAAACACGGTAAACTTTTTGTTTGAAATTGTTGTTTATTTTTAAATGTCTCTCCATGCAAATACCTCTTTAACAAATAGCACAAGTCAATAGTCCATGTGGATTGTCCAAAGCTCTCCTCCCTGCAGATATCAGAGAAATTGTCCAAGAACAGAGTCCGTTGTTCTTGAGACAGTAACATGAGCACACAGGACACTCCGCAGTCCCAGTTGTAGCGCTGTCTATAGTGCACTAGGTTGTGGTATATGTAGTTTGGTGGGTGTGAATCATCTACAACATCTGTGGGGAGAAGAGTTTTTATTTATTGCCAGTTCAGATAAAAAAAAAATATTTAAGATGTTTTAAGACCATGTAAGATTATTATTTTTCTTTGTGTAGAGGGTATGATCATGTCAGCGTCATAGAGTAAAGCACAATAATTTCTATATCATCATATCAGCAACTGATACCTTAATTTCACATTTTATACACATAGGTATGGCAAACTTCTTGGCACCATTTGGGAGTAGTGGGGAATGGTTTACACTGGCGAGCAACATAAATGTACTCATAGATTCACAGATTACAGAATAAAAGGCAGATGGAGCTCACAGAACACGAAAGTGAACCTAATAAAGCAAATACAAATTGAAATACAGCAAAATTGCCTGCATGGTATTCGTTTTCCAGTTTGTATTAGCTTTGGCAAACTTTATTTACAAATTATTCTGTAATATGTGCATAGATTATTTTAATTTATTATCTCGCGCCCGCCCCCCTAAAATGTTGCTTCTGCAGATTACGGTTTGTGCCAAGAAAGTTATTATATTATTATTTGATAGGTGAATAAATGGTACTTACCTAAAGCAGAATGTATATTACTGATTCAATTTGATAAAGGAGTTTTCGGCCCTCGGCAACCCGGGTGAAACCGAGTGCCGAAAACTGTTTATTTATAAAATATAAAATTGTATTTGTAACGTATGCGCTCCTGTACTATTCATTAGATTGGGATGAAACATTCGTGAGTTTTCATGGGCAGGCAAAGGAAGGTTGCTGACAGAAAAATAGAGAAAAAAGGGGCGTTTCAAGATACACACAGGGCATTACCAAGTATTTATTATAATTCTTACTCTTATTCTCTGAAGACATGATTCTGATCAGAAAAACTAGTATTGTAATATAGGTTCCCGCCTAGTCCACTGATTATCACATTTATTTCAGGTGATTCAAGGAAATACTCATCCTAAAGGTATTTTTCTAGTTTGTTGATAACAGTTATCAAAACCAAACAAGTCAATTATGTCAAATCAACATGTGTTCCGTTCCATTCCATGTTTGGCGAGTTTTCTTTCTTTGTTGAAACAAAACATTCAATGTTTATTATTATTTTATTTGTATTTTAGAATATCTTTAAAATGTTTATTAAATAAAAGTGTAGGTTTTTGTAATTTTAAATAGAGCGAGTATTATCTAATAATTATATCTAATTTATTATGAGAGGATAGTGATAAAAAAAATCCTAAAAAAAGGAACCAGCGTATGTCAAATTGACAGAAGTCAGCTGTGTATGTCAGCAGTCAGTCACACTGACAGACATGATAACCTAAAAAAAGCGAAACTTTTTAATAGGAAAAATTAAGAACGAATATCGCAATGGCACTTAGAAAAGCTGTTATAAAATTAATCGGCAGCAGAAGAACTTCACAGCAGCTCTTCAAATCGCGAACTCTTACCACACATACCGAGTCGAAGGAAGCTGATGAAAAACAAGGCAAAACACACTTTGGCTTTGAAACTGTTGACGAACAGGAAAAATGGAAAAAAGGTATTATATTACGTTATTGTGAACATGCCAGTGTCTGGACGGACAGGATACGTCCTCGATCTCGTAAAAACCCTGTACATGTAAGCTCATTAATACAAAGAACTTTAAATATAAGCTACATATAATTTTATTGTAACGTTCCAGTCCACGAAGTATTTGAGACAGTCGCAGAGAAGTATGACCTGATGAATGATGTCATGTCAATGGGCATCCACCGAGTCTGGAAGGACATCTTCATGCACCGATTATCTCCCGTACATGAGACTAAGCTGCTTGACATGGCTGGCGGGACTGGTAAGTGTTTAAATGACTACCTTCTGTCCAACTGCATGGACAATATGTTTGATAGCACAAACTTGCTGTACCTTTAACTCGGCTCAGCAAAGTCCTTAACTCTTTCAAGGGGCAATGTATACGTTTCTATAATAAAGTACCCAAAGAAGTCCAAAAGCTACCTATACATAGATTCAAAAAGATAGTTAAACAGAAGTTATGCACGAAAGGGTACTATAAAGTTTCTGATTTTGTAGATAACAAGAATGCATTTGAATGAATTGTTCGCTTCGCAGGCTATTGTTATATATATTTTGTAATTGTAATACTTCTAGTTACATATTTTAAAAAAACACTTGCTGAGTTTCTTGCCAGAGTCTTCTCAGTTCAAGTTGTATTTGGAACCGGTGTAGAGCCATTTGTTAACGTTCATAAGTGCCTTATCAGGGCCTAAATTGAATAAATGCTTTTTGAATTTTGAAGTTTGAATTTTGATAATATTGAAAGGAAAAACGGTACAAATAGTCAAATAGCATCCATGCTTGAACTAGGGACTTAATTGACCTATGTGTATTTTAGGTGACATAACCTTCAGGTACATCAAACATCTACAGAATTTGGGCCCCGTGCCAGAGGGAGGCCGCAGCAGTGTCACCGTATGTGACATCAACCAGGCTATGCTGGATGTGGGGAAGCTTAGAGCACAAAGGTATTTGAAAGTTACTGGTACTTCTATCATTTACATTACAAGTTGATCCCCGCGGTTTCCCTCGCATATGGTTATTTATTTGCATGGAAAAGTATTTCTTATTTGTAAAATAAAAGTAGTCTAAGTTACTCCTTGTAACATCAGCTATCAGCCAGAGAAAGTCCTGTCGAAATAGGTCCAGCCATTTTGGAGATTAGCCGGAACAAACACAGACAGATTAAATTACTCAAAAATTCAAACCAAATTTTTTCATTCAAGTTTATTGAATTAATTAATTAAGAGGGGTAGAGCATAGCTTTTATTCGTTCAAAGAGCAGCTCGACTGGGGAAGTACCTCCACCTTACAAAATACCGCAGCCAAATAACTTTATGTTGTGTTCCTGTGCGTAAGGTTGCCAGAGCTCATTTCCTGTGCGTAAGGTTGCCAGAGCTCATAGGGGAGGGGGGGAAGGTCGGTAATATTAATCACTAGAATAGCCCTATTCTAGTGATTAAAAATTCAACTGGCTACCAACCTCAAGTTGAAACCAAGCACTTTGGTGTGTTCCAGCAGCTGCACTTTCAGTTTCAGATACAGTTCTAGGCTTTGTGAGCTTACCATCTTCAGACACATTACTGTCCATCGTGGTATAGTGGTCAATACACAAGCCAAAAAATATTAATTTGTTTACAGGCTAGGTTACACTCAGGAGTCATGTGGTGTCGACATAGACTGGTTGTGTGGCAACGCTGAGAAGCTGTCAATTCCTGATGAAAGCTACACTGCATACACTATAGCATTTGGTATTAGGAACTGCACACATATTGATAAGGTAGGTCTTTTGTATCCTGATAAAAGGCAGCTTATTTAATTACCTGTTGATACTATGTTTTGAAATGTAAAGAAATCAAGTTTTGTGTACGGGTCGGTTTACTATAGCTGGCATGTTCACAGTACCATCGACACCTCGAGTACGTCGATATGTCGCCATCGACAGGGAGTCCATCCTCACATATTGAAACCAGAATTGTTTCGAACTGTGCGGTCTCAAAGAAGCTTCCTTCCGTGGATGCTCAGATTGTGGAATGAGCTCCCTGCCGTGGTTTTCCCAATGGAGTACAGCATGGGGTTCTTCAAAAAGGGTCTGAAGAGATTTCTGCAGGGTCGGCAACGCGTGAGTGACACCCCTGGTGTTGCAAACGTCCATAGGCTGCGGTAGCCGCTTACCATCAGGCGGGCCGTATGCTTGTTTGCTACCTAAACGTATAAAAAAAAAAAAAAAAAAAAGTACCCACTTTTGCAAATTCACAGATCTGAAAGTACAAACTAACACAAAAACATATTCTTTTGGATTCCGTAAAGGAGGCCGACGGGACCCTATTACTAAGCCTCTGCTGTCCGTCTGTCTGTCAGTGGGCTGTATCTCATGAACGGTAATAGGTAGACAGTTGTAATTTTCCCAGAATGTGTATATCTATTGCCGCTATAAAAACAAAAAATAAAAATTTTGTACAATTAAAGGGGGCCACCATACAAGAAAAGTCTGTACGGTACCCTTCGGCGAGTCCGATTCGCACTTGGCCGATTTTTTAATATAGATTTAGCTCACAGATTCATCAAACCTTGCTCTATTACCTTACCTTGAGAATATATAATAATTTGCAGGTGCTAGAAGAGGCGTACCGCGTGCTGACCCCGGGCGGGCGCTTCCTGTGCCTGGAGTTCAGCCACCTGCCCAACGAAGCCTTGCAGTGGTAACATTATACTTATTTAAACAATAGGGATGTTGCCTGGGTAAAAATATAATAATTCTAATTAGTCCTTCAGTTAGATTATCAAAAAATATTGGACACGTATTTTTTGCTTTACCAAATCATTAACAACTGACGAAGATAAAGCGCGACTAAGTTCGGGAGTGGGGGCTCGTGACGTCACTTGTTCCTAAAAAGTGTACCACATCGTGACGTCACTCGGAACTTCAACACACGATATCTTCGTATTTTTTTGTTTAATTGACAAAAGAAAAAATACGTGTCTAATATTTTTTGATAATGTAAATGTCGGACTAATTAGTTTTTTCAGGAAAGTAGCCTATACTCGTACCGCTAATACTACTAATGGACTTTTAGTTTGTGGATGCTCTATTCATCAAGCAACGCCATCTGTGCAAAAATATTAGAAACACTTTGCTTAGTTCTACTATTCGATAATAGATGGCGTATTTTATATTTGTACTCTTCTCCAGGGCATACGACCAGTATTCGTTCCAAGTGATCCCAGTCTTAGGCCACCTGTTCGCTGGCCAGTGGAAACCGTACCAGTATTTAGTGGAAAGCATCAGACAGTTCCCTAATCAGGTCTGTATACCACACTTCATAGTATTAAATGTTCTATATATCAGTATCATCTATATATATAAAATTCAAAGTCCTGACTGACTGATATATCAACGCACAGCCTAAACCACTGGTCCTAGAGACATGAAATTTAGAGGGTATATTCTTTGTGAAGAGTAGGTATCCACTAAGAAAGGGTATTTCGAAATTCAACCCCTAAGGGAGTAAAAATAGGGGATGAAAGTTTGTATGAAAGTCCATCAGTTTCGAAGTTAGGATCTTCAAATTTTGTGCTCAGGCCGCCTCAGGCTGAAGATTGAAAATTAATGTATAGCGAAGCGGAATGAAACTGTTTTGTTTTGTTTTATTGATGTAGAAAAATGACATTTGAGTCCTGTAGGCCACGCGGGCGAAGCCGCGAGCAGAAGCTAGTACTATTATAAACTCAAAAAATATGTATGTTGAGTCCTGTAGGCCACGCGGGCGAAGCCGCGAGCAGAAGCTAGTACTATTATAAACTCAAAAAATATGTATGTTGCTATCACATATCCCCACACCGCGCACCGGCTTCCTGGAATTCTAATTATAGTTGTTATTACGTGATATTATAAACGCTGTAACTTTCAGGAGAAATTCAAAACGATGATCGAAGATGCTGGCTTCAGGCAGGTCACATACGAGAACCTGACATTTGGAACTTGTGCCATACATTCAGGGTTCAAGATTTAACACACAAGTTGAAAATCTAACTAGTCCTTTGCATGATGTATGAAATGAATGTGTGATGTAATTAGATTGTACTTATTTAAGTAGTTAAATTGTTAATTATATGGGAGTTGATAAATAAAACATGTTTTGTTAATTTTATAAGGAATTTATTAAGTCCATCAAACTGTGTTGGTCTTTGGAATGCAGATCCAGTATCTAAATTACATTTCCCTCAACATTAAAACTATGATATCCATCAAATCCGGCGCGATCTGCCGTTTACAATACATTAAAATAACATTTTTGTGATTTACTTTTGAGTCACTATAGTTGTTTCGCGTAGCGCGAAATCTGTCTAACGTATCTGATGTCGACACTAATCACACTAATTCCATAATTACTTCAATAAAACGTCAATGTCGCGTCCATTCGTCTCGCACACACTCACAGTCTCCGGCGACGCTCGCGCAGGTAGGTCGTATCAAAGCTCAGTAAAGCATGCTAATTATTTATTTGTATGACATCGATTGTTAATTCTAACACACTAATGAGCAAAGCTAATAGAAACTCGAAACTGTCGTACAGCCGACGTCCTACGTCTAGGAAAATAACTGCAGAACATCGAGAAGCAAATAAAGTGTGAGGTTAAGGATATCCAAACAAACATTAATAGTCGGTACCGAGCGGAGCGTGCACTCAACATAAGTTATTTGCAATAATTTGAATGTCATACCCGGATATCCGTGATCCTGGAGTCCGGCGCAGGCCGATCCGATCCGATCCGATCCAACAAACGTGCCAAAGCGAACTTTACATCCTCTCAAGTGGAGACAGTCTAAACAGAGCGGTCAGTCCAGGCACGGTCCGAGTCCGACATCCGATCCGATCCGATCCACGGCGACGATCCATCCAGATCCTTCGGTACGATACGATCCGACGATCCTTCCGGCCGAGCGTCCTACGGTTTACTAACGATCCGATCCGATCCGATCCTCCTGAACAATCCCACGCATCCTCCAGCCAAGCACATCCAACGATCCCAATCCACAGTGGATGAAACAAAAGAAAATGCTTTTAATTACACCAGTCAATATAATAATATGTAAAATGTTAACTTATCGTACACGCGGGCTTAGTTCGGAGCCCAACCCGGTCCCATGCCGACATTACACTTCATTACAATACAAATACAATAACCAGCTTTCTTATACGTCAGGGATCACCAAATAGTTTCATTTGCGGTCCGATTAGGGATCGTTTAATCACATGAGGTGTTGACTATTTTTTTACATCCCTCCTCCCCCCTCGATGAGGCTCTAACTAAGCCCCTCCTATATATACACCACATGCATTTACTTTGTTAAAACTCAATTTGATAATTAAAATGAAAATATGAATATAAACTCGGAAATTGCATTCTTGTTCATTTGAATTTAAAATATTGAGATGGCAAACATCTTCGAAATCTTGATTTAGCTGATTATTCGTTGTTTGTAAATACGTTACAAATCGTACAAAAGTACCTCCTTTACTTTTTGATAAGCAGAAATGTTACTATGAGCCAGACCGCGGGCCGCCATTTGGTAACTTGTTATAGGTTATAAAATTTAGTTTCTTTGCTGCCCAATAGATGACGTGCTTGTAATATCTGTCATACTAAAAAAACATTACCCTCCTGGGTCAGTCGGGTAAGATACTTGACTATGACACTTAATTTCATCTGAGAACTATTATTTGTAAGAAAACTGCTCATTAGAGTCATTTCACACCGAACCACACTTTATAAAATAGCGATACAATGCGACGTCGCGAAGCACATTCGAATTATTTCACTGAAATGTGTACCTTTTTGTGTGGTAAATTAAGTTCTCATTATATATAGCTATCTTATAAAGTTCGCGCCGCGGAGTAGTCTTTATACATCTTACCGCCAGTTTTCGAAAGCCAAATCAAAGTTAATCTCTTGTTGAAAGTATACCTGTCACTGTCAATGTCGTCTGAAATGACAAAGACGGCAACAGTTTTGATTATAGATTAACTTTGATTTGGCTTTCAGAAACTGGCAGTTTGTCTTCAAAACTATTATTTGCGACCCTCGAAATGGTAAATATATGCAATAATGTCCATATCGACATGGTCCCGAGTGTGTAGCCTAGTGTTGTGTTGTTCCTTAGCCTATAGTTATATTATAATATATGTATGGTGGTCTAGTCTAGAACAAGAGCCGGAACGCCGCCGCAGTCGCCGCCGCCGCCGCTCGCTAGCGCTGTCGATAAACACAACCTTCAGATTGCACAAATTACTGACCTAGATTCAAAATGGGGTTCTAGATTTAGGTCACAATGTCCATGAGATACTATTTCAGTTATTAATGAAAATGTACACTAATTGAAGTCGTAGAATTGTTATTAAATGCGAAGAAATTATCTGAACAGAGTGATTGATTTGAGTTACGATGATATTGTTAAACTGATACATATATTACATATTGATTATGAAATTACACCTAAAACTGTACCTCGGAAGATTCCTCACACTTATATCTTTAAAGATGTTTTTGTATCACATTTTAAGTCCATTTGATAGTTGGAGTTGGCTAAAAGTTTTAAGAATGTATGCATGTTAGACAGGGTGGAGAGTTCGAAATGGCATATTTCCGTAACCTAAGTTTGTTTAGTCATGCTTAATTTTTTTTACTATTAACCGAACATAGGTTTCGAAAATATGCCATCTCGAAATCTTCACCTGGACGACCTATGTTCAGTATACCTCTGTTGCGGTTAAATTAAATAAATTTGTCTTAAAGGCAAAAAAATATATTGTCATGGGTTCAAATCATACTTCCTCTAGTGTCTTTGTCATTCAGTCTTGTCGGCCAGTCACTGTCCTTCCGCAGAGGTTGGAATATCCGCAAGTCTCTTATTTATGGGCGATACGGTAAACTCGAATTCGTTAGTAATTAGGTTCAAAACTGAACATGTGTCATCGTTCGTCTTCTAGGCTTTGTATTGGCAACACATTGGCCAAGCCTGTTATTGATTGGTCGGTGATAGTGACCGCTTACCATGAGTGAGTCGTACATATATAAATGTTAGGGTACCTGAGTATGTATGTGTGGTGGTCCTCAGTAGTTGTCTGTGGCGCGGGAGGATCGTGCGGGCGCGTGTGCGGGAGACGCGGGAGAAGCAGAGCGCGAGTAGGACCCGCCCCCGCCTCCCCCACCGCGCCGCACCGGAGAGTAAGTCGGGGACCCGCGCCGCCGCGGCGAGTACGACCTAGACCTGCAACAATAACACATTGTAAGGCAGAGGAAATGCAGGGTTGCCAGCGCTTCAGGGGGTAAAAAATAGTAGAATAGTGACTTTCTTTCACAAAAATAGTGACATAATAGTGAGTTCTTCGTCTAAATAGTGACCAAATAGTGATATATTCTCAAGCAATTTAGGAACTTTTGTGAAACCTAGTAGACTTTTTCACCATTTCAGAGCTCATTTGCAGTATATCCGTGAGAAATTTGTAGGATATGGGATGGAAATGATGGACAAGACAAATGCTACAATAAAAGTATAAGAATATTTATTAAGATACATATTTTTTTACTTTTTGGGGATTGAAGTTGCTCGCGTCCGTAAGTTTACCCTCATGCTCCTTGGGTGGTGCTAAACGAGCAACAAATTCTGATGGTAGGCTTCGGCCGCGGCTTGTCACCACCCCCCGAACTAAGCCACACCGCCAAGCGTCTGCCGTGGTCCGGCGTGAAGTTCGGGGAAGCTAATTGTGGGGTTGGGTGTAAGCAGTTGCGTTGCACTAGTGAACCGGTCTCGACGATGTAGGTAATGTGTACGGGTAGTCTCGTCTTGGAGGGTAGCGGGATCCGAAGCACGGTTCTCCGCTGGCCGACAGCAGTTAGAAGGGAGCCCAAGTAGTACGCCAGCTATCTACGAAAGGCTGTCCCGCCAACTTGCAAAAATCCCGAGGTGCTCCATCGTGCCGGTTGGCGACCGGGTGAGAGGACCCGATGGCCACAGCAGTTCGTCCCCGCAGGCTCCAGACGAGCCTCCCGTCAGTTCATCTTTCCTACGTTTGTCCCATGGTTCCTATTGCAATGCATTGCTTAACTGTCACTCACCCACTCACCTATTCACTCCACATCAACATGACCAAAAGTAAAAGAGTAGCGTTAAACAGCGGAAGCACGTCCACTCACTCAAAGTGCACCTCTCTAATATTCGAGGTCAGCACTCCAATCTCGACGCCGTCCATCCCCACCTTGAGACGGACAAGCCTAACCTACTCTTTCTCACGGAGACGCAAATCAGATGTCCTCCAGACGCGGCATACCTATATTGCCCAGGGTATACCCTCGAGCACAACTTCAAACCACGCGCTGTGATCTGCGTGTATGCTCGCGATGACATCTGCTATCGGCGTCTCCGTGGCCTTAAAAAAACAGGTTTTTCCGTCCTGTTGATATCTCAAATCCTCTATGCCTCTGTCTACCGATCGCACAGCGGTGACCAGAAGATGATCGGGCTTTTTCAATACCTAGGCGAAACGGCGGACGTGGTCCAGCGAAAATATCCGAGCGCGCAGCTGGGCCTCTTGGGGGACTTTATCGCTCATCATCGTGAGTGGTTGTACCTATACCAGGAAAACGACCTTGCTGGGAGAGAGGCGTTGAAACTAGCAATTACGCTCTCAGCTCGTTTGCGAAGCCCACGCGCGTTCTGGTTGTTGCTGATCACACAGCCAACTGCTTGGACCTTCTGCTGACAACAGATCCTGAAAGGTACTCCAGTGTCGGAGAATGCCCCATTGGGAACCTCCGACCACTGTCTGGTGAAAGCTGTTATGTCCTACTCTCCACCTGACCCTGGCCTAAAAAGCTCCAGGCGAGTTTGGCAGATTAAATTCAGCAGATTGGGATGAGATGATCCTTGGCGGCGAACTTGCTTTACTTCCGATGTTTTACCCGTCCAGCTGTGTGAGTGCTATATTAGATGTAATATGTTAAGCTATGGAGTATTATATCCCATTCTCCGACATATCACTCAATAGCGGTCTCCCAAGTGGTACAATGCTGATTGTGCCTCTACTGAGGCACGTAAACAGTCAGCTTACCGGATCTGGGTGGATTCTCGCACTCGCAAAGCTCCTGACACGGGCTTGAAGAAGAAAGGCGTTAACATCGCTGCCAAATAGTGCAAAAAGGCCCTAAAGAAGGCGCGTTTCGAACATGTTGACCGGATCGGGAAAAAGCTATCATCTTAACCCTCTGGGAGTAAAGCTTTCTGGTCCGTTGCCAAATTGGTCGAAACTAATTTCTGCCACCCGACGCTGCCGCCATTGCTGAAGTCTGATGGATCACTAGCTTACAATGCTGTATAGAAGAAGGCCAATTGGTTTGCCTGTCTATTTGCAGAGAATTCATATCAAGACGCTGGTTTACAAACACTACCCACTTGCAACTGCCAAATGCCGGACATTAATATTGGGCAAAAGGAGGTTGTAAAGGTGGTCCCGACGGCATTCCAGCCGTTGTACTGCGCAATTGTGCGCCCGAATTAATTTCTGTCTTGACACTCCTGTTTCGCCTCTCACTTCAAGTTCCGAAAGTCTGGAAGCTTGCTAACGAGCAACCTGGGCCTAAGAGGGCAGCCGTGACAATCCTTCATACTATCGACCGATTGCGATCACTTCCATACTCTGCAAGACTATGGAGCGTGTATTGAATCGGAGGCTCCTGTCATACCTCGAAGATAACGAACTCCTCATCGATCGACAGTACGGTTTCCGGCAAAAACGGTCCACTGGAGATTTTCTTGTGTATACCACACATCTATGGAGCGAAGCCATTGCGAAACACGGGGAAGCAATTGCCGTTTCCCTCGATATTTCTACGGCTTTCGATAGGGTCTGGCACACCAGCCTTCTAAGTAAGCTTCCTTCATATGGAATTCCTAATGGCCTGTGCGCTTGGATTTCCGATTTTCTGAGTGAACGGTCTATACAAGTGGTCATACACGGGTGCTCGTGAGACCTTTTGGCAATGAATCCGGCATTCATTGCCAATAGGTTCCTCAGGAATCAGTTCTCTCTGCAACCTTATTTCTGCTGCATATCAACGATCTGCTAAAACCCGGTATCTTTGTTTGGGTACGCAGACGACAGCTCTGTTGCAGAGAGATACATTTCCAGCGTGCGAGCCACCAGTGACGAGATCCAATTGCTTCGAGAGGCCATGGTAGAGCGTTTGAACGTGACCTTACAGGGGGTCTTCGATTGAGGCAAAGCCATTATGGTCTTTTTGACGCCACCATGACACAGACGTGTCTTTTAACCGCCAAACGGAGTCCATTCCACCAGGCTCCTACTTTCTGAAATGTATACTTGCACACGGTCTTAACGCACCTTACGTCTAAGGAAGGTCGGAACCATCGCTACGCAACTTATACTCTCACTTGGACGGCTTTTTCGGCGGTGGTTTCGCGCGCACGTAGGACGCATGTCACTGCATTGGACCGAATCGCAATCGCAATAGCTTATATTGGACGCCGCGTTACGTCACTCAGAGATGACGTAATGATGTAAATCGTACCGTTTAGCACAATAACTAAAGATTATTGTGCTACAAAACTTTGCATAACGAAAACTGAACTTGAAAGTGATATATTTTTTCTTTTTCGTTAAAGTAATTGTAGAGATACGATATGAAAAAAATTACAAGTTTACCATAGATTTATAACAATCTATGGCCAAACTAGATCTCGCACAATATATACTAAGTGATTCCGCGCGGGACAAATTTGTCCCCTACCAACGCGAGTTTATCGTAGTAAGCGAGTCTAGGTACAATTAAACCACTTCTGAGCTCCGAAATAGTGACAATAGTGACCATATTCCGAAAATAGTGAGAAAAGTGACAGGATTTTAAAATAGTGACTAATAGTGATAATAGTGACTCGCTGGCAACCCTGAGGAAATGGGGAACTTAAAAATAGTCAAGTATGGGACACCTGATTTTCAACGAAATTCAGCGATACGTGGGAACACACAAAGCAACTTCACAGTGGATACATTGTATCTTCGATTTTTTTCTATTATCGTTATCCTTGCTGCTGCAGGCTGTGCATCTTTTATAAGTTTCAAAGTATGGTGTCCAATATATGGACAGAGCCTTATAAAGAGTACCACATGTAGCGACCATACACTGAGATTTTGTCATTACGCTAAAAGTACCATTTTTTTTACTATATCTTCCATACACATATCAAAAACTATAATCTGCCCAAAGATATGAACTGTTGAATTTAAACTACCCGAACCTTCGACGACACGGTTTTGGACCACTTACATCCAGCGGCTCGCTGCTCACTGTTCCTCGGTCGGTAGGAATAAGCGCAACAATATGTGGTCGAAAGAAATAGGCGCAACAGTATGTGGTTGTCACCTCTTAAAGCTACACCCTAGACTAGTCATTTTGTTAACATTCATAAGTGCCTTATCAGGGCCTATATTGAATAATTACTTTTTGAATTTGAACTCAATTTTAATCCTCTACAAGTATTCTCACTTTGAATCTCTATCTCACGGAGAAATTCCAAGCATACCTCGTCCGTAGCTCGTTGAGAGGCACGAACTTTTTTATTTGAAGTGACATTCTTCACCACAAACAATAATAAACCACATATAAAATTATGATAATACCACGATAATACATAATATCAATGGTTTTTATTTTTCAAACCCTACTGTGTGTGAAATACAAAATAAAGTTACGATTCGAGATTAAATACTAGCCAGAACACCATTTACCTACTTGAAGACAGATTTTGTATCTTGATAAATGGGCACCTAATCCAAAATATCCTACGTAACCTACGTAGGATATTTTGGATTATCTTATCTTATTATTACCTTAGTTAACTGTCGTAAATAAACAAAAACTACCACCTTACCTAAATCATAAGTTGACATAGAAACAGCCCTCCCTATGAGTCATTTCACCTGCGGTAGACTATTTAATCAATACCAAATGATGCATGGAGGCCGCCGTTTAAAACATTTATCTATTCACATCGATCAACCCCCTTCCATAGTAACACTATTGTCAACCCTTCTATCAACCATACCTTGTATGTATATCTATTGATGTTTTAATACATTCATTCAGTAGTCTACAAAATTAAATGACAGTTTTGGTTGAAATTACATACAGAAAATATACAAGATGTTTTTGGTATTGTACACTAAAATGGCATTGAAGTACAGAAATGTAATTCAAAATGTTTTTACTGCAATGTATTAAACACCAAGATTCGTTAAAATTAGCCTTTTCAAGATTTGTAAATGACCGCAGACCTCTTCAAATCTGGACCTTACGTTAGTGAAAACCTTTCAGAAGGTTGCTCTTAAAATTCTCGCAGTTTCTTTCATTATCACTGGTTGCACCTTTCATACAAACCAGAGCGTGGAGGTGGAACGGTGGTGATAAAGTTAAATGCTTCTTCAAAGTGATTTCTCGACAGGATCATACTCCCTGTACCCCAGGAGTACAGACTCTCGGTCTACAACTACCAGTTTTTGTTGTATAATAGTATACCTGTCTCTATCGCCGGTGTATCTGTCTCCACCACCGCCGCCGCCGCCGCCGCCGCCGCCGTAGTCTTCCTTCACGCGGATG
>OX596260.1:368804-420614 GCA_951394255.1 Polyploca ridens
CAATTATTAAGCCATGCAACCATTAATCTATTCCGGCCTTACTCATAAACGCTATTTAACTAAATGTACTGAATAAATGGTCAAATAAATAACGTCACCTTGCTGTCATTGTCAAACAATTTGACGTTATTTAGGTGACCACTTAGGGTACATTTCGAAATGGATAATATCGATCACAGCGATTACAGCAATAATTTGCGTACCGAATTAGATATCACGCTTATGACAGCTGAGAACTATCAACAATTCGGAACGCCCGTTATCGCACTCACAGTGTTCAAAACAGAACATTTGAGAATTTACTTAAAATCTGAATTATCAATGCGCTAGGACACCTTATATCTTAATATATAAAATGATAAACTGATTGTTGATATATCAGCCCACAGCCCAAACCGCTGGACCTAGAGATTTGAAATTTTGCACAAAGATACCTTATACAGTGGAGGCATCCACTAAGGAAGGATTTTTGGAAATTCCACCCCTAAGAGGGTAAAATAGGGGATGACAGTTTGTATGCAAGTCCGTCAGTTTTAAAGTTAGGATCTTCAAATTTTGTGTTTAGGCTGACGATTGAAAATTAATGTGTAGTTATCTCAGCGTTTGTGATAATTCCACTACCGAAGGGAGAAAAAGGGGGATGAAGTTGGGTATGCAAGTCCTTCAATTTCAAAGTAAACTTCACTAAATGTATTATTATATGGTGTAGACATCCACTAAGGAAGGATTTTTGGAAATTCCACCCCTAAGGGGTTAAAATAAGGGATGAAAATTTGTATGCAAGTTCGTCAGTTTTGAAGTTAGGATCTTCAAATTTTGTGTTTAGTCTGACGATTGAAAATTAATATATAGTTATCTCAGCGTTTGTGGTAATTCCACCACCGAAAGGAGGAAAAGGGGGATGAAGTTGTGTATTGCAAGTCCTTCAATTTCAAAGTAAACTTCACTAAATGTATTATTATACGGTGTAGACATCCACTAAGGAAGGATTTTTGGAAATTCCGCCCCTAAGGGGGTAAAATAAGGGATGAAAGTTTGTATGCAAGTCCGTCAGTTATGAAGTTAGGATCTTCAAATTTTGTGTTTAGGCTGACGATTGAAAATTAATGTATAGTTATCTCAGCGTTTGTGAAAATTCCACCATCGAAGGGAGGAAAAGGGGGATGAAGTTGTGTATGCAAGTCCTTCAATTTCAAAGTAAACTTCACTAAATGTATTATTATACAGTGTAGGCATCCACTAAGGAAGGATTTTTGGTAATTCCACCCCTAATTATCGATTATCTTAATAATAATCTTAATGTATAAAATGATAAACTGATTGTTGATATATCAACGCACAGCCCAAACCGCTGGATTTAGAGATTTGAAATTTTGCACAAAGATACCTTGTATAGTGGAGGCATCCACTAAAGAAGGATTTTTGGAAATTCCACCCCTAAGAGGGTAAAATAGGGGATGACAGTTTGTATGCAAGTCCGTCGGTTTTTAAGTTAGGATCTTCAAATTTTGTGTTTAGACTGACGATTAAAAATGAATGTATAGTTATCTCAGCGTTTGTAATAATCCCACCACCGAAGGGAGGAAAAGGGGGATGAAGTTGTGTATACAAGTCCTTCAATTTCAAAGTAAACTTCACTTGTAGGCATCCACTAAGGAAGGATTTTTGGAAATTCCACCCCTAACAGGGTAAACTAAGGGATGAAAGTTTGTATGCACGTCCGTCAGTTTTGAAGTTAGGATCTTCAAATTCTGTGTTTAGGCTGACGATTGAAAATTAATATATAGTTATCTCAGCGTTTGTAATAATTCCACCATCGAAGGGAGGAAAAGGGGGATGAAATTGTGTATTCAAGTCCTTAAATTTCAAAGTAAACTTTACTAAATGTATTATTATACGGTGTAGATATCCACTAAGGAAGGATTTTTGGAAATTCCACCCCTAAGAGGGTAAAATAGGGGATGACAGTTTGTATGCAAGTCCGTCAGTTTTTAAGTTAGGATCTTCAAATATTGTGTTTAGGCTGACGATTAAAAATTAATGTATAGTTATCTCAGCGTTTGTAATAATCCCACCACCGAAGGGAGGAAAAGGGGGATAAAGTTGTGTATACAAGTCCTTCAATTTCAAAGTAAACTTCACTGAATGTACTATTATACGGTGTAGGCATCCACTAAGGAAGGATTTTTGGAAATTCCACCCCTAACAGGGTAAACTAAGGGATGAAAGTTTGTATGCACATCCGTCAGTTTTGAAGTTAGGATCTTCAAATTCTGTGTTTAGGCTGACGATTGAAAATTAATATATAGTTATCTCAGCGTTTGTAATAATTCCACCATCGAAGGGAGGAAAAGGGGGATGAAATTGTGTATTCAAGTCCTTCAATTTCAAAGTAAACTTCACTAAATGTATTATTATATGGTGTAGACATCCACTAAGGAAGGATTTTTGGACATTCCACCCCTAAGGGTGTAAAATAAGGGATGAAAGTTTGTATGCAAGTCCATCAGTTTTGAAGATAGGATCTTCAAATTTTGTGTTTAGGCTGACGATTGAAAATTAATATAATTAAGTAAACTTCACTGAATGTACTATTATACAGTGGAGGCATCCACTAAGGAAGGATTTTTGGATATTCCACCCCTAAGAGGGTAAAATAGGGGATGACAGTTTGTATGCAAGTCCGTCAGTTTTAAAGTTAGGATCTTCAAATTTTGTGTTTAGGCTGACGATTGAAAATTAATGTGTTGTTATCTCAGCAATTTTGACAATTCCACCCCCGACAGGGTGAAAAGGTATGGGATGTATGTAAGTCATTCAGTTTCAAAGTAAACGTTACTTAATATATTATTACACAGTGTAGGCAACCACTAAGGATTTTTGGATATTCCATCCTTAAGGGGGTAAAATAGGGGATGCAAGTTTATATGAAAGTCCATCAGTTTCGAAGATAAAATTAATTTATATGTGCCTCAACGTTTTTGATAATTCCGATCCCGAAAGGGTAAAAAGGGGGATGAATTTGTATATGGAAGTACACTAAATTTATTATTTAAGCTTATGGTTATAAACTAACGCAACGAATATCGGTGTTGTTGGAATTTGAACCCTTAAGGAGTGAAAAGGGGGATTAAATTTAGTATATGAAGTTCTTTATTTTCGGAGTAAAATTTCAAAATTTATGCTTATTTAGGCTTATGGTATTGGCGTATTGAAATGACTCGCCTAAACAACATCAGGAAAAAGAGAGGAATCGGTATTAAAACAAAGATCCGGTTAATACGAGCATTGGTATTCCTCATTTTCATGTATGGAGTGGAAGCGTGGACTATACTGGCCCGAGAAAGAAAAAGGATTGATGCATTCGAGATTTGGTGCTGGAGACGGATGTTGGAAATACCTTGGACCGCTAAACGCAACAATGCATCAATCCTATCGCAGCTCCAAATTAAAACACGATTGTCCACCATATGCCACCAACGTATTTTTTCGTATTTCGGCCACATGGTGAGCAAAGGCGATGAAAGTTTGGAAATCTGATCATAGTTGGGAACACGGAAGGAAAACGACTACGTGGTCGTTCCCACCAACAAGATGGTCCGATCAAGTAAAAGACTCATCGTCCATCGCCGCAATGTTATTGAGGCCAAAATATTTACTGGTTCTGCCAGAGGAGAAACAGTCTTCTTGCCGCGTATACCATTGATCCCAAATCACCTTCCGTTTGAATTTAAAAGATAACAGTTCCTAATTAAGGTTTGTAGTCACAGGGAAAAACTCTGAAATTTGCTAGAGTTGATTTGCGGCAGGACTGTTTCAGTTTAATGTAGCATCCTCGCATATGAGCTCTTAATCTAGGTGAACTTTTGTCAATATCACACGTAGTGGCGGACAATTGCCATGAACAAAGCTCTATATTGTTACAATGATTCATATCTAGAAAAAAGAAATAATCTACGCGGACGAAGTCGCGGGCTATAAAGCTAGTCTTTTATAAGTTGACTCGCAAAAAGGAATATCTGCTTTTTTTATTATTTTTCTCTTATAAAATCATAAAAAGTATCTTTGCCAAATAGAAAACCAAGAATCTTATTAGATTATTGCCGTCACTTTTGACAGCGCTCACGGTGATATCAGTTTAGAGCATGGTCGGTGTGAACGCAATATGGCGGTGTTATGACGTCATCTATGACGTTTCACGGGACATCGTGAACGCGCTCACGGTAATATGGAACGGGTTTAAGCACGCTCAAATCGATTACAGCGATTACAGCGGTAATTCGGAATGCAGCCTTAATCAGCTTATTAGTAAAATAACGTTTTATGAGTAAGGGGGTTCAAGTACAACTTGAAACCTACCAATGAATATAAGTTATTCTGTGGAAGACAATAATAGATTTGAAATAAGTTGCTTACATTACAACATTACAGGAAATGTCTTAGAAATACTTGCAACATATTTCATGGCCTTGTGATGCGAGAATCAGTTTAAAGGTCTTATTTTGCAAACAATACAGCTGTTGATTAATTTTGTATATTGAACAGAGATGTCTTGGATGACATTCCCATCATGTTAAGTGAAGATATGGTTTAAGTATCAATGCTTCAATATAGGAGACTAGCTTCTAAGTGAAGGTGTCAGAACACCAGTAGGTGCTTCATCATCAGGCGATATTGTCCACTGCTGAGCACAGGCCTCCTTTCACAAATGAGACAGTGAATGGGCACCACACATGCCCACTGTGGATTGAAGGAGTTAGGCTAGTGGTCATCCTACTGTTGGAGTTTTCAAGCCACCTAGAAGGCCTCCAATTAACTTAACAACTATCACAATAAGTTTTCCTCGGGACCAACACCTTAACGTGCCTCCGAGATACGGAAAATGGTGTGATGGAAGCAGCATGTAAGTAGTGTGCTTGGAATTTTAGAACAACTTCACATTTGATAGAGGAAGGTTTTAGATTGTATATCATTGCACTATAAATAGAGGGAGCTATGCAGTGACCATATTAATGTAACAATTCTGAGACCAGTAGAACCACAGCATAAAGTGTTTTTATACAAAACAAGAAAAATGCCACATAAATACCAGGGTATGTTATCAATGTAACATGAATATACAAATAGTTTCCTTATCAACAGCACAGCTCGTTATCACCCAATGTAACAATGCTGAGTACCTCATTATGATACGAATTTATTCATTATATTAAACTTGTGCTTGCACAATGTTGAAATTCAACCTAAATTCATTAAATTTGAATAAATAAATCAACCTTAGCTTTCAGTACTCCTTCTCTTTATAAAGAATTCTAAATCTCATTCCTCCATGTGCAATATGCTTAAAAAAGGGGCACAAAGTTTTCCCTTCACATATTAACATATAGCTTGTTGACTGTAGATTAGTTCCATTTAGTATCATAGTAACAATGTGCTAAATGACTTAATTTTTTTTTATATGCACTCTTATTGTTGTAAAATAATATAATAATACTTCAAATTCAAATGTTTATTGCATTTTTCATGATAAGATGAAATGATAAATATTAATTAATAAGGCACAACATGAAACCCGGTTAGGGCACAGCAAATAAATATCTTCTGTTAGGATGCTTGCTTGAAAATACATAAATAAAGGGCAGAAGTTTACGATAATACAGTATTACCCAACTAATAAGGCACATAGTGAATTTTCGTTTGCACAGAAAAGAAAGTATGGCCCGAAGATTAACGAAAGACTGCTTAAAACTTACAATCAACCTTATATCACTACTATAAGGTTCATAATACACTGCAGCTGTTAGTTCTGTCTCACTCACAAGTCATGCCTCTCCGCATGGTGCTCGCTAACATGGCAGCAGTTGCTGACAAATAGCGGGTTTCCTGCATTTGAAAATGTATCTTCTGCGCAGGTACATCAGTAAGCCATATCAGTTGGGTACTACTGTACTAGAAGTTATGTTTTATGGATGTGTCAATTATTTTGTTTGTTTGAAATAGAGTTTAGGTTCAGCATTTGTCCAAATTTTACTTAGGAACTTTAACATGGTACTGTAGTTGTACCAACTATTATAACTAACATTCCCAACTCTTTAGCCACCGTTAAAAATATAACAATTGATTTTGTTTTAAAAACCCGATTGGGCCTTCTGTGTGATGCCAGAGTGTGATTAAGCTATTAGTCCATCTGATCCTTTGCTACACACAATTTGAACCCAAAGCTTAGCAAAAAGTTCTGACGATTAAGTAAGTTGTATAAAGGTGTAAGTGTAATGAATGATACAGACAATAAGTGTTCAAGTTAGACAGCCCAGAACCCCTGTGACCATATTTCTGTTATCCAGTTGTGTCGGATACAAAGTAAGCATGTCTTCGTCCGACTAACAACTATGGTCGCGCCCCCATTTTTTTTTTTAAACTTACAGCCTGTTTCGAACAAAATATGGTCGTCGTAGGAGACCCGGCATCATTGTGACGGAGGGAAAAAGTTTTTTGGTAGTATCCATAATTTAGTTTTTTTTAGGATTATGCTTTCAGATTGATCAGTTTTCATTTTACCATCCTGACTGGCTAGAAATTATTTTAGGTAATACCAAATCCAAACAATGAAACTCAATGGTTAGGCCAAACCGACCAAAAGCCGATCACATAAGTAAACGTGTTGGACTTACCTTGGATCCTCAAATTCAACAAAAGCAAATGGTGGGCCTTTTCTGTTTTTCAGATCGACGAAGGTAACTTTGCCAAATTTGTAAAAGAGGTCTTGAATATCCTTTGTCCTGATGTCTGGTGGTAAGTTTCCAACGTATATTCTACATTCGTTTCTATTACTACTGCTCCCCCCAGACATTTTAATGGCTTTTCGTTTAAATTATGAAACGTGACACGGTTATTTTAATTAAAACACGGATAACTTGCTAGCTTGGACTTCGGCGTTTTTCGTTCGTTACTTGCTAATCAAATATGGCGTCTGACAGATAGCGGAAACGGAAATGAGGTTATAATTTTATAATAAATAATCGCAGTAATGAATTTTATTACTTGCAACACACTTGGGTCTATGGTTACGTTATTTAAACCATTTATAAACAAAAAGTGAACTGCATAAAATATGTATAGTGCTAGCGTGCTAGCCACAATACACTGAACTACATCTAGTGCATTAGTTGGTGAAACAGCTAGGGCACTACATATATGGCGTTCTCTCTACACCGCAGTCACCGCACTAGATAGAAACCCTAAGGTAGTACTATTGAATATTCTGTGCCCTAAGGCGCCGATCCCGCAGAGAGAGTTCTAGAGTTCCGAGTTCAGAGTACTGAGTTCGGCGTTCACTGTAATCTATGCAGTATTGCTCTTGTTTTAACAGTGGGAATTACTAAGCGTAGAAAAAAAATGGGTCAAGCAGTATCTGTTATTGAGAAATAAAAGTAACATGAATATTTCAAAAATTATTTTATCTTGAAATCTGTATAAAATCTGTATGGTCAATAGAACCACAACAGAATAAGGTAACTACACAGTCTATATGTCAGCAACTATAAGCAGTCAAATTACTTTGTCCTGCTTCTTTGGATATACAAAGGATAGGTTTGATTATCGTACATTAAATAAATTAAATTATTGAAAGAAACAAAAAACCCGACTGCGTAAAACATAAATTAACTGAAAAGAGAAAAACAAGCTCATAAATCTATAGAATTTTGAATATAACTTGAATTTTATAAGGTATTGCAATCGGGGACAACCAATAACCTAAGTATGTATTTTTTTGTTATATTTGTTTATCCCCGACTGCAATAGGGGGGGTCCCTATTTTTTTATTCTTAGGCGCCATATAAAAATAATATACCCTATGACACTCCCCCAGTCAAGACGAATCTAACGACTCCTCATATGCTTAAATCCATCAAGCCGTTTAGGCTGCAGAGCGGCACAAAGAAATAGACATACATACATACTTACATACATACATACATACACTCGAAAAACATAACCCTCAATTTTTTACCCGACTGACCCGGAATCAGTCGGGTAAAAAATAGATACAAATGAATAAAGTTGTTGTATTAAGTACAGTGGCGTAGCTCGCTTTCGAAGGGTTTGTTTGGGGGTAGGCTTCTACCCATCGAAATAATAAAACTAAAAAAATGTAACTCGAGCTCAAAAATCATTCCACGCAAACTGAACCGCGGTGGGCGTTGCCAAAAAAGAGAGACGCACCGCGCTGACAGTTCGCCGGTATCATTGAGTCGATGCGTTCGTGTCGCGAGGGACTTAGAACTGTGATTATTATTGTGTTTTGCGTTGTTTACATTGTGCAAATATGCCGTCATGTTTTGTTAAGTGGTGTAGAAGCCATACAGATATGAAGAATGCTGGAATCACTTTTCATATGTGAGTAAATAAACATTTTGAAATCCTACACTTGTGACTCTGGAAAGTGTTATGCAACATGAACGCAACATGCGTATTTATTTAACACGTTTTGATATTTCACTTAAACTGTGATGCACTAGTACCTATAATTATAAAGAGGATAGAACCTTTGTGGCATAGCGTGCCAGCCGCCATTTTAGTTTGTTTTTAATAAAATAACCTTATTCGACTTTTGTCTTTAGCGCATTGTGGAATTGATACTATTTGTTTAAAATATCTATAGTTTGTTTAATTTGCCGTGTGGCTCCCGGCATAGAATAGGGCCAACCCTTCCAATCCTAAGGGTGTCGTAAAAGGCGACTAATGGAATACACCAGTGGACGGGCAGCAGCGTCCATCTGTGACACGTATCATTACTGCGATCACCAACCCGCCTGCCAAGCGTGGTGATTACGGCAATACCCCCCCAAATGAAAATTACACAAACACAGCAACGGCCCCCAGTCCCCGGCGGCCCCGCTATCCCGGGCTACGGTAGCGGTCACGGTAACGGCGGGGCAGGGGGTGCTAAGAGTCTCCGGCAGAGATCCGGCTACCAACACCGACGACTGGACCTGGTAACATATAATGCACGGACTCTGAGGACCGACGAGAAGCTCATTGAGCTGGAGGAAGAAGTGGACAGGTTGCGCTGGGATATTATGGGATTATCAGAAGTCCGAAGAGAGGGGGAGGACACGATAATCCTTAAATCCGGTAACCTGTTCTACTACCGGGAGGGTGATCACCTGTCACAGGGTGGTGTCGGGTTTATTGTCCGCAGGCCCCTCATCAAGAATATAGTGAAGATAGAGAGTGTCTCACCGAGAGTCGCATACCTGATAATCAGAATTACCAAACGGTATTCGCTGAAGGTCATTCAGGTATACGCTCCGACCTCATCACACCCAGATGACGAGATAGAGACATTGTATGAGGATATCTCACGAGCCATACATACCTCTAAAACTCACTATATGGTATTGATGGGGGACTTTAACGCGAAGCTAGGCATTAGGAATGACGAGGAGCTGAGAGTGGGGCAGTTTGGAATTGGGCAGAGGAACCCTAGGGGGCAACGGTTGGCCGACTTCATGGAGTTGGAGGGACTCTTTATGATGAACTCCTTCTTCAAAAAGCGGCCGCACAGGAAATGGCTCGCCCCGATGGATCCACCAAAAACGAGATAGACTTTATCTTGACGACAAAGCGGCAAATCTTCAGTGATGTTTCTGTGATCAACAGGGTTAAGACCGGCAGTGATCACCGGTTAGTAAGAGGCACACTGAACCTGAAGATCCAGGTGGAAAGATGTCGTCTGGTAAAGTCTACGCTCCGACCCCAATCTGCATATATCCAAGACCCTGAAAGCTTTCAGCTCGAACTTCACAATCGCTTCCAATGCCTGGATGATTGCGTGACGGTGGACAATACGAACAACAGGCTCGTGGAAACTGTCCATGCGGTAGGATCGAAGTTCTTTAAGATCCATCGCACGAATAGAACCCAAAAACTCTCGGATGAGACTCTCAAACTCATGAAGCGACGACGTGATATGAAGTTGCAGTCTTCAGCTGATACAGCCGAATATCGGCAGCTAAATAGGCAGATCTCAAACGCAATGCGACACGACATACGACTCTTTAACACGTCATGTATTGAAGAGGCAATAAAACAGAACAAAGGTTCTAAAGTGTTCGCAAGAGATTTGTCTATTGGTCAAAGCCAACTGACCAAGCTGAAGACCTACACCGGCAACATCATTACGTCAAAGCCAGAGATCTTGAGAGAGATCGAGAAGTTCTATGGACAGCTGTACACCTCGTCACGGAAACCAGATACATTACCGGTCAGTGACGCAAGAGCAAAGTTGACCCGACATTACAGCGAAGATATCCCGGACGTCAGCCTGTACGAGATTAGAATGGCTCTGAAACAGCTTAAAAACAACAAGGCGGCGGGTGAAGATGGAATTACAACAGAGCTTCTGAAAGCGGGTGGTAAACCGGTACTTGTAGTCCTTCAGAAGCTATTTAATTCCGTCATACACGAAGGTACAACGCCAGAAGTGTGGAGTGGAAGCGTGGTGGTGCTCTTCTTCAAGAAAGGCGATAAGGCCCTATTGAAGAATTACCGCCCGATCTCCCTCCTAAGCCACGTTTATAAGCTGTTTTCGAGGGTCATTACGAATCGTCTCGCACGTAGGTTTGACGAATTCCAGCCTCCCGAACAAGCCGGTTTCCGTAAAGGCTTTAGTACCATAGACCACATACATACACTCCGCCAGATTATACAGAAGACTGAGGAGTATAATCGGCCATTATGCCTGGCGTTTGTGGACTATGAGAAAGCCTTCGATTCAGTCGAAACATGGGCGGTGTTACAGAGTCTACAGCGATGCCAAATTGACTATCGCTATATCGAAGTGTTGAAATGTTTGTACAGTAAAGCCACCATGTCAATCCGAGTCCAGGACGAGAGTACGGTACCAATCCAGTTGCAGAAGGGTGTAAGACAGGGTGACGTAATTTCCCTGAAACTCTTCACCACTGTAATGGAGGATGTATTCAAGCTCTTGGACTGGAAAGGATATGGCATTAACATCAATGGCGAACACATCACTCACCTTCGATTTGCCGACGATATAGTCACAATGGCGGAATCGCTGGAAGCTTTGAACATCATGCTCAATGACCTCAACAGAGTTTCCCAACAGGTAGGCCTCAAAATGAATATGGACAAGACAAAAATTATGTCTAATGTTCATATTCCGCCAATGCCGGTGATTGTTGGGAGCACTGTTCTCGAAGTTGTAGACGAGTATGTCTACCTAGGACAAATTGTCCAACTAGGTAGGTCCAACTTCGACAAAGAGGTCAATCGAAGAATCCAACTCGGCTGGGCAGCGTTCGGGAAGCTACGGCATATCTTCACGTCCCGAATACCTCAGAGTCTGAAGACAAAGGTCTTCAATCAGTGCGTGTTACCAGTGATGACATACGGGACAGAGACGTGGTCTTTTACTGCTGGCCGCATAAATAAGCTTAGAGTCACTCAGCGAGCTATGGAACGAGCTATGCTCGGAATTTCTCTACGTGACAGGGTCCGTAATGAGGACATTCGTAGGAGAACGAGAACGACGGACATAGCTCGTAGAGTTAGTAAGCTGAAGTGGCAATGGGCAGGCCACATCGCTCGAAGAGCCGATAACCGATGGGGAAGAAAGGTTCTCGAGTGGCGACCACGTATTGGAGAGCGCCGAGCGGGACGACCTTCCACCAGGTGGAGCGCCGACCTGGTCAGAGTCGCTGGGCGCCGCTGGATGCAAGCGGCCCAGAACCGTTCGAAGTGGAAATCAATGGGGGAGGCCTATGTTCAGCAGTGGACATCCATGGGCTGATATGATGATGATGTTTAAAATATGAACTATTTTCGTACATCCCCAAGAATCTTATATATTTAATATATAAGATTCTTGTACATCCCCCAAACTATCCAGTTTTACTGCCGTGTGTCGTCAGTGCGTGTGTCGCTTTTATAACGATATCATCAGCGTCAATATGTTGGCAACGTTACCGCCACTCGATATTACTGGCAACATTGTGGTATAGCGGTAACGTTGCCAGGGTTGGATTTTGTAGTAGGTACCTATAATTATACTATTTGTACCATTGTTTTATTATGTGTAGCATGTTGTATCGTAATGCCAGGATACTACGCAAAAATACCATAATTTTACCTTCAGGTCGAATGACTTTGTTATTATTTGGAATAAATTAAAAAATATTACTTTAGTTAGGATTACGAAATAAAGTTGTAATAGTTCTTGTAGTTGTAGTAAATCGCTCTCCTATTGACTCCTGCATCCTGGGCCAGTAGACAAGATGGTTATCGACAATCGTCATCGTTAGTAAACGATCAAACTTTGTATGGGATTGACATTTCAAATCGAAATATCACGTGATTTTTTACAATCTCTTATGTCACTCCCATACAAAGGTTGATCGTTTACTAACGATGACGATTGTCGACAACCATCTTGTCTAGGGGGGCAGATACTTTCATGCGAATCACATTTCATAATAACTATATTTTTTTTTCCGAATTTATTCAAATATTGTGATTATTTGCAAGAATAAACACACAAAACTGCCAAACTCGCGAGATCTCGCTGTATTTGGTATTCATAAATTCGCGAGATCTCGCCTGAGCCCCAATCTCGCGAGATTGCATTCCCTAGATGCGATGCTGTGAAAAAAAGTTAATGTAATTTGTATTGAATTTATTCCATGTGACGACATGCTATGCTAACAATGCTAAAGCCGAAGACGAATTGGCTGAGATAAACATCTACTTGCCTAAATTTGGTTAATTTGTACAATTACAATAAAATTAAAATTAGCTTACAAATGTATTTTTATTTTAATTAATAACAAAATGGACGTAAAGCGAAACGTAGTATTATCTTCGAGAAGTAGTACAATTTTCACAGATTACAGAATAAAAGGTATATGGAGACTTTTTATTCTGTTAACTGTGTATAGTTTAATTTACCATGAACAATAATTTTCTGAGGTCTAAATCCAGCCCTGAAGTGCCCTGAACGTTGCCGACTACGCAACGCTTCTTAAAACGTATTGTGTCTCTATGTATTTTTTGACTATTAAAAATAACGTTACTTAATAACATGACGTTATTGAATGAAAGATAACGCTACAATATTTTTACGTTAATGCCGTCCTACCTCGTCCTACGTCGTATTATGCTAACGCAAAATAATTGTTTTATATCGTTGATTAAAATTAATTTTATTGATCGATTCTAGAGCGAACTGGTTGTTGAAATTATTTGTTGATAGAAAAATATATAGAGCTACCACAGAGTTCATTTTTCAAATTAGTTTGAATTTCGAACGCCCTCTATCGCAAGGAGAAGAACACGTCGCTGAAAGAAGCCTGTGATAGAATCCTCAAGAAAGTAGGCACTGAATACCCGGTTATCAAAATCTTTACGTGAGAATTTGTTCATATCCCGAAGCAAAAGTGAGTATTTCCTTATTTTTGTGGTCCTTACTATGTGAATAAGTAAATTTTATAATATTTGGTGAAAGTTTCGTAGGTTTTTTACATTATCTACAAAATGGTGTATGAAAGTCCGAAGGCGGAATTTTTTTTTGGTCCAATGATGGCTAGAATGTGTAACTAATACAATTTTATTGATTAAACTTTACGTTTCCATAGTATTAATCTTCCCTGGGGATGATTAGTTTTATCATTTTGGGGTCATGAGCATTTAATAGATGTCCGCACCTCGTTTGCAAATTGGTGTATTTCGCGTTGATGACGGGCCTGACTGCTAGTGCTTCCGTTAGGATTTGTACGAAAAAGCCTCCTTTGATTGTGCCAGAAGTCAGGTAACTTATCATTAGAATATAATCGGAGACTCCCACGCGCCTACATCTGGAGAAAAATATTTTCTTATATTTCGCAGTTAGCACACATTTTTGTAAACGGCGCGCATTGGAGTCCCGGATTTCGCGCTTGACCTTTACTGGAAGTTATTTATAGCATGTTGTGATTGAATATAAACAATCAATGACGCTCCCTTAACGCGCGCGGAAAATCAATTTAATGAGATTTCTTAATGTTCGTTTTAAAACGCAATGCATGATAACCTTTATCATTGCGCGTCTATCAGTCATACGAATATGTCAATAAAATGATAATAAAACTGTTATGCAATATAACTTTGTGCTCATGGCGTGTATGGTGCCTTCATTTTGCATAAACCTTGAAATCACTGCACCATTTCCGAAATTGTACACCTAGAAGCAAGCTTTCATATCTGAATTCACTTTGATTACTACCATAGTCATGTGAAGTTGAATACCTACATTATTCCACATTGTCAACAGCCACACAGCAGTCAAGATGTGCGATCGCAAGGCGGTGATCAAGAATGCTGACATGAGCGAAGAGATGCAGCAAGATGCTGTTGACTGTGCGACGCAGGCACTAGAGAAGTTCAACATTGAAAAGGTGAGCTAGAAGCCTTCACTTATTCAGACACAATCACTCAATTCACACAGAATTAAATAACAATTTGTGTAATATTTTTGTGTATAGCTTACGTACTATTGAGTAATAGAGTGCAATATTCCCACGGATGATAAGTTGTGGTTTTCCTGTTGTGGTTAATGAATTTTCACATGTCATTCATTATGTATGACTGTTTGTTTACTACTCTGATTTCATTGACTGATGATTTACAATTATTATTTCAGGACATTGCTGCTTTCATCAAGAAAGAGTTTGACAAGAAATACAACCCGACGTGGCATTGCATCGTAGGACGTAACTTTGGATCGTACGTGACACATGAGACGCGCCACTTCATCTACTTCTACCTGGGGCAGGTTGCCATACTCCTTTTCAAGAGCGGTTAGGCTGTGCCACTCTCGCTCGTTCAAAATTTTTTGTTGTTAGTGGACGCAGTATTATCGGGTTTTAAATTCGCCTCGCCTCCCCGGACCCCCGCCTGCTCGTGGCGCTGCGTCCAGCCCCCACAGCCCCACAGCCGGGGCCACATTCCTGCAGCGCTGCGGCAGGCGGGGCCTGCGGAGGCGAGGGTCTAAAGTAATATTTATGGTGTGAGAGTGACCCCTGTGTGAATGCATGAGGCGGGGCGGCCTGCGGAGTATGGACACGAGCCTTTCACCCACTGTTGTTTATTTATGATGCTGGACATTCACTGCGTCGAATCTCTTCACATTTAGTAGCCGACGCACTCTATGTATGTTTGTACTGTGTTAGCTATTACTTAAGGTTCAATATTGACTCTGTAAACATTCACTCCTAGTGTATTTATATTAAAGAAAATTTTAGTTAATTATATCCCTAGACTTATACCTAGTATAGCGTAAAGTCATATATGTTAGTACCTAACTAAATTTATTGTTTAATTTCTTTGTTAATACATTCACTGGATATATTTTCAATACTTCTATAATTATTAAACTTTCTTACAAACCATATATCTTGTTTTCATTACTACACTATCAAATCAACCCTGACGTATCTGCATATCTAATCGAGTGCCAACACGATTTTCAGTCATTAGCATCGTAATGGTTTAACACGGGTTCACCACAATCCTAGGAGTTAACGTCGCGTGTTGCTCTGTCTAGTCTCTACGGTAATTCCGCTCAGGTATTATACCTACGTTGCGTGTCACTACGGTGCGTCTACTCCAAGTCTACTCGCTTCGTTAGACCGTGTTGACATGCGTTGGACCGCGTTGACGTGCGTTGGATCGTGTTGACGTGCGTTGAATCATACCGACGTTGATTTCGTTAAAACGATATTTTGACTGGACGGGGCAGATAGGTAGCTGATGTTATAGAGATACTTTGAGCCCACGGGGGTCAGAATACTAGCTGATCCCCGTGGTTACATCCGTGTATGTTTTTTTTTATACGACTAAGTCGGTAAACTAGCATACTGCCTGCCTGATTACCGTAGCCATATGGACGCTTGCAACACACGAAGCATCGCTCACGCGTTACCGACCTTTCCCCCCTCCCCTATGAGCTCTGGCAACCTTACGCGCAGGAACACAATTTTACACAACATAAAGTTATTTGGCTGCGGTATTCTGTAAGGTGGAGGTACTTCCCCAGTCGAGATGCTCTTTGAGCGAATAAACGCTATGCTCTACCTCTCTCAAAATGGTGTTAATTTATGGCGCGGTACCCATTATTTTTCGAAAATAAAACTAGCTTACTATCCTTATAATATCAGCTATCTGCCAGTGAGAGTCCCGTCAATATCGGTCCAGCCGTATGTACATCCATATCTATCTACACGTGAAATCCTGTGCCATATTTGTATAAGTAAGCAGATAATATTGTTACCATCTTTCGATATCGGTCGTAATATCCTGGGACATCCTCTCACACGGTCATCTGATCCTATACTAAGTAGAGCTTCGACGGGGAGTCCATCCTCACACATTGAAACCAGAATTGTTTCGAACTGTGCGGGCCCAAAGGAGTTTTCTTCCGCGGACGCTCAGATTGTGGAATGAGCTCCCCGCCGTGGTTTTCCCAATGGAGTACAGCATGGGGTTCTTCAAAAAGGGCGTGAAGAGATTTCTTCAGGGTCGGCAACGCGCGAGTGATACCCCTGGTGTTGCAAGCGTCCATAGGCTACGGTAACTGCTTACCATCAGGCGGGCCGTATGCTTGTTTGACACCTTAGTGGTATAAAAAAAAAAAGCTTGTACTATGGAAACCAGATAACTGATATAATATATATACTACTTTTTGTTTGTAAATACATACCTACTTAATATACATAATTCCACCCACACTCAGGACATACAGACATGTACATGCACACAAACGCATGTCCTGTGGGAATCGAACCCACGATCTGCGGCGCGTAAGGTGAATCTTTACGTGATCTTTACCCACTGCGCCAATTGGCCCGTCAATATTCGTATTGTATTACCTATTTGAATCTTTTTGCTGTATTTCAAAACATCTATTTGGATGCTTGCCCCTAGTGGCCAAAGTTGATAAGAATATAAAGCTTAAAAAGAAACTGGCTCACAAGTGTTTGCTTGAAGGCGACCGGGCGATGATAAGTAGCAGTGATGTCAGTGGTAGTGATGTCGAATGCCCAGACGAAGGTCCAGGGTTTGACTCTTACAATGAGCTTGATGTGAAGGAAAATATCGTGAGGAAAGCATAGCACGGTAGTAGGGTGTTTTGTAGAACCCTCCTGGCCGGCTACTACCCTTTAGTTGAGAATCTGTCGCCAAGCACCTATCGTTGTGTTCCGACAGCTGCACTTGAGAGCCAGTTCTTGTTAGGCTTTGTGTGCTTATCGCCATTCGGTCACGCCGCTGACCATGGTGAGATTGTGCACTAACACCATGCTATGGTTTCCTCACTATGTTTTCCTTCTACGATAGCTGAAGCTCATTTCTTGAACACCATAGGTACTACCAATAAGGCCTGCCACATTGTTTTATATATTGGGAGGTAGGTGTATAAATTATCGATTTTAATTTGAAAGATCAACGTCCTTTCCTTGACCCATACCTACTGAATTTAATGAAAACTAAATCGATTGATGTTGCAGTTGAATGAATCATGAACGCCAATAACCTTGCATTTTCTACGACTGCTTGTTAATTATTTGCCTACGTAACTCAACTAATTTTCATGCATTTATGGCCTACTATACTATATATTATACTTAGTGCCTAAATTCTAATTCATATAGGACGATACATGAAAATAACATAGAACTGTAAAAAATATAGAGTTTTTATCCTTAGGTAACTAATACAAATTATAACTTTACAATTATAATCCAGTTCACCGTCAAGGATTCCAGCTGGCAGGATTCCTGTTCGAAAGATCAGCCTATAATGCTCCACTGCAGAGCACAGGCCTCTTTTTCACTAAATGAGGGTGAAAGGCAATGGGCAAATATTCCACTACACACGCCCACAGCGGATCGGTGGAGGTAGGCGCAACTAGTGGCCAACCTATTGTTGGAGTTTTTCGCCTAGGAGGCCTCCAACTAGCTTAACAACTATTATAATTAAGTGATAACGGTGATTATATCTATAGTTTAAAAAAAAAAATGTACACCACTAAGTGGCAAACAACCATACGGCCCGCCTGATGGCAAGCGGTTACCGTAGCCTATGGACGCTTGCAACACCAGAGGTATCAATCGCGCGTTGCCGACCCTGCAGAAATCTCTTCACACCCTTTTTGAAGTACCCCATGCTGTATTCCATTGGAAAAACCACGGCGGGGAGCTCATTCCACAGTCCGTCCGGGGAAGAAAACTCCTTTTAGCCCGCACAGTTCGAAACAATTCTGGTTTCAATGTGTGAGGATGGACTCCCCGTCGATGGCGAAAGTTGCGATGGTATAATTTATTTCTGTACGAAAGCGCTGCCAATATTTTATGGCTGCAATGTGTCAGCCATACTGTCCTATTTGATATAGAGTTTTATCTTTATGATGAGAACTATCCTCTGTTGACAAAAGTGGAAGTTAAGTTCTAAGGAGTGGCAGTTCCAAACATTCTTTCTTAGTGCTTGAGGAACCTGTGCAAACAACAAGATTCTAACTTTAAGGTTTGACAGTCAGATCTTAGTCATGACAAGTCAAATTATTATGAGGATTACACCTTCCTTTCCTATTACACAGATTGAGTTAATACACGGTCGATGGAGCAAGCGTGGACATGGCAAGATATAGGAGGGGCGCGCTTTGGAAGATACCTTTTTATGTCATGCTTTACAGCTAAGCTCTGCTTAGTTTGGGATCAGATGACTGTGAGTGAGGAATGCCCCAGAATGTCCCAGCCGTCGCGTCGACTGAAAAATAATAATTATGATTAATAACCACTTACGTACCTACAACAAACCTACAACCTAATCTAATACAGCAATTTTGTTACTTACCTATACTTTAACAGAAAATACCTGTACATACATACCCATCAATTTTTAGGGTTTCGTAGCCAAATGGCAAAAATGGAACCCTTATGGATTCGTCATGTCTGTTTGTCTGTCTGTCTGTCCGTCCGTATGTCACAGCCACTTTTTTCCGAATCTATAAAAACTATACTATTGAAACTTGGTAAGTAGATGTATTATGTGAACCGCATTAAGATTTTCACACGAAAATAGAAAAAAACAATAAATTTTGGGGGTTCCCCACTTTAACAAATGTTTTTTCCATCAAACCCATACGTGTGGGGTATCTATGGATAGGTCTTCAAAAATGATAATGAGGTTCCTAATATCATTTTTTTCTAAACTGAATAGTTTGCGCGAGAGACACTTCCAAAATGTGTGTCCCCCCCTGTAACTTCTAAAATATATGATGTACATTACCATGCAAACTTCCACCGAAAATTGGTTTGAACGAGATCTAGTAAGTAGTTTTTTTAAATACGTCATAAATCGGAAACCGCAATTTACCTTTCATTCAATATTTTTGGCGTTTTTTTCATAGCAGAGTTAGTACACGGAACCCTCCGTAAGCGAGTCCGACTCGCACTTGGCCGGTTTTTTATTAGTGTTGCGATAATTTAACCACAGAATATCCGTCTGTATTTTATCTACAATATGTTGGTATTGCACACGATTCCATACAGTTCAGGACGTGTGCATAGTGGTATTATAAAATGTAGATGTAGACTTGTCACTGGCACAGTCAGCCGTGGTATCCACGGCTTACACCATACAACTTATAACGGCAGTTCTGTCTTAATCATATAGATACTTACCTACCTAACTTAGGTATCTATATTTTGGAGTAGCCTGAAAATCTTGTAGTAAGTAAGAGTTCTGTAGTAAAATGATATCTATAAATATGAAAATCTATATGTGTGTTTATCTGTTTGTAACGGACCTACATTTGGAGCGTAGATCTACTAAATGGCCTGACTTTGACTACAGCTTTGCTTAGTTTGGGGCCAAATGTGAAGATATTTCCAGGATATTATTATTATTTTACTTCATAATTCATAAACATACATAACTCTATAAGTTGTTTTTTTCTTATAGTTTCCAAGATGACGGAAACAAAGCAAAACTTGTTATTGTTTTATGACCGGCCTTCTGAGCCCTGTTTCATGCAGAAGGGCGTAGACAAGACTGTCTTCCAAGTACCTGACAGTTTCTACGTAAGTTTTTACTTTTTTATTAGTGTAACTCTAAAACTCAATGACGAATTCAATTACTGCATTACTATTTCCTTCTGCAGCAGCAATCTAATTTGAAGATAAACTAGTTCACGACATTGTTTGTCATTTTTCAGCCACAAAAATACCAGAAAGTAAGGACAACGCTGACAGACCGTTTCGGCACAGATGCCGGCCGCGTTGTGCCTGTACGCAACATTGCTCTGCCGAATCTAGACCTGCCCAAGGAGCTGCCCTTCAACGAGCAATTCTCACTCTTCGTGCCCAAGCACAGGAAGATGGCGGGGAAACTCATCGATATCTTGATGGGTGAGTTACAATCATTGGTAGCCAGAGTCAAACGAGCAGGATTTAAGACTTGACTGGCTTGACGGGTACTCCTGATTATCATTTGGAGAAGCTTGATTGGGGCAGTAAGTATCTCCAGAAGATATAACATAACCAGAGTAAATAACATCACATTTGTTCGATAAATAAATTCCTTGCTGAGTTTCTTGCAACTGTCTTCTCTGAGAAGACAGTTGCAAGAAACTGAGAAGTTCTCAGTTTAAGTGTATTACGAACCGGGATGATAGAGTCAACTGTAACGTTCATAAGTGCCTTATCAGGGCCTAGAATGAATAAATGACTTTGATTTCGATTTGTTCAACATGTATAAGATATGGATAAGTTTTATGGGAAAATTGTCTGTTCAAAGATTCCTTTTGATTTCATATCTCGGAACTCTCCCTAATGATACGTAGCGACAAACTTCATGAAGAAGTTCTCTCTCCAATGGATAGATGGCGCCACAATATCCAGACAATAATCTGCATAAACTTTGCTATTGTTATAAGAGTATTCTTTTAATCAGGATTTATTTATTTAATTTTAAATATGTTACAAAATCCAAAGCTATAAAGTAGTGAGGATTTACTTTTTATTAACATAAAAAATCAACTTTATACTATGACAGAAACAGGGCAGTGTGAAATGTGTATGCGTATGTGTAATTATAATACAGATAAAATGTATCCCACAAAAAACATTTTCATTTAAAATGTTGCCAAGACGAGACCATGGCTCACACTGTCAAAAAGTTATCACATCTCATGTAGAGCCAAGCTTATAATTCTACACGCCCTAACTCTACAAGCCTATCTTTACAAACTCTACACCTTAGTCAAAATATGTGGCTTGGTCGTTTCGCTACTACAAGAACTATTGTATAACAGAAAAGTAATGAACAGTGAATAAACTTACAAAAAGTCCTGAAATATGTATTTTATTATTATAAATTATAAATTGATATAGGAACTCCTTGTTATAACAAGGACCTCTAGCATCAAAATTTGCGGAAGTCTCATACAAACTTCCATCCCTTAGTTTAAGGGGTTAGGGGGTAAGAGTTCCAAGTTTTAGTTTTTTTGTTATTTGTGTACTGTAGGGCATGAATATCGGAATCTCGGAATCTCGTAATATCGGAATCTCGGACCTTTTTTTCCGATATTACAATATCGGAATTGAGTGATCCAATATCGTAATATCGGAATCAGATATTGTTATCTATGCTATACGCTTGCAATACCAGGAGTATCATTCGCGCGTTGCCGACCCTAAAGAAATCTCTTCACACCCTTTTTGAAGTACCCCATGCTGTAGTCCATTGGGAAAACCACGGCGGGGAGCTCAATCCACAATCTGAGCGTCCGCGGAAGAAAACTCCTTTGAGCCCGCACAGTTCGAAACAATTCTGGTTTCAATGTGTGAGGATGGACTCCCCGTCGATGGCGAGAGTTGCGATGGTGGAAGGTGGCCGTAGGCATCAAGTCAAACAATTCTTTAGAACACTCTCCGTTGTACAAGCGGTAGAACACACATAAGGAGGCAAAGTCTCTCCACAGACTGAGGAGTTCTAAGCCGCTTGTGAGCTCGGGATCGTCAACAATTTTGATGGCACGTCGCTGATCGAGTCTAAAGGCCCAAGCTAGTATCCAGGTGCTCCCGCCCATAGATGACAGCAGTACTCCATATGAGGCCGGACTTGCGACTTGTAAAGTTGCAGCCTTTGCCCAATGTGAAGTACTGCCTCGCTCTGTTTAGCACTCCGAGCTTTTTGGATACCAGCTTAACCTTGTCTTCCAAGTGACTTCGGAACAAAACGTCGCTAGAAATGTCAACGCCAAGGATCCCGATGCTTTTACTGATGTTCAAGAAAGTTTTCTGGAATTGTGGAGCCACAGACCATTCTTAGCGGTGAACGCGCAGGCTTGAGTCTTGGTGGGGTTGAAATGGACTAGTTTAGTCACTAATCCAATCGGAGACACAAGTTAGTGTACTCTCGATTTCAGACACCAGCCGTTCGCGGCTTTCCTCTACCTCGGAACGAGGGATATTTGCACGGCCCATGTAATGAGCGTCCCCTGTACTATCGTCCGCATAGCAATGAATGCCGTTAAGAGACAGCATAGCATTGATATGCAGAAGGAACAGTGTTGGGAACAGCACAGAGCTTTGCGGGACGCCGGCATTAACGCCCATGCTATCGGAGCAGCTACCGTCAACGACGGCTTTTATGCATCTGCTGGACAGAAAGCTGGCGACCCATTTGCATAATCCCTCGGGAAGCCCGTATGCTGGCAACTACGTGAGAAGACCCCTATGCCAGACCTGATCGAATGCCTTCACGACGTCTAGGCACACTGCCAATGCCTCACCTTGACTCTCGATGGTGACACTTCTCTTCTTAACCAAACTAAAGAAGATATGGAGGACCTCTCGGCTCATTAAGAAACCACTAGTCTCCAATTGGGACTTGCAATCAACAGATAAGATGAAAATTTTAATAATAGACCGGGCGTAACTTAATAGATTGGACGTACTGAGAAAAATCTACATCTACCTCGGCTCTATCAAATCCAACACAGGATACTGTGAAGATGAGATCAGACAGAAGACGATGTGCAATCACAAGATCAGCAGTAGGAAGATTTGGAAAGACAGAAGTATAACTAGGAAAACAAAGATTCGACTTATGAGATGCCTGGTCTTTCCGATCTTTCTCTAAAGAGCTGAAACTTGGTCCTTAAGCCTACAGTATAGCCGGAAAATTGACGCACTGGAGATGTGTTGAAGAAGAGGCTTCCCGAAAATGCCGTTCACAGCCTTTCGCACCAATAACGCGATCCTGAAGGAGATTTGAATAACAGATAGGCTGTCGTCGAATGTGCAGCTTCAAATTCTCAAGTTCTTTGGTTACATATGCAGAAACGAACACTCGATGAAAAGACATGTTGTCCAGAGTGGGAGGGTGTACTCGCAACGCAACGATCCGCAAAAATGGAAAAGCATTGCGAAAGCTGTAACCCTAGTTAAGGAGAACATTGGCGTTGAAGACCCACCATATACACTATCTATTGCAACCACGACCCCTCTGACAAGAGTGCTTGACTGAGCAGAATTCAAAATTCAATTCAAAATTCAAAATCATTTATTCAAATAGACCTTCGCAGGCACTTATGAAAAGTCTGACTCTAATACTCTAATACCGGTTCGGAAGGTTGCATTTGCTGAGCAGAAGATGTTTTCAATCCAAATTTATAACGAATTAGTTGACTCCCGAGGTTTCACCTGCGTTCCCGGGATTAAAAGTAGCCTATAATACTCGGGGATAACGTAGCTTTCTATAAGTGAAAAAAAAAAAAACTAATCAGACCGGTAGTTCCAAAGATTAGCCAGTTTAACCAAATAAAAAAACTCTTCCACTTTATAATATTAGTATAGATAGATAATTAGTGCATTTTATAAGGAATATGTGCAATTTATAAGGAATATGTGCAATTTATAATAAAAATTTCTAATTCCGATATTAATATCGGAATTCCGATATTGAGATCCAATATCGGAAATCAATATCGGAATTGAAAAATCTTCCGATATTACATGCCCTAGTGTACTGATACTAGCTTACATACCAAATTTCAGTTTTCTAGGACTTCAAGAAGTATTTTAGAATTTTGATGAGACAGATCAGTGACAAAATTAACGAACTTTGACTTGCAATAATTCTTAAACTATTGGTTTAAATGTAATGTAATTTAGAAATCTACCCATGTTATGCCCTATTGATCACTGAAAATTTAGGATTCTAGTTTTTTCCACAACGAAGTTACAGGGGGGTCGAAAACGGCCCGAATGGCTTCGAGAAAAGGATGGTACGGTCGTGCCTTTTTTTGCTCTTTCGCTCGACTTGGCGGGGGCACGGAAGTGCCCCCAGATGACAGTATATAAAAACAGATATTATAACTATAATTATTGTTTTGTTCCCCAGGTATGCGTGACATTGAGGACCTGCAGTCAGTGTGCTCGTACTGTCAAATGTCTATCAACCCATACATGTTCAACTACTGTCTTTCCGTCGCCATTTTACACAGGTACTTACCTATACCTAACTTAATTATAATAACCGTGACTTATTGATTTAATGATTGACTATTAACCTAATAACGTAGAATATGTTGGGTATCGAAACAGTTTAAAAAAAGAGCATTGCTCTCCCCTAGCTCTCCCTTATTGGCACAGCTTTTGGCACGCGAAGTAAATACATGTGTGTCATCTATTTAGATTTATACGTGTGGGTTAAAATCAGTAAAATAAATAACATTAAAACTATAAACCGTAAATAGGTAAGTATAAAATCGAAACTTAATAAATTCCAGACCAGACACAAAAGGCGTCAGCTTCCCGACATTCGCGGAGTCGTTCCCGGACAAGTTCATGGATCCAAAGGTGTTCCGCCGAGCTCGCGAGGTCGCCACCACAGCGCCTGTTGGTTCCAGGGTATGACCAATAAGTATTTTAATTAAACTTTTTTTATACCACTTAGGTGGCAAACAAGCATACAGCCCGCCTGATGGTAAGCGGTTACTGTAGCCTATGGACGCTTGCAACACCAGGGGTATCACGCGCGAGTTGCCGACCCTGCAGAAATCTCTTCACACCATTTTTGAAGAACCCCATTGGGAAAACCACTGCGGGGAGCTCATTCCACAGTCTGAGCGTCCGCGGAAGGAAACTCCTTTGAGCTCGCACAGTACGAAACAATTTTGTTTTCAATGTGTGAGGACGGAGGTGTGTCGATGGCGAGAGTCGCGATGGTGGAAGGTAGCAGTCCGTCCTTCATAAAGACATTGGGTTTTTGGAATTCAATAGCATCGAAAATAGGCGATACAAAAGCACGCAGGGCACTATCTTTATTGTGGTACACTGAATAAAATGATCTACAAAACTAGTTATGTAAGTTAGAAAGAAAGAAAGAAAGAAAAAACATTTATTTCGACATACACACAACATTACATTAAGTTGACGTTTTGTTGTCGGGAAACTAACAACTATCAACTTGCGTATTAAAATACTGTCACAACACTTATAAAAACAAAAAAAACTAACCTTACATGTGTAAGTATTGCGATTTCGTCACTTTTAATTACCTAAACTTATTACTTTTAAATACTGTCAATTATGGCTTGTTTATTTCGTGTTCCCATAGAGGCGACTATCCTTCTGGACGTTTTAAATTCTTTGGTAGGTACATTCAAATCAATAAATTATACAATTTCCATCACATAAATAACATAAAAAATCAATATTCATGGATTTTTTTTACACACATTGTGTTACTGTTAAATAAAATTTTGTAGTCACTTTGTAGTCCATTTTTTTAGTGTACATAAAATTGTTGGTAGATGCCAATAGTAATCCCGTTCAACTACACGGCGGGCGAGACGGAGCCGGAGCAGCGGCTGGCGTACTTCCGCGAGGACATCGGCATCAACCTGCACCACTGGCACTGGCACCTCGTGTACCCCTTCGACGCCGCCGACCGCGCCATCGTCAACAAGGACCGCCGCGGGGAGCTCTTCTATTATATGCACCAGCAGATCATTGCCAGGTTGGTTTCTACCTACGTTATGACCCTTCTTCTTCTTAGTTTTAAGTTTAGATTCAAATCCAAATTAGGACATATTTCTGCCAGTGTCGAGTTATTTAATAAATTCCAGTAACAATTAATCACTTTCACATAATATAGGCCTCAGTCAGTCACCGTCCATAAAAGTCATGTTTTACTACAATGGTGGTTGTACTAAAACTTTTTGATAAACTTGAAAAGTTACGATACACTACACATACCTGATTCATTTCATTTCACTTCACTGGTGCACATGGACATCTTTATTGGAATAATATACAATAAAAATCAAAATACACGAATTTATGAAAATAAAAACGAAAACACAACGTCAGTCTGTAAGTTCCCGCCAAAAAGTCTTTATGACCCTTATTTGACGGGCCAGTTGGCGTGGTTCGTTAAGGTTCCGGCTATCACGCCGCAGGTCGTGGTTTCGATTCCCACCCAGGACATGCATTTGTGTGCATGAAAATATCTGCATGTCCTCAGGAGTCTGGGTGAAATTATGAATATTAAGTATGTGTAGCGACCACCTACATTATGAAGTTCACACGCCGATAGATAGATGGCGTAAGGCTTAAATTTCAACAACTGCAACGCGGCACGATTGAAATGTCGTGTGGAGGTAATTATATGTACGAACACGTCCGAGCACGACGCGAGCGCAGCGCAACCTAATACGTTTTAATACATTCGATAGATACAACGCAGAGCGCATGTGCAACGGCCTGAGACGTGTGACGCGCTACAACGAGTTCAGGGCGCCCATCGCTGAGGGTTACTTCCCTAAGCTGGACTCACAAGTCGCCAGCAGAGCTTGGCCTCCCAGGTTATACTAAATTCTTGTTCATTCCTCTAATTTTCGCAGCAAAGGACGATCCTGTCGATCGACTGGGGTAGTACCTCCACCTTACAGAATACCGCAACCAAAAACCTATATGTTGTGTTCCTGCGTGTGAATAAGGTTTCGGCTGAGGAAATAAAAACGGTGATAGTACCTGCTCGACTGATTACCACAATCAAGTTGCCAATCTATCGCCAAGCACCTATCGGTATATTCTGGCTGCAACACAAGCCTAAGCATCATCAGACCAAAGGCGACTCACCAGAAGATGTTTCTTATAATCCTCTAGTTTGGGTGTAAAGACACCGAACAACACATTATCATTATAGCATCTCATGTCTCTTCTTCTTTCTTCTTAAAGACTTTCTGGACAAGATGTCCCCCATCTTCAGCTTCCTCATGTCTTTAAGGAATCTGTGGCAAAGGACGGCCTATTTAATTAAAAAACAATCTTCAATTCAACAGGTTCGCAAACACAACTATCCAGGACTTATACCGTCCCGTGGATCAGATCAACATTGACGTGTCTCAACTGGAGACCTGGCGCGATCGTTTCGTTCAGGCTATCGAGAGTCAGTCTATCCTACTGGTAAGTATTGTTTTTGAATACTATTTCCACTTGATTTTTGGTTTTACTATTTGCCGCACTGGTCTACTCTTGCCGCATGTGTCTACTAATGCTACATGGGTCTATCGGTCTGTTATCACATAGGTCTTTTATAGTCACACATCTCTTCTATTGCCACGCATGTCTAATCTTGCCATACATATATTGTCATACTGGAAATCTCTTGCCACATATGTCTAGTCTTGCCAGCCAGACAAGTCTACTATTGCCATTTAGATCATAGTCCTGATACTGCTAATGTCCGCAGGCGACAGAAGCCACTTCCCAGTTGCAGTTGAACTTCCAGGACTGGTGGTACCCTCAGTTTTGACTTTCATAACTTACGAACATTCAAGCAATGCTTTTATTCCAGCCCAACGGTCGCCAAATGCCCCTAGATGAAGAGACGGGCATCGACACGTTAGGTAACCTGATGGAGTCCTCCATCATCAGCCGGAACCGCACCTACTACGGTGACATGCACAACATGGGCCACGTCTTCATATCCTACTGCCACGACCCTGACCATCGACACTTGGTAAGGACCAGGGACTTACAAAATACATTTAATGAGTATATAGTTTTGAACTGAAGACAAAGAAAGACTGCTCACACGTGTACTTTGATTTCGCTGTAGCATTATTAGCTTTGATTCGTAAGGGAATGTCGGTGGCAACATTGACGCCATGGATGACGTAACCAACATGGTTGTATGCCAAGTGCCAACCATATTCTTGGATGATAAATGTATGGAGGTGCAAGGTGGATGACACTTCCATTTAAAAGGAAGATCTTCCGCCAGCCTGGGTCATCATGCCTGGTGACCGCGGTCCAACTGTACTTGTCGGACAGTTGTATGTATGCAGATCGCCGAGAAATCTTTGCAAGCGCGATGCAGGATGTAGTGTGCATGTATGCGCGATGCAGGATAATGTGGCGGCACGCCATCTATCTATCGGCGTGTGAACTTCGTTATGTAGTAGTTCGCTACAAATGGACCCACGCAGCTAACGTGCGTAGCCTTTGCGTCCACATCCCACGCGTAATGGAGCACACAAAGATACGGGTTACCAAAGAGATCATTATCAAACTCTCATGGTGATTCTTTCCTCGTTTCTTCCCCCAGGAGCAATTCGGCGTGATGGGCGACTCGGCGACGGCGATGCGCGACCCCATCTTCTACCGCTGGCACGCGTACGTCGACGACCTCTTCAGCTTGTACAAGAGCAAGCTCACGCCATACGGAAACGATAGGGTACTATTCATCGTCACTATTATTATTCAGATTATCCTCACTGCAGAATCTTGTTACATTATTCCTTCAATCTCTTTTCTTTTCTCCACTAAATCACACTATTGGGCAAGGTATTTTAGTCAGCTCTCCCCGTAGATTTCTACAACAGAAAATTTGGCCCGATTACTTCTAGCACTGAGTAGCTACTTTGACAAGATTGGTCCACTGCAGTAGATTTGGCGAAAACCCATCCCACCTAACAATTCATTAAAAATTAAAATCTATTGTTCAGTTGGACTTCTCCGGCGTCCGAGTGTCGTCCATCGGCATCGAAGGTGCTGCCGGCGCTAACACGATCGGCACGTTGTGGGAGCAGAGCACGGTGGAGCTGTCCCGCGGGCTCGACTTCACGCCGCGCGGCAGCGTGCTCGCGCGCTTCACGCACCTGCAGCACGACCCCTACACCTATGTGTGAGTGTATACACAACTACACGATCGGCACGTTGTGGGACCAGAGCACGGTGGAGCTGTCCCGCGGGCTCGACTTCACGCCGCGCGGCAGCGTGCTCGCGCGCTTCACGCACCTGCAGCACGACCCCTACACCTATGTGTGAGTGTATACACAACTACACGATCGGCACATTGTGGGACCAGAGCACGGTGGAGCTGTCCCGCGGGCTCGACTTCACGCCGCGCGGCAGCGTGCTCGCGCGCTTCACGCACCTGCAGCACGACCCCTACACCTATGTGTGAGTGTATACACAACTACACGATCGGCACATTGTGGGACCAGAGCACGGTGGAGCTGTCCCGCGGGCTCGACTTCACGCCGCGCGGCAGCGTGCTCGCGCGCTTCACGCACCTGCAGCACGACCCCTACACCTATGTGTGAGTGTATACACAACTACACGATCGGCACGTTGTGGGAGCAGAGCACGGTGGAGCTGTCCCGCGGGCTCGACTTCACGCCGCGCGGCAGCGTGCTCGCGCGCTTCACGCACCTGCAGCACGACCCCTACACCTATGTGTGAGTGTATACACAACTACACGATCGGCACATTGTGGGACCAGAGCACGGTGGAGCTGTCCCGCGGGCTCGACTTCACGCCTTAGGCCATGAAGCAATAATCTGCTTCATGTTTTAGGAGATATTTCTATAGGCGTAGATGAGTTGCTTTCCCACTCTATATTAACAATATCGAAACAAGGTGATTGGGCGCTTCTTCATTGGGGCGACACGATACGACATGTCGTTGCCGGCGGCGACATATCGTCGGGCGATTCCGGCAGCTAAGAATTTTGTTCCGTTTCAAAATCAAAATCAAAATCAAAAAGTCATTTATTCAGTTTAGGCCCTAGTAAGGCACTTATGAACGTTAAATTGGTACATACAGTTGAATTTACCACCGGTTCGGAATACACTTAAACTGAGAAGACTCCGGCAAGAAACTCAGCAAGGTTTTTTTTTTGTTTGGGGTCGAAACTATGGGTTCCTGAGGTCCAGAGGCGTGCGTTTTGGTAAGGAAGTTGTCCAGACGTCTAATAGATACTACAGTGACGCTTACTCCGGGCAACGCATAAGTCTTGCAATTCAACAAGGTAACGTCGCCAGCTTTTTGGGAACCCTGCCTGCAGGCGGTGATTTAAACGAAGTTTTTTTATTTATAATTACTTCCTTTGTTATTTTAATTAGAATTTAAATATAAATACAAAATGTCTTAATTAGGTATAGTAAAATTGACGCCGGTTTATAGTGCAATAATGTAGTCAATGACGCATCTACTTTTAAAATATCATTGATTAGAAATCGTTTTTTCAGTCATATTTTAGCAATGCACTAAAATTGTTCTATTTCTGCCCAGGATCGAGGTAAACAACACGAGTGGGCAGGGTTTGATGGGCATGTTCCGCATCTTCATGGCACCAACCGTTGACGAGAACGGAAAGAAGTTCTCGTTCGAAGAGCAGAGGAGGCTCATGATCGAGCTCGACAAGTTTTCTCAAGGATGTGAGTATTATACTTACTTTCACGGGTATTGTGCATTTACACACAAGCGACGCTTGCAACACCTGGGGCATTACCGCTCTCCAAAGAGCTCTGGCTCACACGCAGGAACACAAGATTGTTATTGGGCTGCGGTATTATGTAAGATGGAGGTACTTCTCCAGTCTAGCTGCTCTTTCAGTACAAAAAAGGCTATGCTCTATCTCTCTTAACTTACATCTTTACCTCTCTCTCGGTTTTTCTATGAATCTTATAATCTTGGGATTTACGAGCTAAAAATGAATAGATTTATTTGGGCAAGCATGGTCCACTTTAGGCTTTGTCATGGTGCATCATGGACGGGCCAAACGTAATACTATTTATTATAAAAAAAGGTTCAATATCATAACTCAGCCTAAGTTTAGAACAGCATCTCCCCATCCACTCTATATCATGCGTTACCCCGCAGTACGTCCCGGCAACAACACAATTCGGCGTCGCAATTCGGACTCCTCAGTGACCATCCCGTACGAGCGTACGTTCCGCAGCCAGGAGGCGCGGCCCGGGGACCCGGGCTCCAGCGAGGCGGCCGAGTTCGACTTCTGCGGCTGCGGCTGGCCCCACCACATGCTCGTGCCCAAGGGAACCGCGCAGGGGTACCCCGTTGTCCTCTACGTTATGGTCTCCAACTGGATGGAGGATCGGGTAACATTCTTTTGATTTAGTTGTAGCTTTGATTTGTTTAAGTGAGATCAACCTTTACTGAACTTTGAGATAAGGTAAAGGGCCTTTGAATCCTTGAGAATACTATGAAGAAACAATATTATCAAAATTTTGCAGACTATTGGTCTCTCCTTTTGGATCATTGTCATTTGGAATCACCCTAAGGGTGGCTTTCCACCAGAGATTTAAAAAATATTTAAAAAATGTAACATTGCTAAGTTTCTGGTGGTAACTTCAGTAGCTTTGACCTTCATAAATGCCCTACTAGAGCCAAATTGAATAAATGGCTTTGACTTTGACTTTGAGATGTGTAATAGAGCTATGACGAGCTGTGCTATGTAAATTAAGGACTAAAGCACATCCCTCGCTAATTATCTCGATGAAACTATAGAGAAATCAAAAAAAAAAGAAATAAAGAAATATTTGGCACGTCTCAGTCAGGGTACCTTCCTGTAACCGTCGATGTTCCCACCAGATCGAGCAAGACCTAGTGGGGTCGTGCAACGACGCGGCGTCGTACTGCGGCATCCGCGACCGCCGCTACCCCGACCGCCGCGCCATGGGCTTCCCCTTCGACCGGCCCGCGCCCGCCGCCAACACCCTCACGGACTTCCTCCGCCCCAACATGGCCGTCAGGGACTGTTCCATCAAGTTCTCCGGAGTTACACGCGAGAGGGGGCAGCAGGGGTAGGTTCAATGACCAATTGTTTTAATGGGACTTGATTTTGACTTTGGAATTTCAGAAAATAGTTTCTACGTTTAGGTTTTTTGTTAAGAAAATTTTTTCGTTGTTTATGGATTTTTGACAGTTTATTTTTTTAAGATGATAAAATCTGTAGTTGAAAAAAAAAATTAAGATTATTGGATTCCGATCACACATTATGAACACATATTATTGAATTGTAATAATGTTCAGAAAATTTTGAATTATTTTTTATACAGGGTGTTGTTTTGGTCGGCGACAAGCGACCCAGGAGCGGTAGTACAAAATATATATTCCCCAAAAATGGACTTAATTCCATTAAATACTGTAAATATGTTGAGAAATACCTTATTCAATTTGAAATAAAATTACCGCAAAGTATGGTTACTAGGCACGTGCACAGTCTAGAGCTAGGCACAAGCCGCCATCGCCCCACCCCTTTACTCCCTCGTACTCCCGTTTAGTATTATGTCTACACTTTAGCTTATTACATGATTTTCAAAATTTTAATTTTTTTATTTTTATTATTAAAAAAAAATAAAGTATTTTTTTTATATTTTTTTTAGCACCAGTATCATTTGTATTATCGACCCTGAGTCGCTCGTCGCTGACCAAAACAACGACCTGTATAGGTAGGTAATCGACTATTAAATTTAAAAAGTATGAATTTGAAACCAACGTTTTTGACCACAAATGAAGTCCCATTCACCATAATGCTTTCAAACGACTTTCAAGCCAGTAACAACTACATTAAAGTTTACTATAAATTGCCGTAGGACTGAAGTTAGAGCCAAGCGCGTAGAGCGGTCCTGCGGCTGTCGAGACTTGACCCCAGAAGAAGTAGACGCTAACATTAGAAAACCTTATTATTATGTTAAATGTACACATGATAAACATCATATATTATAACAAAACATAACTTGACAAGACACAAAAATTTAGTTAACTTAGAAGTCGATTTATTTTTTGGTATGGTAACACGTTTTAACTCGGATTACGTACAAAAAAAAAGATTACTTAAAACCAAAATAACTTTCCTCTAATTCCTTAGTTTTGTGATTTATGAACTGTAGTGCATGAAAAAAAAATTTTTTTTAATTCTCGGATATACATTTTTGATTTTGATGTTGTTACTTGGCTACTACTGGCTCTGGCTATGTTTAAATGGACACCGATGTTATATTTAAATAACAATATATTATTAGATTAATTATACATTAATAATTTTTAAAGTTTTAGTTAGTAAGCGGGTCATATTTTTATAGTTAGAATAATTCTGTAAATATTATGTACATAATATAAATAATGGTGATTCATAAGACTGAATAAATCTAGCCTTTCAACTGATTTGTTTTCATTGAATACTCATCCTTACCACAGACATAAATCTAAATAGATAACGCAAGTCCCTCCATCCGTATGAAAACCAAGCGTGTAACTTTTTTGTATCTACCATAATGTCACAAGATTGATTTAATTAGGCTGGCATTCGATTTTTAACGTGAAAATGAAGCTATCCTATTTGTCAGCTAAACATATCCCTCACTACACATGTGTGGTAGACATGCAGCTGTATGCGAGTTCCCTGTCCGCGCGAAACAGTTTCAAAAGAAGAACATTGTGCCCCATTTTTGCACAGATTTTGACACGCGAAGTACATACTCGCGGCATCTATTTAGATGTATATCTGCAATCCTTACTTTATCCTTATTTAAGAATGAAAGAAAGATAGAAATTATATCAATGGACAGAAGGTCTACTCAGAAAAACGATACACGATAGTCCGATAATAATCGTTGTTAAAATATTAACCAATAGAATTGTAGCAATGCTGACCTGACGAGACGTAAATGTTGTGCAATTCTATTTGGTTGAATATGATTATAGTCTTTTCGGAGTAGACACTCTGGTTCCTATGTCACATCTCTCCATTTCTTATGATCTGCTGTCAAATCCTCAATTTTGCTACATTTGTGCAGTGCTGCCTTCCAGTCTTAAACGCATTAATTAAAGGTATTAATTTTTTTAAACGCCATCGCGCCATATTGCCAACCATTTTTTAATTTCTTTTTCTCTTTTTTTTTTTTTTTTTTTAATATGTTGGCGTCACACGGCTTGTGTATTTTGCCATTTTCCAGTTATAATATCAGTTCTAGTCACAATAAATCACTTTCACATAGTCCTCAGTCAGTCACTAGTCATTAGAGTCATGTTTTAGTACAATGGTGGTTGTACTAAAACTTTACACGGACTTCTTGAGACAACTTGTAAAGTCACGATACACATGATTCATTTCATTTCACTTCACTGGTGCACATGGATTGATCTTTATTGGATAAAATACCACCGATAATATGCAATAAAACTCAAAATACACGAATTTATGAAAATAAAAATGAAAACGCTATGTCACTCCCGCAAGTTCCCGCCAAAAAGTCTCCTCTTTTTCTCTTAAATGCTTAACAGAAAAAAAAGCCAAGTGCGAGTTGGACTTGCCCATGAAGGGTTCCGTAGCAGCAAGTAACATAATACAAAAATGTTTTTTTTTTTCTATATTTGAGTTGATTGAATGAAAGGTAAATTGCGGATTACGATTTATGACTTATTAAAAAAAAAAAAAAAACTACTTACTAGATCTCGTTCAAAACAATTTTCCGTGTAAGTTTGCATGGACATCATATATTTTTAGTTTTATCATTATCTTATTTTAGAAGTTACAGGGGGGGGGATGCACATTTTACCGCTTTGGAAGTGTCTCTAACTATTCAGTTTAGAAAAAAATATATTAGAAACCTCAATATCATCTTTGAAGACCTATCCATAGACACAAAACACGTGTGGTTTTGATGAAAAAAAAGACGAGAAGTTTCAGTTCTAAGTAAGGATAACCCTCAAAATGTATTGTTTTTTTTTTCTATTTTTGTGTGAAAATCAGAATACATATAGTTCTTATAGTTTCGGAAAAAAGTGGCTGTGACATACGGACGGACAGACAGACAGACAGACATGACGAATCCATAAGGGTTCCGTTTTTTGCCATTTGGCTATATTGTGATATAAGATCCCGATATAACTGCCTCAAAACAGAGTAAGAAAAAACAGTCTGGCACTATATGGCCTTTTAAAAATAAATGTCATATAGATAGAGTGCGATGAAGAAAATGGGTGGGAAAGCGAGATTAGTGCTGTCAAATAAATGTCATTCTATTCTCTTCTAGTGCACATTTTTTGAATAATGTTTTTTTTTTAAATATTATTTATGTCACTTTGCTCATACTCGTAATGAAAAGTAGAGTGTTTAACTCGGGTGTAACACACTCGAAATATTGGCGTTCAAACGAAATGAGATACTTAATAGGTATTTAAAAAATATCACAGAAGGATTTGTGCCTTACATTACATCCCTTGGTTAACAATCTAATATTCTTCTCTTCTTTTTTAATCGACTTAAAAAAAAGGACATTATCAATTTGAAACGTATGTATGTAATATTATTGGAACTGCAAAATATTCTCATATGATGATCTATTTGGGCTTCCAAACAAATATACAAATTTCATAGGTGTATGTATGTATGTATGTTTTGTCCACGCATATCTCCGAAGATATTAATCGGATTGTAACCATTTTTTATTGGTTTACATTTACTTCAACTTAGGGAACAGTGCAAGTTTCATCGAAATCGGTTCAGTAGTTTTCAAGATATGGACAAATATGTGTGGCGGCCTGACTTATTGAAACGAGCTACGGGTGTGGTGTCAAGGAAAAAAATATCAAAACCTTGGACAAAGTGAGTGAATTTAAGCAATACTAAAATTACGATATAAAAAAGTAATTAAAAAATAAATAAATCGACTCCAACTATCAGTGTCAGATTAGAGTTATTTCATACTTTTTAGTGTAGTTTTTAAATAACTTTTTTATTCTAATATACTTTCACACACGCAATAAAAGGTAAATGTTATCTAATTAATTAGGGAATTCTAATGAACCCTTACCTATTACCAAATGTTATAACTATTAAATATGAATTAGTAAATATGTTCTTTTTGTTATCTTATTTAATTGGATTTTCCATAAAATATCCTTGAGTAGTAATTTTATGATCATTCCGTCATTTACCGAGCAGCCATGGGTCTGGTAGTACAGGTATGAATATTTTACATATATTTTTTGTTGTTTTGTGTTTCGGCTTGTGTATTTTGCCAGTGTTTTTTTTGTTATGAATTTTATGCGTGTTTTGTGTCTTGCATATCGTAAAAAATACCAATATCTATAACAGGTGGAGATTTCGAGATGGCATATTTTCGAAACCTATGTTGGGTTAGTCATGTTGAACAACTTTTACTATGTGTTACTATAGAGCCAAGTGCATCCACCAACGACACTGACTATTACGAAAACATATCCCCTGTATGATGTTTCCCCCCTTTTTCTGTTCATCTACCGATGTCTAAAAAAACAATCGATGCATTACATAATTTTTAAAATTATAATTAGGACTATACTTTTACAATTTTATATTTCAAATCAAATCATTTATTCAATAATTTTAGGTGTAATAATCAGATGTTAAAGTAGATACAGGTGCCTTATAAAACTGCCAGTAATAGCGTATGAATATTAATACAATGTCAATTACACAGAATTTACGATACAAAATTAAATTATTCAGAATATACCTAATCTATAATAATAAAAAACCAAAATGTCAATTAAATAATTATCCAATATCAAGTTATGATAACTTGAAATACTATAACCTAAAATACCTACTAATAACACTACATTAAACAAACTACGAATAATAATAAACACTGAATAAAAACAATGATATAATAATAATAATAATAATAATATCCTGGGACATTCCTCACACACGGTCATCTGATCCCAAACTAAGCAGAGCTTGTGCTATGGAAACCAGATAACTGATATAATACATATAATACTTTTTGTTTGTAAATACATACTTAATATAATGATGTAACAACCATCGATGCAGCCCCTTCTTAAAAGGTACGAGGGATAGTTCTTTTAGCGAATCAGGTAGTTGATGATAAATAGTGATGGCCATGTGAAAACAGTTTCTCTGAACTAGATGCAGTCTGCATTTAGGTATAACTAATTTATGTGCCGCATTGCTTCTGATTTGTCTGCTTGGATTATCTTTTCTCCATAAAAATAGTTCTCTGTGTTATTTTACAAACACACTTATATGTTTGATATACATGCATGGGAGCGGGAGTATATTTTACTTTTTGAACAATGGTTTACAGGGCTCGTTTAAATTCGCACCGTAGATAGCCCGGACACATTTCTTTTGTACTTTAAAAGCTCTATCTATTTCAACTGCATTTCCCCATATCATTAAGCCGTACTGTAGGACTGAACTCACATAGCCATGGTATGCATTTAACGCAATATCAGTTGAAGCTATTTCTCTCAGGCGGCGTAGCGCAAAAACAAACTTATTCAATTTTGTGCAAACATAATCAAAGTACTTTAATTGAAATATTATTTACTATGACATATTCTATTTTTTTTTATAATTTATAACATAGACAAACTTAGTTTATAGAAAACTATTCTTTCTATCCAGTGCACTACGCTAGTTTGTTGCTTGCAACAAAAAGTAAAAATTCCCGTTTGTATTTTAACTGTCTTTTAACCCTTTAGTGCTCGTATTAGGCTAGTACTTGCAATTTATAACTGCATATTTTGTCATCGTAGCAACATTATAGTGCAAAATACTTTTTAACCGACTTCAAAAAGGAGGAGGTTATCAATTCAGATGTTTGTATTTTTTTTTTTAAGCATAACTCCGTCTTATATTGACGGATTTCAAAAATTCTTTTTTTGTTCGAAAGGGGTTTATTCCGAAATGGTCCCATATAAATTTCATATAGCTGAAACTAAAAATTCAAAAATAAATTAACTTTTTAACAAAAAAATAAACCGCCTTCAAAGTACACTAAAAAGTATGAAATAATTCTTATCTGACACTGTTTTGAAGTCAGCGAAATATTTTCTATAGAACACGTCATGTGATTTCGCTGACTTCAAAACAGTGTCAGATAAGAATTATTTCATACTTTTTAGTGTACTTTGAAGGCGGTTTATTTTTTTGTTAAAAAGTTAATTTATTCATAGCTCACTGTTTGTGTACAATCAATTTGTTCATCCCACCAAAAACATTTTCATGTAAAATGTTGCCAACAAGAGACCATATGGCTCGCACTGTCAAATCTCATGTAGAGCCATGCTTATAATTCTACAATCCTTAACTTCACAAACTCTACACACCGTGGTCAAAATATGTGGCTTGGCCGTTTCGTATAGCGAAACGGCCAAGCCATATATTTTGACCACGGTGTGTAGAGCTTGTAAAGTTAGGTTTAAAGTTCCAAGTATTATATTTTTCTTGTTGTTTGTATACTAATACAAGCTTACATACCAAATTTTAGCTTTCTAGGACTCCATGAAGTACCATAAGAGTTTTGATGATCATCAGTGAGTCAGTGAGGAAATCGGGGCTTTTTAGATATCAATAAAATCTAAAGTATAAGAGCTTATTGAAACTTAATACGTTTAATAAGTTCACTATTGGCATCATATGTCGAGAATTTTGTTTATCTGGTATAATCCAAACCCAAGTTATGAGGGTTCCCTTGCGCTCGCTTGGCTCGTCCTGGCGGGGGTTGTTTAAATATTTTTTGATTTGATTTGTGTAAGTATCTGTGTAAGATTGAACTAGAAGGCCACATGAGATATAGTTGTTGGCTCCTAGTCGCTGGTCTGATTTCCTTTTATGAATGATTTTCACTCACGCAAATCTACATTGATGAAACGCATAGTATGTAAGCTTATGTTAGGGCAGTGTGTAGTTACGTAGCCTTTTAGATAACTTATTTCGTCCGTTCCTTTGTTCGTTTTTGGAACAAGCGATAAATAATACTTTGATAATTAGGATTTTGATAATAGACAAAATTAACAGATATATTGTATACATTTCAGGTTGTCCTAGCATCCGTCTATATAATTGTAGTGGAATGCCACTTCGGTATCTTGAACCCCTTGGGCCTTCCTTCCATCCACGAGATTCTACATGGTCCTGAGAAGCACCACAGATGGCATGGTAACATGTTCAATCCTGCTTATCCCAACCGACAACCAAACAATATGTACGATTACGGAAATGGAGTTAACAATGGCCCAATGAACCATCGCTACGGGCCTGATGGCACAATCCTCACATACGATAATTATGGACCAGATAATGGACCGAACTATCATCCGTTTAATGATAACGCTAATGGTGATCAGAATAACCACGGTTCTGATGATATACATAATAATGTACAGCCTAATGATGTTTCCCATTTAGCGAATGATAATGGACCCACTCATGAAATTACAGAAGATAATCAGAAATTAGAAAACCCAGATTCTAATAAGCCAAATGGTTTAGAAGCAAATGAGAAAAATAATGGTGAAGATAGGAATGAACACGGTAGTAAACCTGATACAGGTAATGAGAGTAAAGATCCTATTGACGTCTCTTTTCTGCCTGATAAGAAAAAACTACAAGAAGAGGTTTTTGTTAATCCTGATCCTAAATCATCACTATCCAATGGCAATAAGAATAACGTAAATAAGCCGATTACAAATTATGCGATTCCTAATAGCAATCTTGTACCTTTATCATCCAGCAGCATAAGTCAGAATGTTCCGGCAGCAAGTAATGTCATAATTGTACCATTACCGAATACTGGAGGTGTGCAATCAAATCCAGGAATACAAATAATTGGAACTGATGCTGCTACTGGCCTTCCAGTGATAAATGTCAATGGTGCATTATACTATTACATTAATCCTGCAAACAATCAGGTAACGACACAAAAACCTGTTCAAATAATTTTATTACCAACGAATGGACCCAAACCAGCCTTGAATGTTGGTACTGGTTCAATTAATGCGGTACCCGCAAATCCTAATTATATAATAGTTAATGGTAATGGACAAACTTTACAGCCACTGAATAATGGAATAAATAAAAACGGAATAGTGAATATTGAAGACATTAGATCGTATATACAGCAGCATCCTGAATTATTACAACTAAAAACAAATACAGCAAGCATTGCGCCTAATTCACAAGCTATTCTTATAAATCCAGAAAAACCAGGTGCTAATTCCAATCCGATAAACGGTGCTTCGGCTACATCCGGAAATGCTTCTCCGGTAGTATACCAACCAACCCAGAATGCTGGATCCCAAACAAATACTGGAATTTCTACAGATCAAGTAGCAAATTCTATAATATCTTTTATACTGCAACATCCAGAAATATTTGGATCAAATGCTGTCTCAAATAATGCTCCTAATTCAATACTAAATGGAAATGTAGGCACACCTAATATGCAGAATCCAGGACAAGGAGGTGCAAATATCAATCCCGCTGGTGTTGTGCCAACCAATGCTATTGGTGTAACCAGCTCTGAGTCTCCCGTTGCATATCAGCCTGCACAGAATACAGGAACCGGTAATCAAGCAAATGGAGATGCTACCAATGATATACAACGTATAATTGCTATTATAGCGCAGCATCCAGAAATATTTGGATCAAATGCTGTCTCAAATAATGCCCCTAATCCAAATGGAAATAATGGTTTAAATAATCCGAATAATATACAAAATTCAGGACAAGGAGCTGCAAATAATAATCCCTCTAGTGTTGTGCCAACCAATGCCATTGGTGTAACCAGCTCTGTGTCTCCCAATGCATATCAGCCTGCACAGAATACAGGATCCGGTAATCAAGCAAATGGAGATGCTACCAATGATATACAACGTATAATTGCTATTATAGCGCAGCATCCAGAAATATTTGGATCAAATGCTGTCTCAAATAATGCCCCTAATCCAAATGGAAATAATGGTTTAAATAATCCGAATAATATACAAAATTCAGGACAAGGAGCTGCAAATAATAATCCCTCTAGTGTTGTACCAAACCATGCTATTGATGCTTCTGGCGCTGTGTCTTCGAATTCAAATCAACCTATACAGAATACAGGTTCTGGAAATAGTGAAGTTACTACCAATGATGCACAAGGTATAATCGCTTTTATGTCGCAACATCCAGAAATATTTGCAGCAAATGCTGTTGTTCCAAGTGCCTCGAATTTATTAAATGGATCCATAAGTACGTTAAATACACAACAAGATCCAGATCAAGGTAGTAGAAATTCTTTTTCACCAAGTGAACCCGTCAGTGCCATCGGTGCATCGAACAATGTAAAAATACCAGTTGATAGCCAAGGACCAAATTCTCAAACGAATAATGAAGCTGCCACAACCAACGCACCAAAAAGTAACCTGATAGTTTATTTGACACAGCATCCCGATATTTATGGACCTAAGCCAGATGCAAACAATACTAGCATTAATACTCCGATTGAAGATAAAAATGGTATGAAAAAAGAATCAGATTCTCTAGGAAATATTATTGGTGATACTAATAAATCACCAGTCGCAAATGGAAACATGCCATCATATATAATAGTGCAAGATACAGGAAACCGACCCACAAATCAACCTCCTAATGACTCTGGTATCGATCTACCGTTAAAAACCAATGTGTTTAACAACGATGATAACAATGGTAAAGTTGATATTAATACACCAATGGCAGTATTAGGCCTAAGCAATACTAAGGATCTAGAGGGCGTTAGAGTTAATAGAAAAGCCACAGATGCTCAAGAACTCCCAAATAATGACGGTGCTATGTCAGTAACAAAGGACATTGATGACCCTGTTGCAGAAAGAACTACAGAGAACATAACACCTACTATAGTACCTGCAGCAGATACAATTTTGCAAGAAACTTCAACGCAAAAAGTTTAAAAAAGTGATAATGGACCAAAATAAACCAAAAGATCTAAACATAATGATAAAATCTATAAAACGAACGCTAATCACTATGTAATAAATGTAAAATGACAAAATTAATTGCCATGGTTTATAGAACTATTACAAATTACAATAAATTGTAAAAATGAATTTGTATGTTTGTGTAAATTGTAAAAAGTAATTTAAAAAAATTAAATCGTCTTCAAAATACACTAAAAAGTATGAAATAACTCTAATCTGACACTGATTTGAAGTCAGCGAAGCACGACGTATTCCATTAAAAATATTTCGCTGACTTCAAATCAGTGTCAGATTAGAGTTAATTCATACTTTTTAGTGTATTTTGAAGACGATTTAATACTTTTAAATTAGTTTTATTTTCTAATCTGTATTATGCTTAGTGATAACATTGGAACTGTTTTGTAATTTTCGAGACCTACATGTAGAAACTAGAAGTGATTTCTAAAGAAAATCCATCGGCTGAAAATGGTAATAAATACTTATTGGCAAAATAAACTGAGCTACCACATTTAAAAAATAAATTTTATTCCATTAAGGTTTTTACACTACTAAGAAAGCTATAAAGTCAGCCCGCCTGATGTAAAGCGTAACCGTTTTAAATATTTTGATAAATCAAGGAGTCATCATTTGAATTGGTGTGTCGTTGATCCCTTTCACACTCATTTTTGAAAGTATGCCCGCGTGCTACGTGGTTAGGGGTGGGTCATTATACGCTGATGATGATGATGTATTGTGTTAAGCCATCACCATATACAGTAGTTATTATACATTGTAGTTTAAAACATCCAAATCGGATAAGACGTTTCCGGGAAACATAAAATAGATATATAAAAAGATCCCGATGTCGATACATTATGAACAGGGTGTACCTATATAGAAATAGCCTAGTAGAACTTAGAGCGATATAGACTTTAAGAAGGCGGTAAAAGCTAGTTGCTCTTACCGTATAAGATATCAAGTTCGACCGTCTCGTGGTGGAGACTCTTGGCCAGTAATGTAGCGGATGTCATCGGATACTGCCATTAGCACCCGTTCCATAAGATCTTTAGGTATTTTGTATGGAGTGTACCCACGGGTGTATTATCTAGGTGACTTTCAATCAGTTTATCTTTGAAACCATATAGCTAGTTTTTAACCGACGAAAAAACGGAGGAGGTTTACAAGTCGACGCGTATATTTTTTTTTATGTATGATCACGCATAACTTATTACAGAGTTGTCCGATTTTGATAATTCTTTTTTTATTGGATAGGGTATACCTCGAGGTTGGTCCCATATAAATCCCCGACTGCAAAACCTTATAAAATTCAAGTTAAGTATATTCAAAATTAATTTTTGCTTTTCAGTTTTTTCGGTGGTTTAATTTTTTTGTTAAAAAGTTTTTATTCGTAAAGTAATTATAAGAAGACTGTCAAGCTATTTCTGAGATAAGTCTATACATAAACTGTTTTAATTCCAAATTAACAGTCAGATACTGCTGAAAAATCAGCCCTAAATATACTTGTTATAGGTACCTACAGTCTGACAAGAAAGTTAATGAAAATTTACAGTTAAAAAAATATTTTGTTCCCTGGCGACTCGTTAGTCGGCGAACATTTGCATCGGATATCTTGACGCCTGACGGTCGTTCCCGGATGTATCCTCAGGGAAATCATCCCGACACTCAACCCCGCTGGTCAGGGCTCTTGACTTATATGGAACATGATCCAATTAGCAAGCACCTCCTAATTTGTTAACAGAAAACTAAAAAAATAAAACTGATGGCTGAATGTGGGATTCTAGAGTTACTAGTATATACAATTTATAATATTATAATTTATAATATACAGGGTGTTGTTTTGGTCGGCGACAAGCGACCCAGGAGTGGTAGTACAAAATATATATTCCCCAAAAATGGACTTAATTCCATTAAATACTGTAAATATGTTGAGAAATATTTTATTCAATTTGAAATAAAATTAGCGCAAAGTATGGTTACTAGGCACGTGCACAGTCTAGAGCTAGGCGCAAGCCGCCATCGCCCCACCCCTTTACTCCCTCGTACTCCCGTTGAGTATTATTTCTACACTTTAGCTTAGTACATGATTTTCAATTTTTTTTTTATTATTATATTAAAAAAAAAAAGTATTTTTTTTATATTTTTTTTAGCTCCAGTATCAGTTGTATTATCGACCCTGAGTCGCTCGTCGCTGACCAAAACAACGACCTGTATTCAAGAGTCCGTCAAGACGTCGATTTTTTTTGTTTGAGGCAGGTATATTTATGTCAATAAATAAATCAATAAAACTAAAGATGTTTTAAGATCATTTTATTAAATATCCAAAATTTCATAAAATCAACAAGAAATGCGATTAAAGAGAGTTTTTTTATCTGAATTAAACTTGGATTGTGCGATTCATAGCTATTTGAAGTTTATTGTAGTAGTGAATTACAACAAAAATGTCACTAATGCCCGGTTCCTATAAACAAAAACGAGTCGTTTTGCTTACCAATGGTAGGTTTTTTATTGCCAAACTGGGCATATAGATCATTTCGTAAGCTAATTTTACCTGTGATAGCTACTTCCATATGGGAGGAACTACTATGCAAAGCTTTGAGGTCATTGCATTATTAGTAAGCGTCTTAATTTTAACCGATAACTGCCCGTAAATTATAGGAATCGGCCATTAGTGAGGCAGTAGTTACTAGTTACGGTACGTAGCAAGTACGTACAAAAACTTTTTATTTTATTCCATAAGTTTTTTTTTATATGGTGCAACTCACTTTACAGAGATAAAATCTTGTTTTATTTATATTAAAAAGTATTCATTAAAAAATGTGTTATTTAAAATGATTCTAAAATCTGAAAGACAATTTATTTAAAATCTAAAAAATCTTTTTATTTACATTATAATATTAAAAGCATATTATGACCTAGTCTCTATCACAACAATCAAAGGCGATAATAATTTGGACCATTTGCTTGCAAACAATAAAAATATGGGAATATAACTTATGTAAATTAAGTACTAAGGTACATTTGTTTCTTGACGCTACAAAAATCTTTCGTATTTTTGTCTTTAAGACTAGGTACCTAATGGTAGAAAGAGTTAAAGACTTTATTATACAGGTACGACAGGACTTTATTAATACCTAGTATTTTTAAAACATTTATCTTTGTTTTCAATTTGATGTTAGTTTTAATATCTCCACGTTGGCTAAAAATTTTCTCTGACAGAATTAAATAGTACTAAAATCTAAGCATGGACATTTTTGAAGATAAAAATATTTCAATTTTATACAAACCTTATAAATTTCTACATAACGCGAAATTGGTGATCAAGGACCCTGTACACTATATATATATTTTAGCATATTTTTTCAGCTATTCATTTCAACATGCTGAGGCTTAAAAGTGTATGTTATCTTCTTTATAAAAGTGTCACTTTTACAACAAAACTAAAAAAACAGCAGTATTATTTTAATACGCAATCATCTGAAATGAGTTTACTATCTTAAAATTTTTCGCTCTAGTTTTGAACTATTTTTATTATAAAAAAAAATAGTAAATGGTGCCGATTCTGTTGTAAATCGCACTAAACTAATTTTAGTCACATCTCATCTCTTTCTTACGAACATGATTGAAAAAGGATAGAACATATTTTAAGTTGTCAAATTAATCTTTGCCGTCTTATTTTGCGTGTATTTAGGCGTAACCGCGATAGATGGCGACTAAAATTATATTGAAAACAAGCATTGGACTAATTTGACAGGACTAAATTTCTTACATCCTTTTCTTATGTTCATTGTTAGAAAGAGACAGAGTGACATTAAAATTAGTTTAGTTGTGAACAACAGAATCAGGGCCAATGTCACACTAAAATGAACTTGCTGTATTTAATGCAAACACTTATACAATGTAAGTAAAGCTAATTTCATAATGAAAATTGGTCATTCCCTTATTATAACAGTTGCTGTATCGCCATTCCTAACTGCCCGTTACAAAATAAATGCTAAAATAAGCAGGATACCAATCCCTGAAAAATAATGATACGCTGTAAAACTACAAAAAAAAAAAAAAAAAACAGTTACTCTAATAATTACCTAATTTTTTTTATAAAAAGAAAGTTATTAAATAATTCCTTTTTTGTATTTTTACAAAATAAAATCTATGTACACATGAAACATTTAAACAAGCATTGAGCAATTTTAATAATTACATACTAAAATATTTACAAGAATATTTATTGATGTAGGTAAGTACTACACGGAGGAAAAATTAAAAAATAAATAAAAAAGGCACTCAATGTGACAATAATTACATACCTATTGCGTAAAGGTCCGTGTGTAAACGAGGCCAATAAGACACAGAATATTTTAATATTATGAATGAATAGGTTATGTATGAAAACATTTGACGACAAGAAACGTAAATATTATTATTGATCATATATATTTTCTATATAAAAATAAGAACGTTCAAAAAATATTTTAGTGCATTTCCTTACATCTAATTTAAGTCAAAGGGACAAAAATGGTATTATTTAAAAATATTTACATTACAAAGAGTTGACGTCTAGCCGACGAATTAATTTTATAAATCTATCTTACTATTAAGTATCTACACGCTAAAATATATAAAAAATATCAATTTAGTGCATATCGCTCCCTTATAATAATTGCCTTGTTTCTTATGTTTAATTAAATTATTCTAAAATTTGTGAAAAATCTGCATCTTTACAAAACGCTAATAAATAAAACCTGCATTTTGCATTCTGACTAGATGACATTAAGTTTCTAATAAAAGAAAAAAAAATGGTAGCGACATCTATCAACAAAGCAGAGAAGGTTTACGGTATGGATAGATGGCGCCACTATAAAGCTATAACATGACGTCACAAACCTACATCGCACTAATGAAGTTCTCTCAGAACTCGATATAATTATTTTTGAAAATTTCTCTTTTCAAAGGCGTTCGATAGAGTATGGCACGCGGGTCTGCTGCACAAACTCTCGAAGTCAGAGACACCCCGTCGCATCGTGAAGGTGATCGAATCCTTTTTAGAAAACCGCAGGTTCAAAGTGGGGGTAGAGGACGCACTATCGGAGGAGCGCCCTATGGCAGCGGGCGTACCCCAGGGCAGTTGCCTATCACCATGCCTATATGCCCACTACACAGATGATATCCCCCTGGAAGAGGGGTCCCAGCTGGCACTCTATGCAGACGATGCGGCGTACTATGCCACGTCCATTAAGAGGAACCACGCCGCATCCAAAATCCAAAGAACACTCGATGCACTGCCAGACTGGCTCTCCAGGTGGAGACTGTCGGCAAATGTCAACAAGACACAAGCCATAATGGTAGGCAGCGCCCGGATATACCCTCCCCCCTTGAAACTTCAGGGCAAAGATATAACGTGGTCCCCAAGTGCCAAGTACTTGGGGATCACAATAGACAAAGGCCTAACAATGGGCCCCCACGTCAAAGCGATAATCGGAAACACCAGAAGCGCCAGAGCACTACTGCTTCCCGTTCTGACCTCTCCGCGCATCCCTCTGAGGGTGAAGCTCGGGGTGTTCAAAACATATATAAGAAGCCGCCTTACTTACGCCGCCCCTGCGTGGTATGCACTCACAAGCGAGTCTACCAAGGGGCGGCTGCGCGCACAACAAAATTTGACGCTGCGCACTATTGTGAACGCCCCGAGATACGTCAGAAACTCCACAATCCAGAGGGATCTGCGGATCGAGAGTCTGGACGCATTCGTCGCACGCCTTGCGAAAAGGATGTTTGCGAGAGCGGATGGATCATCCCTGGAACACATCCGGGGACTGGCCCCATGGCGCATCCCACCCACACACCGCAAGGCATTCCCACGCGACCTGGTAGCGGAGGAGGAGATAGAAGCCGATGCCGTGGGCCCCCCCTAACACGTCCGCCGCCCGTAACTTCAACCGGTGACCGCTCCTGCTGGGCCTCCACTGGTGTCGCCAGTGGCCTCACCTGGTAGGGCGGACCGTACGGGCGGCGATACGTAACGTAGAAAAACCCACGACACAAAGGAAGAGTACCTACAAAAGGAAAGGGAAAACCATAAACAAATAGAAAGCCCAATGAGGAATGTTACTAGGTATGCAAAATCGCTTGAAAGTTTGTAACAGTAGAGCCATTATGTATACAAATACACTAGTTTTTGTTTCATTAAAAAAAACCAAGTAGTTATGATTTTACAGACATTTGAAATTTCCCTAAATATCGAGGCCCACTAGCAGTCACGTGACCCCAGTGTGACGTCATCTTGTAACGCTCCGCTCACTTGCGTTAGTCGCCAGCGGTCCTTGCGCTATAATATTAGGGGAAAGTGTTTTGTTTCACCCATGAATTATTCTACTGTTACGTTCATAGTGTGTGTATTCTTAATCAAGGTCATTACAATACAAAAAAACCTTTATTAAATCATGAAGGATTAAAATAGATAGCCTTATAGTTGCCCATTAATTTATCGACGAATAGTGATTCCGTTGCTGCTGAAAAGCGAGGAGTAAGTAAGAATGCACATGCTTCCTGTGTGTGTATTTGAATTTGTTTTTTTTTTGCATTATTTACCTAAAAGAATTAATTTTAAGTAGGTACTTACCAAACCTTTTCCCCCTTATTAAAAAATAAGGTGTAAGTCAGTCTTGTAACACCCAGGTATTAAGATAGCTCCAGCCATGCTCCAGCCCTTTTTGTTTATATGACATTAGAAAGTGACGGATATATTTTAATCCTAGGTTTAACTATACTTGACTTACACCTTATTTATTAATAAGACGGTTTAAGTTTACGTTATAAATAACAAATAAGTAGTAATGTTTTATCTGTACCTATTTATACACTTGTTATACGTGCCAGTCGGCGCAGTTGGTTAAGGTTCACCTTACGCGCCGCAGGTCGTGGGTTCGATTCTCACACAGGACATGTATTTGTGTGCATGAACATGTCTGTATGTCCTGAGTCTGGGTGTAATTATGTATATTAAGTATGTATTTACAAATAAAAAGTAGTATATGTATTATATCAGTTATCTGGTTTCTATAGTACAAGCTCTGCTTAGTTTGGGATCAGATGACCGTGTGTGAGGAATGTCCCAGGATATTTATTTATTTATTTTTATAGTAACCGTCTTCGCATGCGGATTAAACATTTGACACAGTTTGTTCCGGCCTCCTTACTTACGTAGTAAATATTTAGTAATCTGTGTGCTAACCTACGGAACGGCTGGACCGATTTTAAGGATACTATCACAGGTAGATAGCGTATGTTATAAGAAGGAACTTAGGCTAATTTTATTTTAGAAAAATAATAACGGGGTTCCGCGCAAAAAATTCAAACTGTAGGTACGCGCAGGTGAAACTGCGGGGGTACCAAAATAATGCACACTATAAATGAATAATGTGTAGATAGCAGACTCTCACTATACTGACGATCTTCAAAACAATAAGCCTTGATTTTATCTCTAAACTAACACTCCGCCCCGCCGTTTTACCTGCGTCCTTTTCTTTACCCACTGGATGGAGGGATGGAATTTCTAAAATCCTTTCTTAGGCTACAAAAGGAACTAATGTATTCCAATTTTTGAGTTAATACAGACGTAGTAAAATCCTCCCCTTAAAACATTATTACCCCTTTTTGCCCTACTAGGGGTAGATTTTCGCGAAACCAAAAAACACGTGTTTTTTTATGTTTATACGATGTATTAAAACCGTGTTTTAAGTTAATCGGACCTCCTAAACCACCTTTTAGGGGTAGTTTTAAAAATCTAATAATGAGAAGCTGTATTATTTGATTAAATAAGTAATAGTGCTAAGTTTCAAATTTATAAACCCAAGGAATAAGATTTTTCAAGAGAAAAAGAGCGCGACGGACTGAGCGAGCGTTGAAACATGACGTCACACGCATCAAGTACCGGGCGGTCGAATCCGGCGTCGCGCGCTCATTTAAAAATTCTATATCTCGGAAAGTAATTGTCGTATTGAAATAATTCTTTCACATATATTTTTTATTTTCTACAGAAAATGCGATGAGCTAAAATTCAAAATTAGTGAACATTCTTCATTGTCATGAGAACAACAACCATGACAATAAATCCAAGGACCCGTCCGTATTGACGGACGGCGATTGATACCCCAAGAAAGGAGCACGCCCCGGACTTGGCTCCCCATGCCCCGTGAGGGGCAATGAGAAGACCAGATGAGTCTCTTTTCAATGTAGGAGACTACCAGTTTGCTCTTCCATATATTATTCAAGGATTACTTTATAAAATTCTAAATAAAAAATACAAAATGTTTGTTTGTTTGGTTTGCAGATTTTCCACATAGCTTGACAGATAAAACTTTTAGGAATAAAAAAATAAAAAAAACAGGTTTCGTAAAATAACACGAATAACAATTATATACTTAACTAAAAATGCATAAGAAAATCGTGTAAAAACAGTACGAAGTACAAACTAACATGTTTTAAGTCGCTTTTTAAGGACAGTGATAATAAGGACAATTGCTATAATAATAATAAAATAACAACAATCATTAGGCAGTGATCATTAGGATATGCCACAATAAAAAAAACATCAACATCTGCCTGCCCTGTTCCCAGTAATGTGGGGTCGGCGCAATATGTACGCTTCTTCCATTCGACTCTTCTATGCGTTATGCGTCATACCAGCATCCACTCCTTTCTTACCCATATCATCTTTCACACAATCCATCCATCTCTTTTTTGGTCTTCCTCTTCCCATCCACTCTCCTATTCATAAAATAAAAAATTTACAAAAAGAAAACTTATATTTTATTTTACGTAGATAAAAATGATCGTCGATTGCAGTTTTGAATTCTTGTTGCTGTTTTCATGTAATATTTTCAAAATATTAGCTATTTGATCAAAACTTGTATTGCCTAAAAGCTGCCGTGAATGTTTAATTTCGAAGTCGATTTAATTTTTTTATAAGTTTTTAATTATTTTAAAATAATCAAAATGTCTGGAAATATCACTATAGGTTTCGAGAAACATTTCGATGTAATGTTTTAAAATCTCACACTTGGTCACAATCACTAATTCCTAATCAAATTCGAAGACGACTGAAATGCGAATGAATATACATTCGGCGTCGCATTCGGCGCAGGCGTCGGCAGCGGGCGCCGCGCGCGAGGCGTATCACCGTGACGTCACGCGATCCGCCTCCTCGGATTGGTCACTGTTCTTGCCTCCTTGATTGTTCTTGTCTACTTGATTGTTCTTGTCTACTTGATTTTTCTTGTCTACTTGATTGCTCTTGTCTATTTGATTGTTCTTGTCTACTTGATTGTTCTCTTTTGGAATGTCTTGACTCTGGTCACGGGTGACGCCTGATTCTTGCACCGATTCTAGTGCGATGTCGAATGAAACTTGCCTGTAGACAAATATGTGGGTAGATTAGTTGTGATGAATTTGTAGCAAAACAAGGTTCCTCTCATCTTTTAACCTGGTTAGATGTGTTCATATGGCTCTCTCTTTCGCTCCTATCATGATTATGTAACTGAGCGAGAAGCACGGCGTTGATCATGGAAACCTTGCTTTCAATCGTACTACAATACTTTCTTATAGCGATAGGTTGGAAGATTTAGAAGACAAGATGTCTTCTGTTAAATTATGATGTAGACAGTTGGAAATTTTAGCCCTT